>JAMXBD010001454.1:0-367433 GCA_024138025.1 Combretum micranthum | reverse complement strand
GCTCAACTCCAAATTGAGATTGACAGCAGTAGCAAACAGTTCCATTAACTGAAACAAGCATAAGTTGGAGCCCCTTGTTCTTAGACCATGACAGCAGATATCAACGATAACAGAGAGTGCACCAGCCAAGACGGCAACTTAATTTGATCAAAGTTGCAGAATCCAAGCACACTCTAATGGTCCAATAGTAGTTAAGAGCTCCTTGCGTCAGATCATTGAGAGCACCTTCATGAAGCTAAGGAGCTGACCAACCAAACATGGTAGCAATGGGGCACCCATCCAACAGCAGTGCAGGCCCCAGCTCAAGCACTCCTTACTTCCAGCGGAGTGCGCACTATGCTTCACTCGAGTACCCCACGACTAACATGAATGGAACACAACACCACCTCAGTATTCAACACCCCACTAGAGCGCCTGTGTCCAGAACTTAAACACCTAAGTAGCCTATAACCTAAGTGCTCATAGGAGCATTCATGACAGCACACTGACATAGACATCACCATGGGGTGGTTACGAACCGCGAACCGCGAACCGCCCCATCGGGGACAGTTATGAACCGTCGAAGGACCCGCCAGTTAGCAGTTCATCCACGCGGAACTGGCGGTTCCATCTGTTTTGACCCGCCAAAAAAAAAAGAACAAATGCACACACACAGAACACGGAATGGTTTTTTTTTTTTTTTTTTTTTTTGGGGGGGGGGGGGGTGGGTAAGGGGCCCAATCTGTTTTATTAAAAAAAAAAAACTTGGTTCACGGTTCACGTGGAACCGGAACTGGAACTGTCAAAACCTGCAGCTCCGTGGAACTGTGAACCACCCCAGCTCTGGCAGTTCCAGTTCAGGTCCGGAACCGACCCGAACCTCGTCGATGTCTACACTGACATACACAACCAAGTAGCAGCCATTCTAAGCACTCACAGGAGTAGACCATAGCAACACCAAACAACAGAAGACCTAAGCTTCTAGCCAAGCGCTCATTTCCAACAACCTCAGCACCACATATTTCCAGCTTAAGTACCTGTAGAATTGTGAAGGGTGTCACACAAAGCACCGAACTGAGCCACGACTAAGATCACCAAGCGCCCTTCTGCAGGAGCAAGTTCACACCCTGCTTAATTTGACAACAGTAGCTACGTAGAAGTGGAGCGCCTCCTGGAGCACTCAATAACAGCGTCCATATGATTTTATGTTAGGAATTTCCCTTTTTCCTAAGATATTTGTTCCTAGGATATTATACACTATTTTTAGGTTGGATTTCAATTGAGATCCTTTGCTGTTTTATCAGAAAATTTGTTTTCGAATGTGGTTTATTTTTCAGCACAAGTTTTACCCACTCCCACACAAGAAAATCTCGTGCCCATACCCCACTCACATGCATTGAACTCTGTAATGGGTGGAGCTCTATAAATGGGATGCGATCTTTCTCTAAGCCTACTCAGTCATTCAGAAAATACACCATCGATATTGAAAGAGCTGGGGTTTAGAAGCACCAAGCCAAAACCAAAAGAAAAATTCGGAATTTAAACTCGATTCAAGCGTTCCTTATGTTTGTTTAGCAATGATTGGAGATATGTGACATGATCCATTCTTGCTTCCACTTTTATTTCTTCTATGTTCATTGGGTTTGCTGAACATGTTTAAGATCAAATATATTCTAACATTTGGTATCAAATCTTTATGTGTGTTAATGCCTCTACCTTGTTCTGTTTCTGGATGGTTGAGTTTTGGTGTTTCAAATTGTAATTGCCCACTTTCTGTTTTTTGAAATTTAGTTTGAAATTAAGATTAGAAATCATTAATGTATTGGATTTCTAATATATCTATGGTTTGAAGGAAATCATAATCTCCTACGCCTTATTTCTGTTTAAACATGAACGAAACTTGAATTAGAAAGTGTTGATTTTGAATTTTCTACCGTATATAGAGATTAGAAATCATTAGGTGATAATTTCTATCTTTTCTAGGCTTTGTATCACTGTTTTGGGTGTGTAATGAATCAATCGGATCTAAAAACGGGTTGAAATAACTTGACAAAAGGTGAAGATGATATAATGATATATCTATACGTGTATGTGTGTTTTAACATGCTAGGGTTTTGATTTGTTTGATTTAAAATTGAATGTACTTTTATGAGTTTAACATATAGAGGTATGAATGGAGCTTTCATGTTAGTAGACGACACAAACACACACACACACACATATGTGTGTGATGCGAATGTTGAAAGTTGAAAATAGAAGACAATGGAGATTACATGATGAACCATTATTTTCAATACCAATACAATACTTCATATACACTGGAATGTTTTTTTTGAAAATTAAAATTTTATAATTTTAATGAGTCTACATTATTTATTGCTAATTATGAATATAACATTTAGTTAAATAATTTTACATAGTAAAATTAGTTTAGTTATTAAAGTAAATTAATTCTTATTGGCTCTCCATGAATTTAATTATTAATGATATGTGCTTATATTATTTATTTGTTTATATGCATAATTTATGCTTTATCATTACACATGAAATATTGATTAGATGATATAACTATGTTGGAATTGAGTTCATAGGATATTGCTTATGGTTTTATACAATAATTGAGCATAAAGATTTAGTTAATGTTTAAGTAATCTATATAATTTCAATTAACTAAAGAGTGGCCATAGCATCTTTAATTAATTAAAATTATATATTAAGGATGATTTAGGATCACATATGAAAATAAACATTAGTTTTCATATGTGATTAATTACATGCAATATAATAGATCTTATCCTGTAAGAATTTTTATTATATTATGTCTAATTAATTAGGATAAAATATCAAATTATATTTTCTAGTTTACCCATAGGGATTGGGAAAAGGAACATGATTTGATAGTTTTATCTTAAGAATTGAGATGAATCTAATTGAATTAGAACTTTATCTCACAAGTAAGTTTTATGTCATTAGATTCATATTTCAGCATGAGTTTACATTGGTAAAACATGTCCTAAGTTAATTAGCCTAAAAAAAATTTTGCAACATGAGCATGTATGTTTAACTATTGCAGCAATTCAACCTGTCAAATTTTCTGATATGCAATGTGATGCTCTTGGGCTAAATGGGGATAACAATAAGGTTTGGAAGGAGAGAGTTCTCTTTCATTTGGGATGCCTGGACATTGATAACAATAAGGTTTCGAAGGAGAGAGTTCTTTTCCATTTGGGATGACTGGACATAGATTATGCCATAAGGAAATTGGAGACTCATGCAATAACTGAAACCAGCACTTTGGATACAATAGGTCTTCATGAAAAATGGGAGCGATTAAATCGCTTGTCAGTTATATTCATAAAGACTAAAATTTCTGCTAGTATAAGAGGCTCCATCGAGCAATATCAAAAGGTCCAAGATTTTCTAAAGGCCATTGATGAGCAATTTGCCACTTCGGACAAGGTAATGGCTAACACCCTAATTATAGACCTTTTGACTCTAAAGCTCATCGGCATTAAGGGTATGTGTGTGATGGCAAAAAAAAAAAAACAAAAAAGGTGTGTGAGATCATATCATGCTCGTGAGAGACATTACGACCCAACTGAAGGCATTGGAAGTTGAATTGTTAGAACTCTTCTTGGTTCACCATATCCTTTGCACTTTACCTTAGTAGTATGACCCATTTAAGATATCTTACAACACACATAAGGATAAATGGTCAATCAATGAGTTGTTAACCATGCATGTTCAAGAAGAGGGCAGACTACTTATGGAGGGAAAAAAAAGGGAATTGATGAACTTAACTACTCATGCGAAGAGCAAGAAAAAGGATTAAGCCAAAGATAAAGGGAAAGGGAAAGGGAAAATCCCTCCCATAAAGGACATAAAGAAGGAGGCTAAGTGCTTCTTATGTAAAAAGAAGGGACATGTGAAGAAACAATGCTTTAAGTTCATATAGTGGCTACTCAACTTTCACTTGTTTGTTATGAATTCAATATGATTAATGTTAATCATAACACATGGTGGATTGATTATGGTTCTATAATCCATGTGAGCAATTCATTGTAGGATTTAATAGACTTGCGGAAGCTAGTGGGAAGTGAGTGTAGCATCTTTTTAGGCAATAAGATGTCTTCACATGTGGAGGCTATTAGGGCGTGTAGCTTAGTTTTAAGTGGTGGTTACATTTTGAATTTAAAAAAGACATTTTATGTCCTTGGTTATTTTGGGAATTTAATTTTAGTTTCCAGACTTGTATCAGATGGTTATTCCTTTAACTTTTCAAACTCTAGATTTAATTTATTTTATAAATATGATATTGGATATGGTAATTTTTCGATGGCTTTTTTCTTCTTAATCTACAAAATGATGATAGCTATACTGTTATGCACGTTCATGAAAAGGTTGGCACTAAACGATGTTTTGTGAATGAAGAATCCTCTATGTTGTGGTATTGGAGATTAGGACCTATCTCCATTGATAGAATTAAAAGGTTAGTGAATTAAAAGGTACTTAATACTCTAGATTTCATTGATTTTGAGACTTGTATAAATTGTATTAAGGGAAAATAGACTAAAAAGTCCAAGAATAGTGCCAAGAGGAGTTATAAATTATTGGAAATCATACATATGGACATTCGTAGTCCAGACATGGATGTATATTGTGATAAGTAATTGTCTCTTTCATGGAAGATTATTCAAAGTATATGTATGTCGGCTTACTTAACGACAAGAATGAAGTGCTAGATGCTTTCAAGGTGTTTAATGCTGAAGTAGAGAAACAATATGGAAAACAAATTAAAATCGTGAGATCCGACGGATGTGGAGAGTACTATGGTAGATACACATAGAGTGGATAAGCAATTGGTCCATTTACGAGGTTTCTTCAAGAGAATGGGATTGTTGCCTAATACAGTTTACCTAGTTCTTCATATCAGAATGGAGTAGCTAAAAGGAGAAAACCAACATTATTGGACATGGTACGGAGCATGCTTGTAAGCTCCAAGCTTCCTAACTTATTGTGGACTGAAGCTCTTAAAACGACTGCATGTATATTGTACTGAGTTCTAACCAAGGCTATCAAAAAGATGCCATTTGAGTTATTCAAAGGGTGGAAATCGAGTTTACGACATTTACACGTTTAGAGATGTTTGTTTGAAGTCCGTTTGAAGTAAGAGTTTATAATCTACATGAGAAGAAGTTGGACCTATGGACTATTAGTGGATATTTCATTGGATATGCTAAAAAGTTTAAGGAACATAGATTTTATTGTCCATCTCATAGCATTAGGTTTGTGGAATCAAGAAATGCAAAATTTCTTAAGAATGACTTGATTAATGGAAGCGATCAATCTTAGAGCATTGGTTCTAAGAAAGATCATATAGATGCTCAATGTACCACTTTAAGTAGCAGAATGATCGTTGTTGTTAACAACATGCCTCCAACGCAAATGCTTGTTGAAGAACCAATCTTGAATGTACCATAAACTGTTGATCCTGATCTAGTAAATGTCGAAGTTCAATAGATGTCTGAAGCTATTGAACAACCGGCTAAACAACATGACCTAATTCCTCAAGAGAATGTCGACGCATCATTAAGAAGATCTACTAAAGTAAGGAAATCAACAGTTCCTAGTGACTATGTTGTGTATTTGCAAGAGTTTGACTACAATGTTGGAACTAAAAAATGATCCTGATATGTTTTCACAAGCCATGAGTTATGAGGACTTGAACTTGTGGCATAGTGCCAAGAAAGAAGAGACAGATTTAATGGCATCTAACAGAGTCTGGAATCTCGTCAAGTTGCCTAATGATATAAAAGTCATCGGATGCAAATGGGTCTTCAAAACAAAGGACTCACAAGGCAATGTTTAGAGACATAAAACAAGACTTGTTGTTAAAGGATTCACTCAAAGGGAAGAAATCGACTACACAGAGACATTTTCTCCTATATCTAAGAAAGATTCCCTTTGTGTAATTGTGGCATTGGTTACACATTTTAATTTGGAATTGCACCAAATGGGTGTGAAAATGCCCTTTCTAAATGGTGATGTAGAGAAAGAGGTTTACATGAAACAATCTGAAGGATTCTCCACTAGTAATGATGAGCATTTGGTTTTTAAGCTTAATAAATCCATATATAGATTAAAACAAGCCTCCTGTCAATGGTATTTGAAATTCCATAATGTCATCACTTCATTTGGTTTTGAAGAGAACATTATGGATTGATGCATATACTAGAAGGTCAGTGGGTGTAAAATTTGTTTTCTTGTGCCGTATGTAGATGATATTTTGCTTGCAACCAATAATAGGGGTTTGCTACATGAGGTAAAACAATTCCTCTCGAAGAACTTTGGTATGAAGGATATAGGTGAGGCATTTTATGTCATTGGCATTAAGATCCATAGGGAAAGATCTCGAGACATTTTAGGTTTATCCCAAGAGACTTATATCAATAAAGTTTTAGAGAGATTTCGGATGAAGGATTGTTCACAAAGTGTAGAACCCATTATGAAGAGTGATAGATTAAGCTTAAGCTAAAGCCCCAAAAACAAGCTTGAGTAGGAACAAATGAAAAACATCCCATATGCGTCAGCTGTTGAAGCCTAATTTATGCTCAGGTCTATACTAGACCTGACATTGCATTTGCCATTAGGATGCTAAGGAGATATCAAAGTAAGCCAAGTGTACTGTAAATAAGGTAATGAGATACCTTCAAGGGACAAAGGATAACATTCTTATGTACAGATGGACTGACAACTTGGAGGTTATTAGATATTCTGATGCAGACTTTGCTGGTTATGTTGATTTACGAAAATCAACATCTGGTTACATTTTCATGCTTGCCGATGGAGCTGTTTCTTGGAGGAGTGCAAAGTAAACCTTGATTGCTACTTCTACTATGGAGGTTGAGTTCGTATCTTGTTTTAAGGCTACCTCACATTGTAAACCCCCAAATTTTTGTGATCGATTTAGCATAAACCCAACTAGAAGGTCAACCGAAAGTCCTAAAGTCAACAAAACCCTAGTTAGACGTAATAGTTTAAGTTCGGCAACCCTGTATTAGCAACTCTAAGAAAGTAAGTAAGAGATTAGTATGTAGAATAGTTCGTAATCACATAAAGAAGCTTAAAAAGATCAGTTTAGTAAAATCGCAAATCGTTTTGAACCCAAACGGATACAGTTATTAAAAAATGTGTACCAAGGCTCGAAATAGTAAAAATATTCCAGATATACCATTAAACTTGTAAAAATATAAGGTTTTCAAAAATATCACCTACTCTTACAACACCATAACCTATTAGCTATTACCTTTACTTTTTACCTTTTCTATAACTTTATTTCAGATCTACCTTACTTATTATTATATTTAATCAACAAAAATATAAAATAAAATCTCTCTCTCCCCTCTCTCTTAATGTGGCCGACGCCACCTCTCAATTTTCTTTTAATTTTTTTATTTAAATCACACAAAAATTTACTCCTCATTTCCTATAAATACCCCCCTCCTCTTTCACTTATTTCACACAATTACTACCCATAAATTCATTACCAAATCTCACTCAAATTTTCTTCTCATCACTCTCTCCAAATGCTCTCTCAAAATATTCTCAAACCTTTTTACATGCACAAAACTCATTCCCATATATTACCTCAAAACACTTTTAGGTAAAAATTTTCTTTACGAATTCTTTTCTCATGTCATGTAACTTTACATGACCATGGTGTGAGTTTCCAAAACTAAATATTATGGAAGTACACTATGTTCATATATTGTTCTTGTTCATGAATATCTATTTATTTATTTATGTTGTTCATATTATTATTGTTATTATTATGTATCTCTCTCTCTCTCTCTTTATATATATATATATATATATTCTTTAGGCATAGCTTACTTGCAATTTATTTATTTTCATGCAAAGTAATTTATTCATTTCTTTTTTGCAATTTATTTATTTCATATTGGTTTAAGACTAGTCTCTATTAGACTTTCCTCATAAAGTCAAAACAATTTTCTTTCTTTCTTTTTGGAGTAGTCTACGTCTTAGTCCCGGGAGCCTTGAAAAAGCTAAGACTCCCAATACTTGACTTTTTTATTATTTATGTTATTTTTTCTTGTTATTATTATTTCTCATAATCATGCCCATTAAGATTATTATCCAAATCTTTAAAGCTCTAATTATACTTTGACAAAAAGGAAATTTTTATCACCTAAAGATGGTTTTATATAAAATGTAGAATCTATGGTTTAAAAATAAATTTATTCTTTTCTAAGCTTTAGGAAGAACTCACTAAAATTTTAAAAGCTACTTTTGTTTTGAAAAACTTTTTAAATCATTTCTATATTACTTTGTTTTTCGTAAAAGAAGATGACTTTTGGTACTAAAATGTTTTTCCATAAAAACATAATATAAGGAAATCCGATAAAAAGGGAATGAGAGTTTTTCATCCCAAAAGATTTTCAAATAAATGGACAAAGAAAACAAATAGGGAAAGTAGCAATAATATTGCAAATATAGAAAAGAAGAAATTTAGTTTATCAAAAAGTCATTTAGGAAAATAGTAAGATAAACATAAAGTAATTATTTGAAAATAAAGGAATCAAAATATTCATTTTAAAGGATTTACAAAATGGATTTCTTGTAAACTATGGTTTTCTACACTCTTAACTAACATTATTTTACTCAAGAAATTTGGTTGGACAACAAACACTTGAGCATGGATAAAATATGAGCTATGTATCTATGAAAAAGGAAAATTTTAACTATATAGATAACTAAGTATTTATCAAAGCAATTTTTGGATGGTTTAATGTTTGAAACAAATTGCTTTCGGGATGGGAAAATTCGTGATGAATTTGATTGCCACTGTTTCGGAACCTAAACAATCTAGTTTGGTGAAAATAGTTTTAGAAATGGATAGATCTTTCCGAGTAGGTAGAAATCGGTATATTATATGTGCAATTCCGAGTTAAAATGATCAAGTTATGACCATTTTAAATTGGAATCATCATTTATGCGAACTTTGACGTTCTTATGATATAGTTTTGTCAAATCTCAAGAAAGTTATTAAGAAATACTCATTTTGGGTATTTTCCTTGACTAGGTGATTCTGAGGAAGAATACTCATACCTTGAGGATTATTTCGACTAAGTGGATTGTTTGAGCAACTCATCCATTTAGAAGAAGTGTTGACATGGCATCGTGAGTTTATTTTCTTAAAGTGCTTTACTTGATTATGCTTGTAGTTTAGATGCATTAGAATTAAGAAAAGAGAAATTGATATGTATGTGAAAATTGCTGAAAGGATTCTAAGAATACCGAGGCCGGAATTGATTGTGAGTAATTGTTTGATTTAGTATATCACTTGATATGTATGAAATTCTATGATACCTTAAATTTGATAATAATGATGCTATGATATCTTAAAGAAATTGATTCATGCATATCACAAAGTGAGTCACATTGCATGGGGTTATTATCCTTGGGTAAAAAGGATATTAGCACGGTCGAAAGCAACACTTGGCGGTTATGATCAAAAGCGATTGCTTGGCTACATGGAATCAAACCAATGCTTGGCGGAAAGTTCAGAAGCATGGCTCAACCCGAGTAGACATAATATGCTTGGCGGTATTGATCGAAAGCCTAATTTATTAAAACTACTCGTTTTGAGGTTACTCATCACCAAACCCCAAATAGAGGGCGTAAATCTATTCAACATATAGTTCCTGGAAAACTGTATGCCTTGTTTGCCCACGTGTATGTTGCATTTCACTTGATTGTTTAAATAACTTGTTTGAATTTATCTACACAAGAAGTTTACTTATGGAAATAATTCTCACTAAGACTATTAGCTTATACCTTTATAGATATCTTTTGCAGTTTACGTATTTGTAGTTAAGACCACGTGGACCCTGCAACCAGGTATTTTCTTTTGGCTAAGGAATTCCTTTAAATGAAGTTTAGCGTTAGATAAGATGAAAATTTCTTAGAAAATCTCTTGTAATAGATTTATAGTTATTTGTGGCCGGAAGGAATAAGACTTGTAAGACTATCATTATGAATGAAATAAATATTAGAATCCTCTTTTCTTAATTTGTTATTGTATCTTTTTAAGCTTCATAATTCCATATATGGTTCCTCTAAAATTGTGAGAGCACACCTTACACTTAATATCAAAGCTTTTGGTAATGACCAAGGTTATCATACTTAAGCTTTAATATTAATGTGGCGGACTGTTACGTTTAGGGTACCCCCCGGGGTGTGACACACATGGTGTATGGTTGAAGAGTTTCATGTCTAGGCTTTGAATTGTTGATTCTATTTCTAGGCCATTGAGATTATACTATGATAATTTAGCTGTTGTGTTTATGGCTAAGAACAATATGAGCGATAATCGAAGTGAGTATATCGATATCAAATACTTAGCCATAAGATAGCGTGTTAAGGAAAAAAAGTGGTCATTGAGCACATTGGAGCTGATTAATGATAGTTGATCCTTCAACTAAAGCCATGCCACCAAAGAATTTTAAGGATCATGTAATGAGAATGGGACTTGGTTCCATGATGTAATATTTCATGGTACATGCATTTGATGTTTTAATGAAACTCTTATTTAGTTGATGTTTTCTCGCTTGGTTTTGTGTACACGTTTTTGTCTATCTATTTATTTTAAGAAATGTCATTAAGTTTGGACCTAGAATAAACATATGGTTTATTCATTAAGTTTAAGGGCTAGTATTGAGAGACTTGACATATCGTAATACATGGAAGATAATACTCATCATGAGAGGACCTATCACCATGATTCATATTTTGTTTCTTGTTGTGTTTGATGTTGGGTTAAATGGACCAAGTGGGAGAATGTTGGAATTTCCTGGGATATTTTTCTTGTGATATTTTTCCTGGGATATTATGCTTTTTTTTAGATTGGATTTTAGTTGAGATCCTTTGCTGTTTTATCAAGAAATTTGTTTCCAAATGTGGTCCATTTTTTAGCCAAGTTCAACCCATGCCCCATGCGAGAAAATCTGGCGTTCACGCCCCACTCATGTTCGTTAAGCTTTGTGATAGGTAGAGCTCTATAACTATGATGTGATCTTTTTGCTTTAGGTCCCTAAGCTTACTCACTCATTCAAAAAATACAACATCGATATTGAGAGAGCTAAGGTTTAAAAGCACCAAGTCTAAACCAAAGGAAAATCCATAATTTAAACTCGGTTCAAGTGTTCCTTATGTTTGTTTAGCAATGGCTGGAGGTATGTGACATGATCCATTCTTCCTTCCGCTTCTATTTCTTCTAATAGAACAACAACTCAACTTGAACATTGGATCCCCTTGTTGACTGATCTGAACTTGCAACAATGATAAAGGAAATCTTTAGCAAAGTTAAATCTGCGAGAGGGAGTAGCTTCATGTTTGTCACTCAAACCAGTTTGAGAAAAATCCAAAAGACTCTTTGTAGTAATTTTGTTGACCGGTAGCCTGACATATTAGAAAAAGTTTTGCATGTAAGAAAATTTAGAGGTTTGTAAGTGATATAATAGGGCCTTGACAATTTATTGATTATTTAAGAGGAAATAGGCCTATTAAGAATGCTCATAATATAACAATTAGTTAACTATAATTAGATGGGAGCACAAGGACCATAGATAGAAGCACTATGCAATTGACTTCTAATGAGAATATTCAAAGGGCTTGCATGTACAATCTAAAAGCATTATAAGTTATCAAATGGCTGGGCTATGTCATTTTTGGAAGGGAGACTCACGTATTAAGCAGCGGCATAACATATATTGGTTGTCACGGGGGGGGGGGGGGGGGGTGGAGGTGGGGTATGGGGGTGTGGAAGGGAGGGGAGGTGGGGGTGGGTTTAATAATAGTAACAATATTTCATAGTAGAGTTTTTCGTAGTTTTCATTGAGCATCAGAATGTATTTGTTACATAGAGGGCACTAAAATCCTATTGTTGTAACAACACTTAGAGGTGATTTTTAGGTTTTAAATGCAATCAAGCAATGCCCAATATCGGGTTTGTGGTTTTGAAGACTTTAATGAAGGAAATTCATTTGAGGTGTTTCTAAACCTTATTCTATTATGTTTATTGCTTGATTATGTTATTGAGATATTGTGCTTAATAAGTTTGTGAATGTTGCATTGATGAATTAGATGAATTGAATTACTTAACCCGCTTTGATTTTGATTTGTGATTAACGGGAAATTTAATTATTGTTGTTCGTGTTCTATTTGATTTGTATTGGGCCTATATTGATGAAAAGATCAGGATTAGAGATACTCGGAAGAGGTTCGATACTTCGAATGAACATAATTTGGGTTTTTGAAAGAAATTTAACATAGAGATATGCAAATTAACAAAACTCATGAAAACACATGCTTAATGTAGTTAAAATTATAAATTTGAGTCATTTGGCGTGTAATTTGTAATTTTAACTAGAGTAACAATTATGTGTAAGCAAATTACTATTTTAATTGATAATTATAGAAAAATCGCCTAACTGGATGATTTATACTATAATTGGAATTTCGCTATTCCAAGAGATAGGCGAGTTCCAGTAAGTTTAGTTAAAACCCAAGTAATCAATTTCAATATCTATACAAGGTATCGATTTAATTCAAGTGAAAATATAAGTACAATATTCCTAATCAATTTTTAGCATCTCCTAAACTTAGGATCCTCGATTTCATTGCTAAACATGTGGTTTCAAGTGTTCAATTAGACATGAATTAAATTCAATAGCTTAGCTTAGGGATTAATTGGATATCTAGTACTTAACAGGAGCTCTTTGAGGATACGACCTTGAGTTACCATGCTATATTGTTGGCATGACTTGGTGCACTTGCCGATTTTCATTGCTTGAAATGATGCTAAATTAGAGTGAGTTAGAAACTAATTAGTGTTAATCTTAAGTTAATCCCCCTTAATTAACACTAAAAAGGTCACTAGGTTTAGGGTTTTAGATGTTCTTACTTAAAACTTCAAGAATGTTCTAAGAGAAGAAGAAAATAGCGAAAAATGGAATAGTGAAAAGGGAGGAAAAGGCAAGTGGCTAAAGTTTTAGAAGGGTGATACGATGCTTTGTTTACCTTATGCCACATGGGACAATCTTTGACATATAAATTTTATATGTGTAAGAATTTTGATTAGTTTTAACTAGCTCAAGGTTATGATTAATCTTATGGGTTAAATATGATTTAAATAGTTCAACTAAGTCTAAATTATTATCTTTTAACTAAATCTTAAATATTTTAATTTTTGTAAGAATCATGTTAGGGGCAAAACCACAATTTCGCAAACATAGGGTGGCAAATTGCATTTTTTTATTTTTTTTGGGCAAAATTTTCATTTATTTTGGGATGATTGCAAATTCACTCCTAAACTTTAAGGGCAATGAGAATTGACATCCCCTACCCCTTTACCCTTAAAGTTTAGGGGTCTTTTTACAATTTCCCAAATATTTTTAAATTACTAACTTTATTTGATATTTTAATATTTTCTTTTAAATTTCCAAAAATTTGGGTTCTCAGTTTATGGAAAAATTAAATTTTTTTAATAAAATCTGATCATTTGATCTCCTAAATGACTTCAATTAGCTTTAATTTACTTCGAATGTTTTATAATTCTTATGATTGGTGCATGGATCATTTCAGCTCTAGTATTTGATGAATAGGGATTACGTGTAGAATTTTGAATGCATTTTATTGGCAACCTTATTATTTCATCACATAGGTGATTGTATACAAGTATTAGAAGCCCTTGCAATGAAGAAAAGTTTGATTTTAGAAACCTTATTATAAATGCCATGTCATTATGTATAAAGGACTTATTCGGGATATTGAGGTATTGAAAAATAGTTTTTTCTTTATTTATCTTTAAAGAGAAGCCAATGCATGAACAAATTAGGTAGCCACTAAAGAAAACTTGGGATTTGTTGAAGATTTAGGATGACTTCACCTCTATCTGATTAGCATATTTATTATTTGTGTATTAGGAATAATAATAAATTAAAAATACAAGGAGCAAAAATATCATGGGTTTCTTGGCAATTAATAAAATAAAACTTTCATTTAACTACAAGACAAATTAGATGGGTTGCACCTATTTCTTTATGTCTTAAATTAATATACTACCACATAACAATTTAAGGTTTTGGACGTAAAAAAATATACTACTGTAATGACCCCAAAGGGTGTCTAGTAGAAATTCCTAAAAGCTGCCATGGAACATGTGCACATTACATAAGAGCCATCTCATGAGTCAGAGATCATGAAACTCTATTTTAAATATTTAATTCTTATAGGAAATCATAGTTACATATACACTTTATAATATGTAAATAACCATGGAAACCAACTTCCCACAGATTAGGAATCGCAGAGAGTCAGTATCCCATCCAAGTAATAAAATAGGTAGCTTATATTAATTCAAGAAAAACAAAGCCTAATCACAACTAAGATACTATAATTACAAATATTACTATTTAGCCTTCTAGGCTTTTGCAAAAGTTGTCTTGGAGTTGAATAGCTCTCATTTACACCAACCTTATCCCATTATATTCTTATGAGGTCATTACAAAACGGTCTATTGAGGGATGAGCAAACCACGACTTAGTAAGATGGGAGTGTAATATTCTCATTACTATTGCAAGCATACAAACAAGTTATCAAATCATATGCTATGCATGAACGAGCGTTGTAATGTAATCATCATAAGTAGTCTTCGGTAACCGACAGGAAGTTTAGGGTAAAACCAGCCCCCACCCTACCTTAGATTAGAGAATTAGTAGTTCTAGCAAGGTCGTCCAACCAACTTCTCCTATCTCGTAGTTCCAAAGTACCTTAACTGCAGCTATGCTTTAAGATACCTTAAATGCAGTCCTAAGATGGAATGCCCTAAATAGTTCTCTTACTACCTAAGATATCTTAAATGCAGTTCGATGCAGGCCCATGATTCCTTAAATGCAGTCCTGAACTAACATAGGATACTTTAAATGTAGCCTTAAGTTCATAACACTCATGGTAGGACTCACAATGATGGATAGTTCAAGGGTTTGATAATACACGACTTCCCAAATTTTTTAGTTTGTACTACCAGAACAAGAATACTTGAAAATGCTTATAAAGAGATTTTGATAAAATTCATATTCAAAAATAATTTTCTTAATACTCGTGGATACTTTAACTAGAGTTTGAAGTAACTTAAATTTCCTTCCTATCCATCACGTGATATGGCAGCATCAAATGATGCAAGACATTGTGTAATGTATGTCAGGTTTTTATATACCACGATTTTATTAGTAGGTTAAGAGTAACTAAAATGTATTTGAACAATTTACATAAAATGCACATTTTTAATAAAGTAATCAACATTCATACAATTCATATCAAGCAAGTATAATTTCAAATTAACATTCACAGTTCTTATTATAAGTTTCACATGGAATTGTAATATGTATTTAATAAATACTTTATGATTAATGATCCATGAACAAACAATGCGTACAATTTTATATTAATACATTCGATGATGGTTACTATATTTTCCTAATCACTTCATATATATATCAACGTTATACATGTGTGTATATTATGCAACAGTGTCAAGCCACTTGCCCAATACTTATACACAGCTTATATGCTCATTTTTCCTTATTCCAGCTACTGTCACATTTTATGTATTTTTTTTAATTTTAAAAATTAGGTTTTTTTTTTAATAATTAACGTAAGGAGGAGTCAGAATGAAATTGTTTTCTTACCTGTGTTGCCGACGTTCGATTCCGCAAGCATGACAAAACCATATAATCATCCAAGTCACATTTCATTCAACATTCATATCCCAGCATTAAAAACACAGATGTCATTATTTTACTGTCAAACAATTTAACCTTTAACCCAACTTACACAAACAATGTAGTAAATCATTAAATTATGTCATCACCTTGGCCTCGTTTAGTCTAAATAATCTTGTAGTTGATTTGAAAAAAATCAGAAGTTTTACTTAAAACATAAAATAAATATTTTTCTATTGTTAATGTAATTAAATGTAACTTTATAATAACTATAATCATAAAATTTAATATTTTATATTTTTGTTCATGAGATTTTTTAGGATGAATAAAATTTTACTAAGTCTATTCTTGTTTTGAAGAGTACCATTCTATGATTCTAATGTGATTTTAGTATTAAAAATAGTTGAGATACGTAAAAGTTATAGATTTTAGAAATTTAGTGGAAATTTTGATATATTGATAATGTGAAGTTCAAAAAAAAATAATAATATGAACAAAAGAGATGGGAGTGAATGAGAATGTGGACTTGGGCAAAAAAAAGGGATTAAGGATGTGGACGCCCCTAATGCGTGTATGCGTATATACATGTTAAGAAGTTGTTCTTTTCGGCACGAAATCTAGTCCAAATGTGGGGCTGAAGTCTTGACTTAAGGTGACTTAATTAATTCCTTCCAAAGGAATTAACTTGGGAATGAAGCACACTATAATGGAGAATTTGGTCATTCTTCATGCATGTAAGATAAATACTTGTTTAATGATATTTTTTTTTTTGGATAAAAACTGATGGACTTATTATATTAAATATTTTGAATATTATGATATATTTTAAATCTTTAGTTGAAAACTTTCATTTTTCAGCTTTAGATCTATTATCATAAATTATAATTTATTCGTTAAAGATTTATGCTATTAGTGTTTTGATATTTTAAGACCTAGTTAATAATTAAACCATGCTTAATTTGACTTTATTATATTTTGTTATTTAAATTCATGAGGTTGCACATTATTCTCTTCTTTAATAAGTTTTGTCCTCAAGACTTTATTGTATACTTAGGTTTATGAATAGATTTAGAAATTTTTCTCTTGTTTCGATTCTAAGCACCCAGGTTGCTTCTTTATCTAAATGCCTATTCATTGTACCTTTTTGGCTCTATATGGCCCAAGCATTTCGAGTCGCGTTACCCTCCTTATAATCGATTTATCAATATTCAATAAAGCCAAGATTCTTCTTTTAGCTCTTGCGATTTCCTTTCACTCTCATTGTTCAATATTGATCTGACTGGATTATTAGCAGCAATCTCCTTATAAGTTTTCTATAATATCAATTAATTGAGAACTTCCAAATTTCTATCATAGTTGTCAACAAATACCATACTACCTTTACTTTTTATGGTCTGATGCTCTGTCTTTAAGAATATATGTTCTAAGGACATCACCTTGTGTCTTATCAAAATCATACTTATCAACTTGATACATATTTATTTTCATTTTACAAGACACCCTAAATGTTTTGCTCACTCCTTTTCAAGCTCCAAATATATCATCACCATTCATAAATACTACACATTTTATCCAAGCAAAGCCTAAGGATTCATCCCAAAAGCTACACGAATATTCACTAAACCAAACAATATTACCAAGAACTCATGATATCCAATTCTGTGCCAAATGTCATTTTAGGAATATCTTCTAACTTGACTTATGATGATGATAACATGATTTTTTGTCTACCAGTGAAAAGACATTTGCTTCCAATGATTGATCAAATGGATTGGCAATCTTGATAATGAATATTTATTATTGTAACTTTTCGGCTCCTTGGTAATAATAGATAATCTCATCAATCAATCCCTCTTCTTATGAGTTTCTCATAGTGATGTGCTTGGTAAGATGGATTTTGTATTCATGGTTATACCACTCGGCTCTAATTACTTAAGTTTTCCAGGTTCCATGCACCTTAACTAGAATTAATACTTGGCATCAATCAAATTGTAAAATTCATTTTTCTGCTAGAATATATTAGGTAATCCTTTAGAAACACCTCTAGGAATTCTTTCTACTAGAGATATGTCATTTGATTCCAAGGATTTCTTATTAGATTCGATGCAAACAACCACAACATTTGAAAAATTTATGATTATAAAGGACTTAAATCCTACCTCTAAAAATATACCTTTTCAACTTGAATGCCACTCTAATCCTATTTCCCTTCTGATATAATAGGTCTACAAATTGTTCGATCTTTACCTTTCGCCATTTATCTTTCATATATATAACCTTGAATCTCTTAAACTTGTTTGTGACTTCTCATTTATAAGTATTTTGAGAACCTTCATAATGTTAGTGGGTATCTTTGATTTAGGAAAGGAGTACCAATTTAGACTACAAAGTATCTAAGGTTATTGATGTTTTAGTGGATATTCATGGAATAAAAAATGTTTCCATGCTAAGATGTTTAGTCATGGAGATTATTGTGTAGCTTTTGGAATCAGGGCTTAAAGCCATCTCACACAAAATCTTTCGAGAATTTACATAAATTGTACCGCCAACTAATTCATGCACAAATATTGTATACGATTCAACAATAAGAAGTTTTCAATATTCTCATAGAACATCATTTATCATGGCTAAATTAAAATTTTCAAATTTGTATACATAATTCATAACTAACTTTCTTTGATCATTTCGTGTGGCTGACAAATTACCATATCTTTTCCACTTGGTTTCTTAAATTTCCTATCTTTGGTCCGAATACAAATTCTCACAATGTCTGGACAACATGTCTAGTACCACCATTACCATGTATTCCCTCATAATCAACGCTATCAAATCTGTAGTTATCATAACATCCTCAACCAACCTAGGATAATTATTATTGATTCCGACTTTAGTAATTGCTCCTCACTATTTAGGGTACTTATCTTTAAGGAAACATGGATACATGCATGTCCATTCCATTATGTTGCACTACTCCTCTTGTGGAGGGTATATTGTCTTAGCATCAAAGAAAGTATAAAAAGGTCAAGCCACCACGTTTCTTAAGGAAGTTTCTATTATAGGATTTTCATCTTCTATGAACTTATTTATAGTGATTGGAAACTCTAAAGTTTCAATATTGAGACTATTAATTATAAATACTCTTTTTTTTATATTATTCTGTAATTTATCTTTATAATATTTTATTCACTTACTTTGGAAAAAGCTCATTAGTTCATGCTTTGATATATCTTTCAAATAAGGAGTTTATATTAAAAATAATTCTATAAGTGCCTTTTAAGATAAAAACATGTCACAATATAATTTTAAAAAAAATCAAGTAGCGAACCAAAATACATTAAACTATTATTTGCTCATAAAATATTGGCTCTAAAACACGCATATGTAAATATTAGGAAACTGTTGTAGATTAAATTACTGTAATATACATATACATATCATTTTATAAAAGCATTTACCCTTTTCGTCTATAATACATGTTGAACATTCTTTGAATAAAACAATATATATATATATATATATATTTATGTATATATAAGTAGATACTAATGTCCAGCTTGCCAAAAATATAGACAATACTTAATCATGCATATTTTCAAATTATTGCATCAGAGTACTACATGCAGAAATATTTATAATAAATAGCAGTACACACACCTATATATATATATATATATATATAGGGATAAATTTATTAAGCTAAATTGCCTTTATAACATAAATTCACCTTTTCCAAAATATTTAGTATGTTTTTCCTAGGGTCATTGTTTTATTATCATTTTCTTTAAGGCTGTTTAGATTCTAGTCATGGAAGGTTAGTTTTCGAATCTTAGATTAAGGAGACTTATTATTTCATTTATCTACTTTATCCTTTTAGTGTTTCGAGATGTTCTATGAAGTTTCACCCTTTAAGCTTCACTAGTGCTTTCTTTACAGAGTTGTGCTTTCTTGTTTTATTTTTCTTTTGATCTTTTAGGATTCAAATCTCTATCTTGTATATGAACTCCTAATTTTGACTAAGGATACTAGACATTTTCTATCAATATGTTTGGTAAGATTTTTAATTTGATGGTAGGCCTATAATGATATATACACATGATAAAAAACATAACTTTTTTTTTGTTTAAAATATCACTAATCTACCCAGGTTTTATCCTGCCTCACTGTTTGGTTGGTTGCTTCTGATTCTGACAACCTAAAGCTTTGATACCAACCGTAAAGACTCTAAAGGGGCCTGGTAGAAATTCCTAAAGCAGTCATGGAATGTGTGCATTCGTTACATGAGAGCCATCACATGAGTCTGAGATCATAAGACTCTATCTAAATATTTAATTCTTTTAGGAAATCATAGTATACATATACACTTAATAATATATAAATTTGGAGCTTAATGGCTCTCAGTCAAACCAATCATATCCCATCATGTTCTTATGAGGTTACCTGCAAAACAATCTATTGAGGGGTAAGCAAAACCACGGCTTAGTAAGATGGGAGTGCGATATTCTTATTACTATCTCAAGCACAAACAAGTTATCAAATTATATGCTATGTAGGAACAAGCGTATGCAATGCAGTCATCGTATGTAGTCTTCCATTAACCAACATGAAGTCTAAGGTATAACCCGGCCCCCACCCTTTCGTAGTTCCATCATATCCAGGTCGTCCAACCAACTTCATATCTCATAAGTTCTAGGGTAACATAAATGCAACCCTACTTAAGGTACCTTAAATGCAGTTCTAAGATGGAATATCCAAAATAATTCTCTTAATACCTCAAATACTTTAAATGTAGTCCGATGTACACTACCTTAAATGCAGTCTTGAACAAACTTAAGGTACCTTAAATGAAGCCCTAAGTCCATAAAACTTACGGTAACAATAGTTCAAGGCTTTGATAATATGTGACTTCCCCAAATCTTTTAGTTCGTATTACCAAAATAGGAATACTTAAAAGATACTTATAAAGAGATTTTGTTAGAACTCATGTCCAAAAATAATTTTGTTAATACTCGTAGATACTTTAACTGTAATCCGGAGTGGCTTAAATTTCCTCCGCATCCATCGTGTGATATGATGGCATTAAATGATGCAAGATACCATGCAATGTATTTAGGTTTTATTATACTATGAATTTATTAATAGTTCAAGGTGATTAATTAGAATGCAATTCAAACAATTTACATAAAACACACATTTTTAATAAAGTAATCAATATTTGTACAATTCATCCATCAAGCAAGTATAATTTCAAGTCATATTCACAAGTTTTTATTATAAGTTTCACTTAGAATTGAATAATATGATTTAAATAAAACTTTTATGATTAATGATCTATAAACAAACCAATGCATACAATTTGTATAATATATTTGTGATGGCCCGTACACTATATTTTCCCAAATCACTTCATATAATATATCTACGTATTATAGATGTATATATATCTACAACGGTGTCAAAACACTTGCCCGATACTTATAACAGCACATATACTCATTTTTCCTTATTTCAGCTACTCTCACGTTTTATTTTTTTTTTCTTTTTTTTTTCAAATTAGTTTTTTTTTTTAAATGATTAACGTAGGAGGAGTCAAATGAAATTGTTTTCTTACCCCTACGTTGTCGTCTTGTTGTCGCGGAAGTCTTAACATAAAGATAACTAAAACATATATATAATATATAATATATATTTTTGTTTCAAATGCCAGTCCAAAAATACATGCCGTAAATACCAATATCCGAACGTCCGATTCCACTAGCATGACAAAACCATATAATCCTCCTCGTCACACTCATTCACCATTCAAACATATCCTAGTAATGAAAACTTAGTATATCATTATTTTACTGTCAAACAATTTAATTTTTAACCTAATGTATACAAACAATGTAGTAAATCATTGAAATATCTCACTGGCCTTGGCCTCAATTAGTCAAAATAATCCCATGGTTGATTTGAAAAAATAAAATTTTATCTAAAACATAAAATGAATATTTTCTATAGTTAATATAATTAAATATAACTTTGTAATAACTAAATTGTAAAATTTAATTTTCAACTTTCCTATTAACAGACTTTTTAAGGTAGATAAAATCTTATCAAACCTATTGTTGTTCTGAAGAGCATTATTCGACGATTCTAATATGACTTTCGGTATTGAAAATAGTAGAATTATGTGAAAGTTATTGGTCGTAGAAATTTAGTGGATGTTTTGATATATTGATAATGGGAAGTTTAAAAAAAAAATGATAATATGAACAAAAGAAATCGGAGTGAATAAGAATGTGGACTTTGGCCAAAAAAAAAAGAATAAGAATGTGGACTGGAGGCCAAAAAAAAAAAAGAAAAAAAAGGAAAGAAAAGAATAAGAATGTGGACTTGTAATGTGCGTGTGTGTGTGTTAAGAAGTTGTTCTTTTGTAGCATGAAATCCTGTCCGAACGTGGGGTGAAGCCTTGACTTAAGAAGACTTAATGAATTCATTCCCAAGGAATTGGCTTGGGAACGAAGCACCCCATGACGAAGAATTTCGTTATTTTTCGGGCTCAATGATATATACGATAAATCCTTATTTAATAATATATTTTGATTAAAAATTTATATACTTATTATATTAAATATTTTCAGCATTATGACATACTTTAAATTTTAGTTTAAAACCTTTATTTTCCACTTTAAGATCCATTATCATAAATTGTAATTTATTTGTTAAATGTTATGTTATCATGTTCTGATATCTTAAGACCTATTAACAATAAATCAGCTTAATTTGACTTTTTATATTTTTTATTTTAAAGATATGGGGTTTCACAACTATAAGTGGATATCATTATCATATATATATATATATATATATATTAAGAAAATAAATGAAAATACATTTGCTTGTACTTTTATGTGCAACTCATTATACACACACAGACATAGGCACGGTTTGGTTTCGAATCGAAAACTGAACTGGAACCGGAACCATCATTGGTGGTTCTAGAACATGACCGGCTGGACGGTTCTAGAACCGACTAAGGAACTGTCGGTTTTTTCCACTCTTAAACGTTCTAGGCCTAGAACCGGTGGAACCAATGGTTCCAACTAGTTCCATTAAAAAAAAAGAATTATGTAAAAAAATGTTAAAATTATATTAAATATATAAATTTTAATGTTTACACTATTTCATATGAATAGTAAAATTTATTACCTATTTACAATATTAATGTTTTATTATCAATAATACAAACATGGTTGTCAAACTCACGAGTCTACTCGTACGTTTCTATGAGTTTACGAGTTGGTGATGAGATTTCGATTTAACTTGTATACAAAATCATTTTCTGAGGAAACTCATAAGTAAAATTGTAAGTAGAATAAGTGGTAGAATCGATAATAGAATCGTAGTAAATCGTAAAGTTGTACTTTACACTTTTTTTTTATTTGAACTTTAAAAATGCAACCAATTTAATATATTAAATTTAGGCTTTTTGGGATTGATTCTTGATATTTATCTTAATCTAACTTAATTTTAGTTTTTTAAATATTTTTTTCCTTTATTTCCTTTTTTGTATTTTTCAAAAAGTTATTTTCTTTAGGTTATATACTCTGATATATTTTGAAAATTTTGAATGAAAATTAAACTAATATATATAGTGCTATATTTTTTTCTTTTTTTTAATAATTTTTTATATATAATTTATTTGCCATAAATGCAATGATTTTTTGTGTAAATATATAAAACATGAAAATGTTCATTATACTGCACAAAACTAGCTACTCACACATGATAATTTAAATGATTTGCAATACATTTTAATAATTGTAGATTATGAATCATCATTAAATAAAAATAATTATTTTAATTATAAAATTGCACTAAATATATTAATGACAGTATGTGAATTATGTTTGGTAAAACTTAAATTTTGGTTGTATGTAACTAATTTAATATTAAATTCTTTATTTTCATAATTTATTTAAAGTTTTATTAGTTTAGTAAGTACATTGATGGTTTTTGCAAGCAAATTTACATTTACGATTCTACATTTCAATTTACATTCCGATTCTATGAACCCCTTAGAGATTCTAGATAAAAACCCAAGTTTGACAACCATGAATACAAATAAATATAACTTAAAATTATAAATAATTTAGTTTATATAAACTTCTCTTACAAGCAAAATTCATTCTTTAACAACGTGGGACTATTTTTAGAAATTTTGGCTAAATAATTTAATACTTTTAGATCTGATAATTAATTATTTTGAGTTTAAAATTTGTTTTTTACTTAAGAAAAGATGGTTCCATGGTTCCAAAACTAAATCGGAACTGCTGGTTCTATAGAACCGGATCGAAATCGTGGGAGACTATTCCAATTCAAGTTTCTTATTTTCAAGATTCGGAACCGGCGGTTTCGGTTTTGGTTCAGTTCGGTTCCAGGAACCGTGACAATGTCTATACACACACACAGATATATATTTATATGGATACTCGAAAAATAATAAATAATTTAACCAATTAGGTATAAGACTATTTAAAAATTATAATTGTAATTGAGAAAAATTAGTTACATGTTTTTTATATAACCATTTGTAAAGGTGCTTTAAGTTATATATAAATAATATTATTTATTTGGACTTTCACTCGTGATTTAAGTAACAGGGTCTAACAAGTTTAGTTCCTTTATTGAGATAACTTGGAGAAATTTAGCTTAGTGGACTCGAAATAGGGATCATTGAACTTGTTCAGTGTATCCAATCTCTTTTACACAAATTCATGCACATTACAGGATGGCTATTGACCTTGGCTTATAGTAAGTCATTCATGATAAGCATGAAATGAATCTTACTCTATCTCAACTGTCAATTATCGAGATAATGTGATGCTTATCCTTCATGCCAAGTGCCTATAGGTATACAACAACTTCTTATTTCCAACTTTTGGAGAGAACAAACAAAAAAAATTCCTTATAGGAAATTTTGCTTTGAAGGATCAAATAGACAACTTAAGTGATTATCACTCCAATTGCTAAAAAACTTCAAGTTCGATACCAAAGACTTATTCAATATCTTTTTCTCGTCACTTGTACATTTGAAATGTCAAAATTCCTTGTTATTTTTCCCAACATTTTCTTCAAATCATACCATCAAATGTCATTTCCTCCCTAATACTATGAAGTCATGCCCAAGACACAATTTCTACATGATAGATGCATAACTACTTCATGAAGAGCCCACATTTACAACATTTAAATTACTTTTCTATTCTTCTTTTTTTTTTCTTTAATATAATCACTTTAAATAATTACACGTGCTCGGATTATGTAAATTCAAGAGCTAAAAGATACTGTACCTAACTCTTTTAATATCATGTTAAACAACCACAGAAACTGGAGTGGGGCCAGTGGGCAGCCAGAAAAGAAAAGTATTAAATAGAGTCAGTGCTGTCCACTGTCAAATGGAGCTCACCTCCACCACTTTCATATTATGTGGTGGGGAAGATTCCAATTTCATTTCTTTGATGGTCTTAAAAGAATTCATTTAGGCCAAATTGAAAACGGCAAAGAGCGATGAAAATCCAGAAGATAAAGATAAAGATAGAGATAATCTATATTATAATTGTATGAGAAAACACTTAATATGGTTAAGGTTCAGGAAGTTTTGAGTACATGTACTTAAATTAGGATTTCGTTATTATTTTTTTTATTATTTTTAATACAGAACATTAAGCAGCTCTGTATAATTCAATAAAAAAGGGGGGAAAAAAATTCATGCTAAGCTTTAACTGCTTTATGCCTGAATTTCCTGGACGGTGGACACTGTAAATCCCGAAACCCGTGTGAAACTTCAGACAACAGAAAACACCACTTTCCCAAAAACCATAAACAATGGTGACACTAAACATTAACACCATGTTTTTCTTCAACTTCATTTCTTAAAGTCTCGGAACACTTGAGCAGAAACAAACCCTTTGACCTCTCTAACCCTTGATTCTCCTATTTTTCCATGGCAAAACACTTAATATCTTTCTGGGTCTTGCTTTGTTTTACATTTCCGTTCTTCTCTGAGTCTCAAAATCTTCTCTTTAGCAGCTTTAGGAGCGATACTAATAGTAATATGAGCTTGAGTGGTGGTGCTAAAATCAACAGCAATGGCTTACTCCAATTAACGAATGATTCACTTCGTGTACTTGGGCATGCTTTTTATGCATACCCAGTTCAGTTCAAGAACTCTAGTGATGGAAAAGTGATGTCTTTCTCAACATCTTTTGTTTTCGCGATCCAGCCAAAGTACCAGGCACTTGGTGGTCATGGCTTCGCTTTCACAATCTGTCCTAACAAGGACCTTGTTGGTGCTCTTCCAAGTCAGTACCTTGGGCTTATGAATGCAAGTGATGTTGGTAATTTCTCAAACCATGTTTTTGCTGTTGAATTTGATACCGTCCAGGACTTTGAGTTTGGTGATATTGACGATAACCACGTTGGGATTGATATAAATAGTTTAGTTTCTAATAAATCTGTGTCTGCTGCGTATTATGGTGACGATTCTGTAAAGAGACGTCTTGATCTGAAAAGTGGAGTAAAGATTCAAGCTTGGATCGATTACGATTCTGGGAATAAGCAATTGAGTGTAAAACTTTCTCCTTTTTCGATTAAACCAACTACCCCAGTCTTGTCGTTTGATGTGGATCTTAGTTTGATATTTGAAGATTTTATGTATATTGGTTTCTCTGCTTCCACGGGCTTGTTGTCTAGTGCACACTACGTAATGGGTTGGAGTTTTCAGATGAATGGAGAAGCTAAATCTTTCAGTTTGTCTTCTCTTCCATCGCTTCCGGTGCCTGCAACAAGTAACAAGGCTTTAGTTATTGGTGTTTCTGTTTCTGTGGTGTTTGTTCTCATTTTGGGGATTCTGGTAGCAATTTATGTTATTAGGAAAATCCGGAATGCTGATGTTATTGAGGCCTGGGAGCTTGATGTTGGGCCGCATCGGTTCCCTATAAAGAACTCAAGAAAGCCACAAGAGGTTTTCGGGACAAACAGCTACTTGGATTTGGTGGATTTGGTCGAGTTTACAAAGGAACCTTACCAAATACAAATACCCAAATTGCTGTCAAGCGGATCTCTCATGAATCAAAACAGGGTTTGCAAGAATTTGTATCCGAGATTTCTAGTATTGGACGGCTGCGCCATAGAAATTTGGTTCAGTTACTGGGATGGTGTCGAAGGAAAGGCGATCTCATGCTTGTTTATGATTATATGCCTAATGGTAGCTTGGACAAATATATATTTGATAAACCAGAAGCCATTCTCACTTGGGAACAAAGGTTCAAGATCATCAAAGGTGTTGCTTCTGGCCTCTTGTATCTGCATGAAGAGTGGGAGCAAACCGTAATCCATAGGGATATAAAAGCAGGCAATGTTCTCTTAGATGCTGAGCTCAATGGGAGGTTGGGTGATTTTGGTCTTGCAAAGCTATATGAGCATGGGTCTAACCCGAGCACCACCAGGGTGGTAGGAACATTGGGTTATCTTGCGCCAGAGCTCACACGAACTGGAAAGCCAACAACAAGTTCGGATGTGTTTGCATTTGGTGCACTTATGCTCGAAGTTGTCTGTGGTAGAAGACCCATTGAGCCTAAAGCATTGCCAGAGGAGCTCATCTTGGTGGATTGGGTTTGGGAGAAGTGGAGTACAGGAGCTATTCTTGATGTTGTCGACACGAGACTGAAAGGTGAATATGATGATGTTGAGGTCATTGTGGTACTGAAATTAGCACTAATGTGTTCCAATGATGCCCCGAATATGCGACCTACAATTAGGCAGGTGGTGAGGTACTTGGAGGGGGAAGTGCCGTTGCCAGAAGAGGTGGCGGCACCAGGTATTAATGATGAGAAGAAAGTTAGTAATGGAAACGATAGACGATTAGAATTTGAGGATTATGTTAATTCATTTCCAACAGCATCGTATCTTGAGAAAGTAAGCACATGGTCATCTGGTGTTGATGATGGGGATAATGATCTTGAAGCTGGGTCATCTTCACCATCTGTCGAGTAGAGGTGGCGGTTCGCAGGCATAGAAAGTTATTGTCAGATTGTCTAGAGATTATCTAGTGTGTTGATTAAGTAGCTTGCTGTTCAGATTAGTTTTTGGATTTTGTACTGTAAGTGTATTCTGTATAATGCCATTTTTGGATTGTAAATTGACCATCTTTTGGCTTAGTATTACTTCCATCTTTGTACAAAATCCTACCACCTTTCAAGTTGACGCTATGGTTCATCGTTTATGATGCTAGCATTCTATTTTGCACCAGATAATTACTATAAGGCTTTCAATGAATTGTTTGCTGGGTTGTTTGCACTTGACGTTGAGGTAATTATGAGTAATGTCTACGTATATAAACGTTATTGTGGATTTTTTATACTGGTTGAGGATGCCTAATTACCAAGTTTGTTTGTCCATCCTTCCCCTCCATATGAAAATTTCGGGCACATAAGTTTTTCAGATTTATTGGATGTAAATAAGGTTGGAAAGGAATGGTGATATTTTTGGAATAAAATATAATTTTTAATCAAGAATAACCATTTTTCTAGTAAAGGTATTGTGTATCATATGGAATAGATATTCTTTTGATAGAATTTTTTACAAACCAAACAGAGGAATTGATATTTCGAAGGAATAAAATTGGAATATTGTTTTCATTTCATTCGATCAAATATAATGTTAATGTGTGTATAGGTGGGAATTTCAATTACGGACTTCATAGTTTATTCAATTGTAATTGTCACAGAGTCACACTTGTTTTACAATAATCAATGTTGATGAAAGATTTTGGAGAAAAGAAAACTTTGAGAATGCATGTTTTTCTAGTCTTATGTGTCCTTAATAGATAACGAGGATAAACAAAGGATTGATGCGTCTCAATATCCATTTTTAACCTATATCTCATCCACACGTTCATTTTACATCTTTTATGAATATTTAATCCTTTAATTTTTTAATATAATTTATTATTGAAAAAATAATAAATTGATGCAAAAATAACATGAGGCTATAGAGGCCTTTAGTTTGTAAAAACTTTTGTACTGGAGGATAATAAATCATCAGACAATTCAATATGATAATGGATGATACTCATTTTAATGGTACGATCGAGTATAAATTTAAGTTATTAAATGACCGATCGGATTATAGAATTTTTTCTATCCAATTAATTATTTAATTTTTAAAATAAATATAGTGATTAATATATTAATTATTTCAATACCATGATTTTAATTAATTATGAATTCGAACCGTTAAATAGCTGATATGGTCGGTTCTTAAAATTAATTAATGATAAGAGATAGAATTTTCTTAACTTCTTCTAAATTGGAGCACTATTTTGCTGCGAAAAAAGGGTCAAGCAAGACGGATTGACTGGCTAAGTTCCCAATTTTCTTTTGGCATGTTATTGTTTCATGGTTTCTCATTGCTGTGATTCTCATTTAATGAAAGGGACGGGGCCGGTGAGGATGAAAAATAAAGAAAAGGTGTTTGCTCATTGCACACCTCTTCAAGTTTTTGGTGGACCTGCCAACCACCGAGTTAGTGTGCTGCTGTTGTCCAATCTTTGAAAATCCTTTTGCCCTTTTTTTTTAATTTCCTGACTAGGACCGTTCGATGTAAGCATAACCAGAAGATTGTTAACTTGGCTACTCCAACTTCACGGCAAAAACATGTGGACAATAACTTCACTGCAGAAACATGTGAACAATGAGGTTCTTCTTGGTTGGACTTCGGCATACAGGTCCTATGTCGAGATTAGGGGTGGGCACGGATCGGTTGGGTTCGGTTTTTCCTAAAACCACAAACCAAACCATAATTTACGGTTTGGTTTTTTTTCCATCCTAAACCAAACCATTAAATAACGGTTTGGTTCGGATTATGAATTTTTAAACCATTAAATAACGGTTTGGTTCGGTTTGGATTACGGTTTAAATCAAAATTCTAACTAAAAATTTTCTTTGTTTTAGTTTTTTACATTTGTGTAGATTCTTAAATATTTATATCATTTTACAAAGTTGATATTATAAACCACAACAAAATATTTTATAAATTCATCATACTTTTAATCTATAGTTTTCTATAAAATCAATTATCCACCAATAAAATGCATTCACTAATCAATACATAGTAAGTCATAATTTATGATTTTTAATATAACCATCATGTCAATTATCCACCAATAATTTAGCTAAAATAAAAAATCATCCATCAACAAAATTCATTAATGAATAAAATGACCAATTGACAAAATATATTAAACAATTAATACATAATGAAATTTTTAACTGAATAAATAAATTTCATACTTTACAAAGTTAAAAGCTATTAAAAAAAAAAATAGTTCCATCAACAAAAAATTACATATCATGAGCCCAAAAAAATTTAAAAAAGAACAAGTTGATTTTAATTAATATTCACCAAATAATAAATATCAAAATGAAATCATATAAACATATAATAAAATATTATTATATTTTTCTAAAACGGTTTGGTTCGGTTTTATGGATTGGTTTGGTTTACCTTCCAAACCAAACCATAAATTTACGGATTGGTTCGGATTTGAAAAATTTCAAACCAAACCATGAAAAAAACCATATTTTCGGTTTGGATTGGTTCGGTTACGGATCGGTTTGGTTGGTCGGTTTTTTTGCCCACCCCTAGTCGAGATTCTCCTGAAGCTACCAGGAAAACCTTGCGCGACAATTCTAAGGGGTTTTCTGTTTCGTTTTTTCGTATTGTTTTAGCGTTTTATTTTTTATTATTTTGTAAATAAATATTTATCAAGAAATAAATATAGTTAAAAAAATTTTACTCATAAATAAATCAAATAGATCATATACAGATAAGATACATATATAAATCAGATACAAATAAAATATAGATGAAAATCATACATCAAAACAAAAATAAATGTACCTTTTTTTTCCACTCTCCCTCTTATGTATTTATTTATTTATTTTTTTTTCATTTTACACTGGTGAGCTAATTTTTAGATTTATCATTTGATTCTAAATCTTCAAAGAAAATGTAGTTTTAAGTTTTGGCTATATTTCCCCATTGGTTAAAATAATAAAAATGAAAAATTATTAAAATCTAAAATTGTACATAAAGTTAGAAATGAATAAACAGTTCCATGTCTCTCTCTCTCTCTATATATATATATATATATAATATTTTACATTAGTATACTCAATTTTACTTTTTAATTAAATTTATAAAATCATTTTGGTTAATTCTATCAATAGCAAAATGAATACAAAGAAGTTTAAAAGAATATCCTTTTCAGATATAGGATATAAATTATCAAAGCTTGGTTTTAAAATGAGGAGATGTGTTTACGATTTATTCAAACATAAAAATAGTATGGTAGGTTTTTCACTAAGAGTAAATTGTTAATTACTAAGCAGGATTGGATTGTTGAAATTTTATCTATATCGATAACTTATCAGTGTTGGATCAATATCAATTTAGTTTGATCAATTTATGATTAAAACTGTTAATTTTTTATTGATATTATATCTATACCGATTCAGTATCCTTTTGGTATTTGGTCGGTTTGAAAATAAAATTACAACAAATCCAAACCCACCACCCAAACAGTTTAGTTATTTGTTGCGACCATAAAAAAAATAAAACGAAAAGAAAATTCTAGTTATTTGTTAGGGAAAAAAAAAAAAAAAAAGATAAGAAACCTGGGTATTTTGTGGACTAGTTGCCATAAATGCTAGTTTTCGGCCGAAAAAAAAAGAGTGCTAGTTTAATTTTTTTTTTAAATGATATTATGCCTCTTCCATCTCAAATAACCTCAAGTTTAATTATTCAATTTAACATTATGTCCTCAATTAAAAAAGATGAAGAAGTTATAAAGGAATAGGATATCGATCCGATCCGTCACTGAACAATAGGGAAAGAAAAATTTTTAAATGTGGCTTCTTGTTCTTCCAACTAATAATTGCTCAAATTATGCGCACCACGAGTTGGACTCGACCTCTTCTTCGCGTTCCTACAGGAGTAGTCTCTGCCTATCACTTGTTCACCTGTGACAAAATGTTAGAATAATATTGGATAATATCACAAATGATATATGAATTTTGATAAAATATATAATTAGATTTTTAAATTTTAAAAATTGATTAATTTAGTATTAAAAATTTTAAAATTAATCAATTAAGTATCTGAAAGAACTTGAAGCAGATACTATTGGCGTCTATGAAAAGTTCTTTTAGATACTAAATTGATCAATTTCAAATTTATGTATTATATTGACCTATTTCAAAGTTTATGTAGCTAATTATATATTTTATCAAGATTTAGATACCATTCATGATATTAACTAAAGAATATATCGTAGACCTTCACAGGATGGAAACTGCCTTTGTGTTGGATTTTAGAATTACGTGTGGGAAAAAAACTCATTAAACCAAACTGATTTGTAAATCCAACCAAATCGAATTGAAAATATGATTTTTTAAATAATTTGATTTAAAAACTTTTCAATCCAAATCAATTTGTAAATTTATAGTTGGTTTGGAAGGATAAAACAAACCAATTCCTACAACCAAACCAAACTATTTTATAAAAATATAATATTATTTTACTTGTAACTATTGATAATTGATTAAAAGCCGTATATATTTTAATGATTTAATTATTATATTTACTATTTTATGAATATTGATTAATATGAACTTGTTCATTTTAAAATTTATCTTTTAGGTTCATGATATATATTTTTCATAGGTGATGTAATATTGTTTTTTTTTTCTGAAAATTTTAACTTTGTATAGTATGAATTTTTTATTTAATTATAACTATTATTATGTATTCACTATTCATTAGTTTGTTTTATCATATTTTGGTCATTTTGACATCATATTTTTATTTTTTAAATAGGTATTTATCAAGAAATAGATACGATGAAAAACTGACCAAACAAATAAAATACAGATGTGATACTGATAAGTTATAGATGAAAAGATGCGAAAAGATAAAAAGCGACAATCTAAACAAACCCTATATTTTTTCAATAGATTACTTTTATTCATGGATGACTTTTATTAGTGGATGATTTTTTATTTTAATCAAATTTGTTAGTGGAAGATTGACCTAATGGTTTTATGAAAAATTATAGATTATGACTTGCTAGGTATTAGTTAGTAAATGCATTTTGTTGGTAGATAATTGGTCGTGACTAAATGATTTTATGAAAGATTGGATTATGAGTATGATGTACTTAATAATGTATTTCACTGTAACTTGCAATACAAACTTCGTGAAATAATTTAAATATTCAAATATCCACACAAACGTAAAAAATTTAGAACAAAAATATTTAGTTAAAATTTTGATTTAATTTGTAATCTATACTAAACCAAATCATTATTTAAGGGTTTGAAAATTTTTAATTCAAACCAAATTGTTATTATTTGTTCGAGATGGAAAAAAGCGAAACCATAAATTATGGTTTCGTTTGATGTTTAGTAAAGACCAAACCAAACCAATTTGTGTCTACTCTTAATTAGATTTAACCATCAATAGATTTAGAATTGTGATCTACCCCATGGTGGTAGATTGGACCCTGGTGAGTACTTGTCAGGTTTATGGGCCCATACGTGGTGTCTAGTCAAGATCCATAGACCCGGTGGGTTTAGTTAGATCCTCTCTTTAGGAAAAAAAAATATCAAATTTGGTACATAGATTTTATACAAAAATTCAATGTTGTATCTACATTTTGATGTAGTTAATTTAGTATCAAATCAATTGTATCTATTTTTACTAACTCACTAACACCATTTGTTTTGTTTCTTGACTTATAAAAAGCAGTAACCCATCAGTGTTAGATGGTATTAGGATATAACTTAAATTCAATGATATGCTACATTTTGTAAGTCAACAAACAAAGAAAATGATATTAAGGAGGTGGTAAAAATAGTTGTAGAAAGTTTGATTGAGTATTAAATCCACCACTTCAAAGTTTATATAAAAAATTGAAGGTTTATGCACATTTCAAGTACTAAATTTGACATTTATCCATAAAAAAATGAATGAAAAAATAAAGGTAAAGAAAGGAAAAAAAAAATAACAAATGATATTCAAGTTTAAACTATGAATACTAAATAAATACTATTTGTAACATATAATGCAAAAAGTTAAACGTATGTTAAAGTACATATCATTTAGTTTATATAGGCTTCTATTTGAAAAAAAAAATTATTTTTTTAACCTCTAGAGCTTTTTTTTAGTCTCACATTATTAGCGCTACAACTAAAAACATGGGGTATAATTGTATATAAATAAACGCATATCAATTTAGTTTGTTATATATTTCATTTTGATCTTAATCTAATATAAAAATGGACCATTATAGGTTATAAGTAAGTAAGGGTCTAGAATTAACTCATAGACTTAACGGATCCAAGACCTAGTCTAGATCCATGTTGAACAAGTTTTGAATTAAAAAAAACCTAGAGCTGGGAATAGGTGGGTCTAGACTAGGGTGAGCAAGATCTCGACCCATGTTAATGTCTATGTATTGGATTGAAATAGATTTATAAGAATTTGGAATAATTCTATTAGCAAACAATGATTTAGGCTTACAAATTTTGAATAGTATTGAAGTTTAAAGAGTTAAGTTCATATCTTAAAATGACTTTTTTGACAAGGTACATATGAAAAAGGAATAATTGGATCAGTCGGGTCACTCTTAACCTTTATCAGGTGGGTAATACATTTAAGAGTTAGTATAAAAAATGATACCTAAATTTTTGTAAAAAGTTCAATCAGGTACCTAAAATTTGGTTTTGAATAATTTGGTATCTAAAGCAAGTTTTTGTATACATTTTTCCTATATGAAGTTTGGTTTTAAATAATTTGGTACCTGAAATAAGTTTTAGCATATATTTTTCCTACTTGAACCAAGTTCAATCAAGTGAAAAAAATATACGCGAAAACTTACTTCAGATACTAATTTGTTTAAAACCAAACTTTAGGTACCTAGTTGAAATTTTGCGAAAGTTTAAGTATTAAATTATTTAAAATCAAATTTTATATACTTGATCAAACTTTTTACGAAAGTTCATATACCATTTTTGACATTGTCCCTACATTTAAAGAAGCACATAAAATGATCCATCAAGAGGATCATTCATCCCAATCATTAAACATTATTAATGCAATCTAGATGAATGTTGTCAATGAACAAATTAAATACTTAAGAGATCTCTTCATTTGAAGAATCTGTAATACATTATTCTATAAAGCAATACTCTAACGTTGTGTTTGATTCATTAGAGTAGAATTGTTATTTTGCCTTTATTACTGTGAATAGCTTATTAGCTCATTTGGTTTGTAAAAAAATTCTAGTATAAGAAATGTTTATCTCATATAACGAACCAAATGTAACGTAAAGGTTCAAGGAAGACTCAAGCTACTTTTTACCCAATAAAAAGATGGTGATGCTCTAAATCAATGATATGTTCACCACCCAGTCTCACAATTTTTAATGAAAAACCAACAATAATGGCCAAGCCTAACAATAGAAGTCTAGTATGATTACAAGAAAATCCAAATTTAACAAGACAAGACACTAGTACTACACCACAAGTACTAATAATATAAGACTAACCCAAGAAAACAAAAAGCCTCCATGCATTTCTTGAAGACTCAGGCCGTACAACACAACACAGGTACTCCTCTTACCCATGTTCTTCCTTTTTTTCATACTATATACTAATTAGAATAAGGGTTTGAGAATTAGTATAGCAACAATGCAAACCAATAGTATTTTTTAATAGATCTGCCTATTTTGTTGTAAGTTTTCGGTTAATGTGATTTATGTGAATGTTTGAGTCAGTCTAACACTAGGGTTTGTGTGTATGTGTTTTATGATGTATACGAGGCATATTGAAAAGAAAAGTGTCTTACTGGTTTTGGAAGTTCAGCAACTCCAAGAAAAAAGAAGAAAAGAAAGATCTAGCTTTAGTAAAATCATGGTTGACTCCCTTTTGTTTTGTTCATGTCTCTTATATCCCCGCTCCTTTGAAGGTTGTAGATTGTTATTTCTGCTACCTGATCTAATGGCTATCATTTATTGTTAACTATTTCCTTTTAGCTATATAAATGTGTTCTTTAGCCCATAATACGCTCCCCTATATCTTCAAGTATGCTTAAGTCACAGATTGCAAGCCACTGTTCATAACATTACATTATCTATCACTTGCATATTGGAACCCCCCAAAGTGGAAGCCGATTGTTCTTCCCTTAACTAATCCCTTTGCCTCTTATCTCCATGTTGCTTCTTTAAAATCATGCGAAGTGTAACATTTTACATTAGGTCACGTGGTACTATTAATAAAATCATTGCATCTACAACCTATATTCTATGATACTTGTTAATAAACTAGATAAAAGAATTTGATTTTTCTATGCATCCACAACCCCTTATCTTCAGAAGTAAGTATTGATATCTAGAATTTTAAAAAATTGAATTTGAACTCTTATGTGACTATTTTGACCTTAAAATTTAACTTTTAGTTATAAAAGAACAAATTTTAAGTATTTTTAGGTCTTAATTCTCATTTCTATTTTAACACCCATAGACTTTAGTTTCAAAAATAAAAAATTAGATATATATGAAGTAGACGTAAAGAATCTTTTCATTATAATAATTTTTCATTTTACATTATCAACAGTACTTTAAGTATTCGGTAGGAGGACCATATTATGAAGGTCTATTTGGATGTTAGATTTTCATTTGTATCTTATCTATATCTGATCTACATCTATAACTTATCTATATCTAATATGTCTCTTATTTGTTTGATCTATTTATGTGAAAAAACTTTTTTGTTTTTCATCTGTATCTATTTATTCACAAATAGTTTATTTGCAAACGATAAAAATAATATGTCAACATGACCAAAATAATATGAACTAAACATACTCTAAATTGTAAGTTCTTTAGTTCATAAAGTCTATACCACATATTCTCAAAGAACACAAAGCTTATGGCATATTTAATATAGGAATAAATCAAACTGGAATTGTAGTTTCAGATGTTATTTCTTTTTCTTATCTAAAGTACTTTTAAAAGTGGGGAGTGGTTCTTCAAATTCCACAATTGAAATCTTAAGAGCGAGTGCGATTTTAGCTTAGAGGAGGTGGAATGACCATATCATTCAACATCAATTAATAAGAGATTATGAAAATCACCTCAATCTTGGGGGAAAAATTAATGAAAACAATACCTCTTTAAAAATTGAATGGCTAATTAAAAAAAAAAAATTGACCCATGTTTTTGCGCTTTTACAAAAATATGACCCATATTATTTTTTTTTTACAATTAATTGACCATTGATTATGTCCTTTTTATTTCGTCTAATTTGGTGTTAAATTGGCCATGTGTAAAGCATGTGTGGTATGTGTGAAGTTAAAAAAAAAAAAAAAAAATCACCTCACTAATAAATACAATCGAGACAACTTTTAAGAGGATGTCATCATCTTCTCTATCTTGAGGCTAAACCTCCATTGAAGGAGAAACTAAGCTTTCATCACCTCACTTTCTCTCACTATCACCAAAAGAAAGACCATAAACATAACAGAATCACCATCTTCTTCTTCTAACACAATTGCATCTTGCCAAAACCATTCCACCGAGTCACCACCTCACTAAGTTGCCAATGGAAAGAAACCTAGAAGCTCCATCAATCACTTTCGAACCAAACTTGCATCATCCAAGGAGAATCAACATCCATCTCCGTCGAAACCATTGTGTCGATTAGTAGGGTGAAATGAGGTTTTGAACGTCTATTTGTTGGTCTTGAAGGTTTGTCAATGGAGTGGGTTAATTCCGGTTCAGTGTACCTTAGGGTGTTTAAGCGACTCAATGTGATAGTGGGTGTGTGGTTTACATCATATTGTGGGTGGTTGGTTTAGCTATGGAGATTTGGTGCATGTGTGTTGGTTGTTTGTGTTACAATGCTGGTTCATGGTGAGGTAAGCTTCGGTCTTGCTGTGTTAGCTGTTAGTGTTGGAGGTGATTGTGTTTTTTGACTTTGAGGGAATGGCTCATTAGTGGTGTCCACTCAATGAGTTAGGTTATGGATCTAGTGGTGAATGGGATTGTGATTGGGTTGTGCTGTAGATTCAAAGGGGATGGATGGTTGAAGTGGAAATAGATTCATTACGGGTCCCGGGTTAACTTGGTTGTATTTACTAATTGGGTGATATGAGGCACAATGGAGAAGGAGGGTGAAATTGTTTTTTTTTCCTCCCTTCATACGTGCAACATGTGCTTGACACGTGACTAATTTAACACCAGATTGGATGGAACAAAATGCATGTAGTTATAGGTAAGATAATTTTCAACAAGATAAATAAATAACACAAGTCATGTCTTTATAAAAGCTCAAAAACACATGTCATTTTTTTGTAGTTAACCTAAAAATAAATAAAATGAGACGGAAGAAAGTATTCAAACCTTCACACATGACGTTGAATAACTCTGTCTAGGAATTAAAAAATAGTAATAATAATGTTTCATTTAATTATATTAATTTGTTAAAGTCTATGATCCACTGTATTTGCAAATTATCTAATTAAATACAAGACATTTGTAATTTTATTATTAGAGTAGAACTCTAATTTGGTGCATGAAAGCAGAAAAAAATGAACAATTTGTGTGATGTATCATGTCATGTGATGGTTTAGTGTTTTAAAAAGTTGGTATAGTGAAACATATGTATTTTAATATATTTTTCTCAATAAGTGTAAAAATCATTTGCCAGTGGATCAAACATATATGTAATAATAAAATTAATTGGTGAGTATTGAGTTGGGTCCATTAGGAGCTTGTTATTAATTACTATATTTTTAAGTTCTTCCTTAAACTAAGTTATTGAAATGGATCTAACTAAAACTTAACTAACAAACTAAGTGAATACTTTTGTCCCAGCAACACTATTGAGGGTTTTGGGATTATGAGACGCTAAAAATTGAATTGAGAATTACATATATATTTTCACTTAAACTAAAGTGATGCCGAATTAATATTGAAATTGATCAATTGGGATTTAACCAAACTCATTAGGACTCGCTCACCTCGTGGAGTAGAAAAATTCCAATTATAGCATAAATATCTCATTGAAGTGATTTATCTATAATTATTAGAAAAATATTGATTTGCTTACATCAAAATTGTTACTCTAGTTGAAATAATGGATTGGGTACCAATAAGTGACTGAAATCCATATTTCCAATAATATTAATGATGTGTTTGGTTTTGGAATGGAACAAGGCTAGAAAGAAATAGCAATTTTGCATTTTATAGTTAGGGTATTTTCAAAACAAAACTGCTTTTTGGTAAGGAACAACCATTCCTTCAGTAAAAGAAAAAAAAAAATATGGATTTCTTATGTATTTCGCATATAAAATAAATATTCTTTTAATAGAATTTTTTTGCAAATTGAACAAAGAATAGATATTCCACAATAGTAAAACTATAATATTGATGCCATTCCATTGAACCAAACATATTGTAAGTGCGTGAGCTCACGAGTTTCTTTAAAACCTGCATATTTCTATGATGAATTTTTTTAAAAAACCTAATATGCACTTGTACGAATTACCGATTACCTCTCAAGTATATTAATCCAATCCATCTAATCAATTGTTGGCCATAGACAAATTAAATAGACAACAACCAACAATAATTAAACACACTAATTAATCATAAGTCAATATCAAAGCAAGTTAAGAACTTCAATCCATTATATCCACCAATGTAATACCCATAGTATTGAATCACAACATCTCAATCAATCAAGCTAACAACATTAAAGATCGAGTATATAACATCGAAAGGTATTAATGTTTGATGGTAAGTTGATTTATGGTATCAATGTTTCGAGTGGTTAAAAAGATAAATCAATGTTTGAGGATAAGTTCATTTAAGGTATCAACATTTTGAGTGATTAAAAAAGAAATCAACATTTCACAAGTGAGTGAAATAAGGTATTAATAATTGGCTATTGAGGAAAATTAAGAAAAATTAATTGAAATCTAACCTAGATGTTGACACCTTATTTTATTCACTTTTTGACACGTTGATTTTTATTTTTTTAAACCATTCAAAAAGTTGATAACTTAAATGAATATACCTGTAAATATCAATATATATGTGCATTTTATCTTATTAAAGAATTAGGGTTAAAAAACACCTAGTGTGACATCTATAATGAAATCTTCGAACCAATAAAACTTGACAAAAATCAACATAACTTGATTACTTTCAAAACCTTGAAACACCTTAAAATGTGTGCTAGAATAAAAGGTTTTGGCATTCTTATACTAAGAATTACATAATGAAAATTAGAAAAGGAATGTCTTGATATTTGTAATACAAAGAAAAAGAAATGTAATGCTATTTTTCTCTCTATCTCTTCTTTTTTACATCATTTTCTTTTCTCTCTCATATAACTTCTCCTATAAACTAGCAAAAAAATGACGGCCTCTAATAGTTGAAACTACCTAGTCATTTTAATGCCTTGCAATTAAAATAAGGGTAAATGTCAAACTTAATATTTTAACTTTGCATGAAAATTTAATTTAGTACCTGAACTTTGAAGTAGCTAATTTAATACCTAATCAAATTTTTCGTAGCTATTTTTTCCTCTATAACACTGTTTGCCTTGACATAAAAGAGACAACCAATCATTGAATTTATGTTACTTGCATTAATATTGTTTAACATTGATAGACTGCATTTTCAACGTTATAAAATAAAGCAAGTGATGTTAAGGAGGTAGCAAAAATAGTCACTGAAAGTTTGATTGGGTATTGTGTGGTAGGGTTACTATAGTTGGTCGATCATATGCAATAGGTATGCTAATTAACCCAAGAGGAGTCTTGCAATGATGACACTTGCACTGAAATCATAGAGAGAGATATGAAAGGATGAACAAACAAACTCGATTTCTCATGTGCATAGGTGTGATAGAAGATTAAATCAAGCATACTCAATCATTCTTCACTTGTTCTTCACTGATTGTAGGTTTTATCTCTCTTGGAATTATTTCAGTAGAGTGTCCAAGTTATTTTTAATCTTAGTAATAGGCTGAAAGACCCTAAAAGAGAAAAGTCTCTTATTAATAGATGTTGGAGGCTAATAATAGCCGTTGGATTACTTTTGAATGAATGGCTAGGATGAAGTGTTGCTCACGACTATTGGATCTCTTCCATGGATCTAACAACCAGAATACATCCCTTCTTTTCTATGCATGGGCATGGGCTTTGGAGGTGTGCTTGGAAGAGAATGAGGGATTTTATAATATAAAAGAAGCTCATTTTCCAATTAAAATAGCCCATCTTTAATATAAAATAGTCTTGAGCTTATTTTATTCAATGTAATCTATATTTTAGCCGAACAAATCACAAATTAGCATAGAAAGATATTTTTAGAGTCTACTTTTCATTCATAAGAAAACCAAATAAACTCCCATTGGATTCTGATCTAGACATGGAAGTTTGCTCTGGCCAATATATGTCAGTTCAAGTTAACTCGATCAAGTGCAGTTCAACTTTATTCAAACAAGACTCGGATCAGCGCTACATGTACTACACCTAGCTTTGTGCCTTTTATCTAATGGTAATCCTGTAGTAGCAGATCTTGGGTAATTCCAAATAGGTGAGTTACAAAGCTCAATACATAACAACTGCATCATGCACAGACGTATGTCAATCCGCAAACAGGTATGGGAGAGAGAAGATTTGTACTAGAAATATCAAAGGAAAAAAAGAATTGTATTTTTGTAAATGACTAGACTACAGCATCATGCACAGACCAAAAGAATCGTATCTATATCGGATCAGCATCTAGAACTTATTTATATAATATCTATATTAGTTATGTTTGATTAGTTTATAAGTAAATTATCTCGGTTTTTCATTGATATCAGTTTATTGACTAATATCAGTTTGAAAATGATAGAAAAATGACATCAATGATCAAGAAATGATGAAACAAACAAGCACTGACTCACACCTAATACAATACATCATTAAATATCCTCTCTAAAAATTAAAAAAAAAAATATTTACAGAAAGTAATAGCTTTATAATAGGTAAACATGGAAAATCAACTATAAAAACAAAAATCATGAATTTGATGCATAACCCCCACCAAGATCAGAATCAACTACCATTAACAATATCTGATTATGTTAAGCCTTAATTGATTGAAGGAACTCCAGTGTCATTAGACTGGCAATGGAAGCAAAAGAATCTGAATCAAAGTCTAAAAGTGATATATATATATATTATATATATATTATGCAACGGTTGGTACAGGCGTATAGTTTGGGGTTGTAGGATGAGGACCCCAGTGGTTAAATTGTTAATTTTCTAGAGAGATTTACGACACTTTCAAAATCAGAGATGCATGTATCGATGTAATACATCTTAAGTTGCTGTCACTTTCCTTGAGAGGTGGGGCAAAATAGTACTTGACTACTCTACTCAAATGTAGAATCATTACTTAAACATAATTTGCTGAAATTTCTTAGGAAAAATATTTTTCTAAAGTCACAAAACTCAGGATCAACATTTATGTTTATTTGTTAATTTTCATAAATCTTCTAAATAAATAAATGACAAAAGAAACTGGCTTTTAGCCACGGTCCACCACCTTGTAAACTATAGAAATATTAATGATAGGTTGCTACAACAAAATGAAGCTATGAAAGAGTGGTCCTAGGCTTGCATTGAAGGTTGGGATATGTATGTTTAAACTATCATATGTTAGGTGGAAATTGGAAAAATTACAATATATCCTAGGTAATAAGTGGAAACAACAAGTACATGTTGGATTTTAACAATAATCAGTTTTGTAACTTGATTTAGTTATATCACCCATAATTTCCTTCTTGAGATGTCTCAAAAGTAGAGAGTGGCTCTTCCAAGTTAACCGATTGACTCTTGATTTTACCTTGCAAAATACAAACACTCAATTAGACATTAGAATCCTAAGAAACATAGTGGATTTTAGGGTTGAGATAAAAAGCACTTACCAAAGAGAGGGTCAGAGAAGAGAGAGACTAAAGAAATCCTTTATATCAAGGGTTTTAATAATAGAAGTGGGATGTGTTTAAAGCTTAAGCAGGCTAGTAGCACTATATCATTTGTCCTTTTATATATGTAATTTTAAGGTAATGCATAGGGATATAAAGAAGCCCGTCAAGACGAACTTTTCAAGGCTTGAGCTTGATTGTTTAAATTAACGAGCTCGAGATAAACTGGGCTTTTAACAAGCCTAAAAAGTATAAGCTTGAGCTTGAATTTGGCCCATGGCTCATTTAGCTTGAAGAGCTTGAACAAGTTTGAGCTCAAGCTTTGACTTGTTTAGTTTAATAAGCTTGAGCTCGGGCTTAATTAAATAATTATATATGTAATTATATTAATAATATTATTTAATATAGAAAATTATACATAATAATAGGGAAAAAATTACTTAAAAGCCTATTTACAAGTCTAAAGAAAAGCTCAAACTTAGCTTGTTTAACTAAATAAGTTTCATTTTAAGCTCAAGCTCAACTAGTTAATTAAAAAAACTTAAACCAAATTTAAGTCGCTTGTGAGTAGCTTAAGGAACTCGGCTTATCTTTAGCCATAGTAATGCAAGCTTTATGAGATTTGGAACTTTCGATATCTTATTATAACACACCAGTATGGACGATATTTACTTTTATAGTATTATATCCTAAGCAAACATGACGAGCTCTCTCTCTAGCTCTCTCTCTCTTCTCTCTCTCTCTTTATTAGCCTTATCTTAGCTATAGTTAGTAAATTTTAAAGATCAAATGTCAAATTTGGTACCTGAATTCTGCACAAAAATTTAATTTGGTACATGAATTTTGAAGTGATCAATTTAATACCTAATCAAATTTTTTGTGACTATTTTTATAACCTTCATAATATTGTTTACTTTGTTTGTTGACATAGAAAAGGTAGTATATCATTGGATATTTACTTTTTCTTTTTTTTTCTTCTTCTTCTAACACTATAACACTAATAGACTGTTTCTTCCATGTGAGAAAATAAAGTAAACAGTATTAGTGAAATAATAAAAATGACCACAAAAAGTTTAATTGGGTATTAAATTAACTATTTCAAAGTTTATGTACTAACTTGAATTTTTTATATAAAGTTCATGATCTAAATTTGAAAATTTCTCAATTTTAAAATGTTTGTTTTATTTTTTTATTTTCATAAAAATAAAAAAACCCTTTTATTTAAATCCAATTTGAAAATTATAACTTAAGTTATGAGATATCAACAACTTGTTTAATGGTTGGCAATGTCTATTAATACCGAATTGGAAGTTCCAATTTTAAGAAGCAATTAGAAGCCAAACTTTAATGATTCAAACGTGTCTTAGACCATGAAATTTGATGACGGTTTTAGGACCCTGCTATGTTTTATTAGCAAGTTTGGTTAGGAGGAATCTTCTTTGTTGCATCTAATTTTTTATAAGGCAAATTATATGGAATCTCGTAAAAAATTTCAAAATTACATGATCTCCTACTTTTTTAAAGAGTCAATAGTTGTCCTCCTAGAGTAGTTATGGGGCCCACTTCTTTTATAAGCCTTTGCCTTTTGTATTTTTTTACATGTAAAAAAATGCCACCTCATAATATTTGTTCATCAAACAATCACGTTTGTTTACATAATCTTTATAAATCTGCTTCTGCACTATTCTCAATTTGTCATCCACTTCATTTGCATAACCTTTCTTGGTAAAAAGTAGCAACCCGGTAAGATTTTGCAACGTGATAAATATATGCGATGTGATAAAAAATTGAAACTAATTAAAATGCAGCCTATTTTCATAACCAAGTATCAAGGTTCGTATGTATAACTTCATAATTTAGATTGTAAAATATGCATCCTTAGCTGTTTCACTATCTATCTTGCTATTTCATGCACAGAAAAAGGGGGAAAAAGAAAAAGAAAAAAGAACAAGGATCTTTTTCGCCACTAGTAAGTATTGTTGTATTGCACAAACAACAAGAAGTAAGATCCTTTATTATGTTCCCAAATACACATGAAAAAAATAGGGACTTTGTGCAAGGCTCGCTGTAGTGATGTGCCTTCTCTTAGTGATTTCTAACATCATGTTCCATCTTACTTCCATGACCCTTGCAGCAATATCTTGTAACTTCGAAGCCCATCATTGGTCTCAAATTGTTTAAGTTCTTAAGAGTGACCCAATGTTGAAAGGAAACTCCAATGCCAATTTCGGTATTCCTTTGGGAAAGTATTGGCCATGTAGGACCAAATGAAACAAGAAATGCATTGCCTCCAATGCCTTTTGATCTCTCTTCACATGATACCAAATGCCTCATAGGAGCATAATAAACCCGAGCATGCGGCTTATAATAAAGGGATTACATTGACTTTCTTGAGTAGCATCTATATTCAAATATGTAGCATGTTATTGTCATTTCTTTCTTTGTCTTTTAGTGAGAAAAAAAGATTAGCAATTATGGATTCATTTTTCCACTTTCCATGCTAAAAAGATATATTAGCCATACCTTTAATTAATTTTGTTTCAATCTCCTTTGAAGGGCATTCACTTGAGCAGAATTAGAAGGGCCTAACACTTGCGGACCGCCATCCCATTGTTGTCTCTACATGTATAAAGTAAATATAGTGCTAAAACACTTCATTGCAATCTATTATCAATACACATTTCATGGAAGAGCATCATTATTTTTTTTCACTAAAATATCTTAGAAAATCTATACTTATACCTTCTTCACACGCTTATCTCTCATCGGTACTTGTTGACATATACGAAAATTGTCATTAGTTGATCACAATTTGTACACCGAAGTGTTCTCTTCTTTTGAATTGAGCTCTTAAGGCTAACTTCATCCGATTCTTTCCTTCTATCTTTTCTCGATCTTCCTGGAAGATGGTGTAGATAGGGAGGGAGTATTTTTATAGTTGCCTCAATAGTACTAATGTTTGGCATTGGAAGAATTATGTGATCATGTGCATCCAAGTATCTCTCCTTAAGGAAGAATGCATGGAAATAATAATCAATTTTTGCCCTCACATACACAATACAAGCTATGACATGCTTGCATAGGATTCCACTGTGTTCCCATTTAAGGCAATTACAACTCCAAGTTCTTAAGTTCACTACAAAGTTTTTATCCCCATCACAAACTTGAAATTCTCCTCTACCAATAGGAGTAATTCGACACAATTGAGCTTTAATCAAAATCACATCTATTTGCTTCCTAACATGCTCACATAATCGAATCTGCCAAGTATACCTTTGTTGGAATCGATGTTGAAGTCTTGGGGTAAGCTTCAATCTTAATGCTTCAAGTAACTGGATAATTGTCTCATTACAAATCTTACCAACCCAATTATTGAAACTCTCTATCATATTATTTCTAATATGATCTACTTTGCACATTGGGTTGCATGAAAACCTTGCCCATTGTCCAACTTCCATCTTTGATAGCCATTGAGAAACTTCATTATCATGTATCTCCATTTCCCTCTTGGAAACTTCATAATCTTGCTTAAAGTACGCTTTAGTAGCGTTCTAAAAATCCACTCCAAGAATGAAGCTAGGATGCTTTGCCTTGACGTTCTTATAGATGTGTCTACAACAATTCCTTTGTCGAGCCAATGGACAAGACTTTGTGATTACATTAGATAAACCTTGCATCGTAGAAATTGTCAAGCAGTTGTTTAATGTGATTCAATTTTGCAATTCTTTTAATGTACTACAAATCGAAGAACACATTATTATATATATATTTTTTTTTTTTTTTCTTTGTCACTCATGAATGTAAGTGTAGATCCTTCATTTTTTGGTCCTAACACCTCTTGAAACCCTTGCATGAACCACTCCCAACCATCCCCACACTCATTTTCAGCCACAACAAATGTTGGTGGAACAAACCTCCATTACCATCAAAGCGCAATTGCTGATAGGAGTACACCGCCATATTGACCTTTTAAAAGACACCTATCTAACCCAAGAAAAGGTTTGCATCCTTTTATAAAACTAGTCTTGCAAGCCTCAAAACATATAAATGCACGTTTGAATTTAAGAAGTGATGCTAGCCCCTCTGGCTTATCCTAATATTGTATATTGAAAACACTACCTGGGTTGAGTTCTCTAACAAGATTAGCATATCTAGGAAAAAGTGAATATCCTTCTTCATGACTCTCACCTCAATCATTTTCTTCACCTTCACGTTTACCCTATATAACCTAGGTTAGGAAGGATGTAACGCCCTAAAATAAGGCATTACAACCCGCCACGTATCCTCTCTTATATAGGATACGCAAAGGCTCTATTATCCACAGATTAATACAATCATCACCTGTAAACACTCATAGGGTAACTCATAGGATACGAAACCTGTTCAACATAAAAACTCATACTTTATAAAACATAAACTCATGATTCAAGCATAAAATCCAAGTTGACTTCACAATCAAGAAATTCAACAGAAACTAAATACTGTTTACATTAAAATCTTTTCATTTAAAACCAACTATGAATCCAACTACGATCTCAAATAATAAAAACATGTCTTCTCTCAGAAACTTGGTATATGAGCTTAACTCTCGGTTGGGTAGTCAGGTCCACTATCGCCATCCCCGCTATCAAAGAATAATTCATAACCGGATAGATCATACACTATATCTTCTTCACCTGTACCTGAAATTTAAAAGAATGAGCGGCGACGCCCAGTACGATAACTCCAATCCAAAAACAAATGCATATGCACATACAAAAGGCATATAATTCATGCAACTTAAACTAATGCAAACAGTCATATTATTATCTTTCTTAAGCCAACAAAACAACACAGTTTAGTATTAGGCATACACTAATCCTGAACTCGGAGTTACTCGGACCCCATTGCAAATCATATTACTCTTTGAAAATAATAATCATATACATATATGGATGAGTGGGTACTCCCCAAACACCTCGAATCCAGAACACCTAATTCTACTGGAATCATATCAAGGCACGAGTCCACTAGGGACAACCTCACACCAAGATCATCAGGGTGCCTCACTAGTATTACTACTGCCAGGTCTTTACTGGTCAAAGCCAAGCACAATCAATCATAGAACTATTAACCCAAATAACGATTAAGTTTATTAAGAAATTCTGTTCCTACAAGCATTCAATCAATACTAATCTTACAAGCAAAAGCAACAAACAAGGATTTGTCGTACCTTTCTAAATTTTAGGAATATAAATCAAATTCTCAGAATCTGATACCAACAACAACAAAGTCAACCGAACTCCACAAACTCCTATATCCACACCAACAACAATTTCACAAACTCCAAATGTCTTATTACAACACACATATATATATACATCAACAGATATGATCGCATTATCAAAATACCCTAATAAACATGAATTCTCCAAAAACTCTAACCTGAAAAGAAATCTCTGTTATCTGTACCGTCTATTCCGATCAAACTCCACAAACACCAATTATTTCACCCAAAACCCTAATATGCACAACAATAAGAACGTATGAGGATTGTTTAATCCATATTTTGTTTGAATCAATCATAGAGGAGATAAACTTACTATTTTGAATCTCTAAAACCCGACTTGCATTCACCAATTCATAGATCTCACACGTGCTAGGGTTTTTCTCCAAAAACCTTCATGAAAATCCATAAAACCCTAAGAAAGACTTATACAATTCCATACTTAATCCATGAGAGAAAGTTAAAATCACTTACTTTGGATTAAAACACCCTCCGGATGATTCTCCAAGCCTGAATCTCTAAGAACACTCCAAAACCCTTTTTGACGCAAGAAGAAAATGATAAAAGAAAATCTGTCGAAATTATTTTTCGCATCTCGTATTTATAGAAATTTGGTCATACGCCGGCGGCGTACATGTAGATCTTGCGGCGTACATCTTATGCTGGCAAAATTTACACCAGCGCCGACAGTGTTCATCGGGGCTTTGAATTCTAGAATTTCAATTCTTACTACATACGCCGGCGGCGTTCATGCCGGTATCGAGAGAAGCCCTAGTGAACGCCGGTAGCGTTCCTCCCAGTGTTAAGAAAAATGCTACTGTTCCCATCCTACGCCGTCTCTACGCTGGCGACATAGATTCTCCAGGAGGCGGCGTACAATCTATCAAAAATTGCAGAAATTCAAACTTTAATATTTGTCCTACAACCAAACTTAAACTTTTACAATTTACTTGTTTTGACCTTAAATCATCCTATACATCTCATGATTCATAATTTATTATATTTCCATCTTTATTTCTGTATTTTACAAAGGATCTATTCCAAACTTTGTATTGACCTATTGATACATGAGATCATAATTCATGTTGATATCAAAAGATAATTCATCTAGTAACTAATTGACAATCCAATTAGAAATTGCATCAGATATATTTCCACTTCTAATGAAAGTATGTTGTGGATTTAATGTCTTCATAATGAAATAATTTTGTTTAGGTATGATAGAGGCATGAATTCTCTAAGGACAATTCTCAAATGCACAAATAGTTGTAGTGTGACTCTTTTCATTTTTAAGTCTAAGTATTTCAAATCCTTATTGAATTACATATTCCCTTAATACTTCCCCGAACTCATTAACATCTACGAACATGTAAGCCTTTTCTAAAACAATTTTTCCATCAGTTTCATGTTCCCATCTCCTAAACCACCGAACCTCAACCCTCTTATTTTAATCCCCGCACTACATCTTTTACAATTGCTATCATCATTCACATCATCTTCTTCCAAAATAGTAGTCTCAACTCTTTTTGTATCATGATCTGACCATCCATCATTACTGTTTTTAGTTTCATTTTTTGAAGCAAGTAGATCACTAGATGAATAATAGTACACTTAGTATCACTTTTAATGTCATTACACGTAAACTCCTTATTACTACTATAAAAAAAAAAATGTTTTGTCTTCCATAGGATTAGGTCTTACCTCCATGGTTGATTGGGGAATCGGTGAGAGAATCCATAGTCATCCCTATGAGTTAAACATACTTCTTTAATAAAGCTCGATTATTATGAAATTCAAATTGCTTGCAACAATTGCACATCATTTTCTTTTATTCCATCTTACATATTAAACATGATGATCATAGCTTCGTCAGAGTCCACAAACATTTTATTTTTTGAATTCGGAATACTTGAATGGATATTTACACCCACACACTTATCGATTAACCCAGACACTACCTCTATCATTTCCTTCACCATATCATGAAAGCAATATTCTTGTGGATTAAACATTATAGACACAAGCTTCATAATGAACAATGAAAGCGTGTATCTCATTCATTTTCAACCAAGATTTTTTTATCTCCCTAATAGGGATTTAAGTAAGATAATATCTAATGGATTGCGAATACACTAACATTTAACGTTGGTGTGTTAGGAGAGAGTTTTTTTTTTTTTCATAATGTAATAGTTGTGAACAAACGTGATTGTTTGATTAATAAATATTACGATGTGGCTTTTTTTTTCGCATGTTAGAAAAAAAATAATACACATAGGCAAATGCTCATAAAAGAAGTGGGCCCTATAACTACTCCATTGGGTAACTGTTGACTTTTTATAAAAGTGAGGATCCGTGTAATTTATCCTTTCTTATAATTTTTTTGTTATACTTTTATTTTGAGGATTGATATAAAGTTAAAAATTCATATTTCTTAAAATGCTCTATCTTAATTCTTTTAAAGTGAGTAAAAAGAAAAAGAAAAAATTAAAAATAATGAGGATCAAAACCAAAAGAACTTGAATTTTTCCTCATCCATTTGTTTGCATCCTATGAATTGGAAAAAATATTCAATAGAATTACATACTATATTTATATACATATGATGGATAGCCACAAATTACATTTTAAAAATATAAATAAAATGATAAGTAATTTCTAAAGTAATTATGACTATATACCCATATATTAGAATAATATTAGTAGTTATACTTTACATATATATTATACATGACACGTGTTATCCATAAAACCTTTATATGTGAATATTGGGTTCGATGGATCAATTGGATAATAATTAGTCGGCGAAATACCTTTATGATCACTTCATATAATTGCTCTTAGCCAGTCTTGTTTGGGGATTTGGCAGTGCTTGAAAGGGAACAAATAAAAAATTAAAAGTAATAATAACGGAAAGTCCCTTTGGAAAAGTGACAACTGACAAGCATTTTACTGTGCAAGAGTTGGCAATTGGCATGTGCTGCCCCCACAAAAAAACCATCGACAACAATCGAATAGAATAGTTTACATGGCATGCCCGTGGCCCATTGAATATTGTGAAATTAATCGTTTTCCTGTTTTACGGTTTATAAACGTGAGAAACGTCTGATTATTATATTGGAAAACCACCCCCCCCACATTGTCTATTGTTTAATAGTCCTGAACTCCTGCTTTAAATAAGTGGACGATTCCCAAAACAGAACGACAGCAAAATAAGGACATTATTTTCATCATTTTAAAAAAAATTATTTGTTAAAAATAGATATTAATAAAAACAATCATTTTTTTCTCATAAATATATCAAGCAGATTAAATATAGATAAGATAAAAATGCATATAAGATACATATAAAAGTTAAACAATCCAAACAGAGCGTAATATTGATAATATATGAAAAGTTTTATTTGGGTAGCATGAAATACAATTTTTATTTTTATTTTTTAAATGGTTTTGATGTTTACCTTAATAACTGGGGGGGGGGGTAAAATATATAAGATAAATCCCAACTGCTGCAAGTTGCACTCAGCCAATGATTTCTGTATCCCGTTGATAAAATTTTATAGTTTAGTATCATCCTAATTTTTTTTTTCCTTCCTTTGTATATTGAAAGTATAATTCCATACATATTTTGTGGACGGATTTTGGGTATATTGATGATGTATACGATAAACACTTGAACTAAATGATCGATGAGGATATCAATCTGTGCAGGGGAGTTTATTGCAACGCTACCAACTAATATGATGAACAGTTGAACTAATTACCCTTGTTTGTTTTGAAGAAAATAATATTTTAATGGGAATCGTTTTTATTTGGAAATGTTTTTGTAAAATGTAGCTTTTTTTTTTTACTAATTCTTATGAGAATAATTGTTTTTATTTATTTCTTCTAAATACTTGGATAATGAAAATACCTGAATAATTAATAATAATACTTATTCTATAATGAGAACTAAATCTATCTAAATAAAAATTATAATAAATTAATAAGAAATGATGTTGGTAGTAGATAATTAATAGATAGGGCTTGTAAGTTAATTGAAAAATGAATTACGTTTTTATAATCTGTAAGTTGTTTAATAAAATTTAAGCTATGAGTGAGTTTTTATTTTCCAAGATAAGAGAAAATGTTTTGTAATAACAGTCCCATTTTTCTTTAAACAAAAAAAAAAAAAAAAATTATCAGAACAAGCAGGATCTAAATATTCGATGAGGACATTAATAGATGCAAGGAAGTTTACAACAATGCTATCCACCATTACAGCGTGATGATTTTGCCTTTTAGATCGGCCTTCATCTTTCATGCGACCTATTAGATTTTTTTTTTTTTTTCTTTTGGTTATTTTGAGTTTTTATTAGTTTATTACTTTTGAGAGTTGATTTCAAGACCAATTTATTCAAGTTGGTTCACCGGAGAAAAGTAAAGGTTCAAAAGAAAGAGTAAAAGCTACTTGACTCAATCACTTGCTGATGTCTTTGACTAGTGGTTCTGCTTGTTTTATTATTTTTTTATTGTTTTGGCTTATTTTTTGAACTGTTTTTAAAAAATTATAATGACAAAAACAAACACTTTTACTCATAAACCTGTCAAATACATTAAATATTAATATAAAATAATTATAATATGGATACCAATATAGATACTGATGAAAACAAACCATTCAAATAGTTTCAATGACGCATGCGATTGGTTAGAATCACGACAAATAACTAATTATATCTAATTGTAATCATTTCAATTCTTTTTATTGTTTTACATATAGAATATAGGTTGCCTTTATAATTTTTATTGTCAAAATAGATTTTATTTTAAAATTAATTACTAAAATAGAATAATAATAAAACTTAATTATGAAAACAGATGACTAGAATTGCAATTAAGACATGAGCTTCTTAATTTTAATGTGCTGTGTATGTCTTAAACGTGAGTCATCAGACTCGGTCCTCCTAAATACGAGTTATGAGAAATTTTTTTTTTGTACCTAACTCACATATTTAGGATGAGAGTTAGATGAGTTATTTTAATAATTAATTTGTCATAAATCCGGTTTTAGTAATTATCTTTGAGTTCTATACGGACCTTTCACTTTGTCTTTTATTGCCTATAGTACTTATTCATTATCGGAATTTCAAGTCTATAAAGAACAATTTTGTATTGAATTAAAAATGAACAATGAACTAAAATTATTCGTCAAATATTTTCAGTTGGTATGAAGCCCTTTTTCAATTTCATTACGGGTATTGTATAAAAATACCGTTTATTGAAAAAATAATTTTCAAAATACAGTATTCTATAAAAATATTATAAATATAAGTATTATGACAAAGTCCCATTGGTTTGTTGCGCCTTTAGTGCAATTTATTCATTGGGATGTGCCTTTAGTGCAATAATTAATTCCACTGAGGCTGCATTTATCATGTACACCTTCTTTTTACAAAGTATCTTTAGAGAGTGGGGAAAAAAAAAAAAAAACTAATTTTACATTCATTATCCATCTGCAGTGCAACCTTAACACAATTTCCACTAAATATTGGAAAATCATACACAAACCTGCTGTCAATTTCTCCAAACCCTTCTAGCTCATAAATAAATTCAACGATCCCCATTGCTTATCTATCAAGAGAGGAGAATTTCAACCAAAGAAGTTATGAACACACAACACAAACAAAGTAAATAGAGTGGCCACAATGCTCCTATAAAACTAGGGCTACAAATGTGTCGAGTTGCTTGCGAGTCATTCGAGCTCAAGTCGTGTTAAGCTTGGATTGCTTTTAGCTCATTCAATAAATAAGCCGAGCTCGAGCATACGGTAATGCTGGTTTATCTAAACAAGCCGAGCTCGAGCTTTGATTTACACTCATGAATCGGCTCATGAATAAGATCATTTTAGACTCGTGAACAACCTTATGAGTAAGCTCATGAACAAACTTGTTAACAAATTTATAAGTTCTATATTTATGATATATTAATATAAATTTAAAACAACAAAAGTAATTTTTACTTAATACATATGCACATATATTTAGTAACTCTTATATATTATTTTAAGGTTTAAAACAAATGGAAAAGAGGCTATTCAATCAAGTTAAGCTCGAGCTTTAATTTTAGGCTCAATAAAAACTTATTAGACCTGATAAAAACTTAGCTAGACTTGAGCTTGAAATAAAGCTCCTTTAACTAAACGAGCTGAGTTTAAGTTTAGATTTTAAGGATGATAAAAAGGTCAACTCGACTTGAACTCCATAATTTTTAAACGAGTGGCTCGGCTCATTTGCATCCCTATATGAAACATCGATAGACTTGAAATATGAAAAATCTAGCTATTTATAATGAGTTTTTCTAAGAATACACTTAAGCTATAAACATTGATGTCAAACCCGGACCAAGATTTGGCTTAGACATGCTAGGGGTCAGGGGTTGAACCGATGTTAATAAAAAAAGCAATTTTTAGTTATATTTCATAAAAAATGACTTATGCTTAGAATATTTTATAAAGTCATTGATTTTTTATTTTACATTCTTGTGTTTTTTGTCACGACCCCCAAGGAGGCATAGTAGAATTGTCTTAAAGTTATCATATCATATGTACACCCATAATATGAGAACTATCTTCCAAGTTGGAGTTTTGCAAGACTCTAATTAATTATATGCTCACTATGTTATACATATATATTTATGAAAATAGGTAAGGATACCAATACTTCCACAGAGCATAAGAATTGCAGAGAGTCGAATGCCCTGCCAAATAATAAGATAAGGTGAATTTAGGTTTAAGAGAAATACCAGCTAAATTTAAGAAAGAAAAGTCCTGTTTCAAATTACATCTCTCAAACTAGGCCCATCATTACAAGTTTTTATTCCACTACTTAACTCATGGAACACAATCTTCTGGCATGCTTTGCACTTAAATCCTAGCCAATCCCCAGCTTTCTACTAACCTGCAAAACAACTGTTGGGTAGTGAGCAACCATTGCTCAGTGAAGTATAATCCTCACCCCATATCATTCAAGCAATATCAAACAAGTTATTAATATGAATATGCAATACATACAAGTAAATTAGCAAATACATACGGTCTACCAGTAATTATATATAAAACGGATTTACACCTTTCATGATAGGGCTTGGGGAGAACTCCAATACTGTCAACTCCCAAGAATCCTAGCTTTGGGACACGAACCATCAGAAAGCTTATTTAACCATACATATAAAATAGAGTTTAAGTATATACATATATAGTCCTGAAGTGGGCATAATATTAAGTAATGATATTAGTGCAACCCTAGACAATAGATTGCACTCCTAGATACATTTTAATTCCAACTTGTTAAGGACAAAGCCCATGGTCCTCGCTAGCACTCTATGATAGCAGCCCATCTAGTTCATTACTGGGCGGTGACAGCCTTCGATAATGTAATATGTTATGCTACGTATGGTTCATTTATCATTTTTAGCCAAATATGGTTTAAGTTTAGCTATGCTTTGTGACCATACAATTTCACAGCCATTCACAACATCGCTATACTACTTATTCACACATTTAACTTGTTTAGATAATTTATGGTATCTTGACATCGCAATTCAGACACGAGGTAGGCACAAGCATAACCTAACCCCACAAGCATTTCAAGTTATTAATATAATTACAAATACACTACATTACAAGCACAAGCAAATATATAGGCCATGGGATGTATACTCATCTGTTCATGGCATCTATTGGTCGACATAATCCATTAGTAGCTCTAAGGTAGAGCCTATGTCCCCTTGCTAAATTGGAACTCAACATGGCCTTTATACTTTTGTCAATAACCCCACAGATGCGATAAACATAACTAAGGTCATCCATAAAGATGAAAAAGTGAACACAACTCTCTTCGACCTTAACATCCTTTAAACATTAAAATTAAATATTTATTTCATTCCAAATATGCCCTTCACCATAATCTTGGCAATTTCAATCAATCGAGTTAACTTGTCATCTTCATGCTTTATATTTGTTAGCAAAAGCTTTCTAGCTTCAGTTGATAAGACAATATCTTGAAACAGATTGGAGGGCTTCCCCCTTTCTCTTCCTAGTCTTCCTTATCAGAATCCATAATTACTACTAGTTGATCTGCTTTACCTATTGGGAATCAGTCCTATCTCTTTTGTCTTCATTTTCATCATCATCATCATCTAAATTAATCATATTATCCTACTACTGATTTACTCACAAGCTGCGAGAGTTCTCCTCTTAAATTGATTTGGTATTATTCAATAGCTTCCCAAGATTGGGAAACAAGGGCATCATAACTCTCAAATTGATTTGGTATTATTCAATAGCTTCCCAAGATTGGGAAACAAGGGCATCAAATGCCCCTAGTACTGCATATCTAATGTTATAAGAGCTTCTCTCGTTCTTTAGTTGCATTGCCATAGCTCCTTAACTGTCATAACAATCTTCACGTAAGTCATTGTCAAACTCATATTCACTTGAATGCAGTAGAGAATCTAAGGACTATACTAGGAAATAACTTTAGAAGCTACTTGAGCAACTAACTACAGAAACTTCAAGTTTTTTAAAATTCTAAGGCCTAAACTTTAATTGGATAGAACTTTCTCGTTTCTAATCCATTTTAAGGAAATGAATGGTCGATTCGACTTATTTTTCCATGTATTTTTTAACGGCATACTCAGTTTTTTCTAAAAGAGACGATCATAAAATCAAACCAGGTATGTTAGATCACGAAATTTAATGTTTCTTTAGAACCTTGCTAACATGGAATCAGTTTGGACATCACTAAGTTGTGGATAGACTAGTAGTGTGACAAGTTTCTTACCTATGGAATGTGGCATGAGTTAGAAATTCCTTCCCTTGTTTCCTTAATTCTTATAGTAAAAGAAGTGAGAGCGTGGAGGTTAGGATCAATTAGTTGTGCAACCTAAAAGTGACTATGATGGTGATGAGCTGATGTTTTGCGATAGGGAGTAGTGTGTGTAAGTTATGTTGAGTTGGTTGTAGATTTACAAGTGATTCTTCGAGAAGGACTAAAGAGAATGGAAGTTTGCAAGGTATCGGTTGGTTAAGGATCAAATGGGGTAGTCTGTGAAACAATTGTAGTGGTTATAGGTAAGGAGATCGGTGAGCTTACTAAGGAGTGTATTAAAGTTAATGTGACTTCACGTGCATCATTTCCTATGACCACTTGTCACTAATTCATCCATATCGTGAATGGGGTGGCTATTCCCAGAGTTTTTGGCTATTCTTCTTAAGGAGTTAGTAAAATTGATGATAGAATCTTGGAAACAGAGCAGAGGAGGTTTTGTTATGTCATACGTCCCAGGCTCCCTCGACTCACTTGAAATTTCTTCTGCTAGTTGAGATAATTGCTGAAGCACCACCAGGAGTGTAGCGGCTAAGATAAAATGTGCTCGATCACTAAATTTCCTTAGAGGCCACTTGTTGCCCCTTGTTCTCAATGGTCGTGGCATGAATATGAATATTTTCAAGGATCTCTCATCTAGAGTAACAAGAAGAGGTGGTGATTAGATTGGAAAACACTCCTTGTTGTGCTTCTTCCATCTTTCTTGGGCGGGTCATTTCTATCCAACTGCTAAGGAATTGTCGATAAAATTAAGAGGAGACAAAAATAAAATTCCAACAGCAGAACAAGGAAATAGAAGTGGTAGCAGGGGATGGTGGAGTGAGTGTAGTCGGTGCATTATTGTTGATTGGTGAGAAATAAAAGCAAAACAGCAATTGTAACAACAATGGTGGATAGCGGCAGTAGCTGGCGTGTGTTGGTTGCTCATGTGCTTTGTGTTTTGTGTAGGTGGGTCAATGCTGTAGGCGAAGGAAGGGAAGCAGCTACTGGATGGATTCTACAATGAAAACAGCTGGAAAGAAGTGAAATATCAAGAGAGAAAGAAAGAGGGAAGAAGAAGGAAAAATCGAAAGTCAAAATGAGAAGAATTATTTAAGATTCATCTGACTTATTTGGATGATTTTTATTCCTTAAATCTGCCATTAATAACACATGTCTTGAACCTCTCCTAACTATCCCCTAGAAGGCCACCTGTCCTTAATCTTTTCCTCTTTTTCTTTCTCAATGCCGTGTCTCATTGAAAAGTACAACAGGACGTTGAGCTTAAAGATTAAGGAAAGAAATACAAAGAAGTTTAGATGTTGATCTGCATGAATGACAATCTTCCCCAACTTGACACCTGACAAGGCTTGTAATCTCATCCTCTCTTATTCAACCGTACGTGGCAGCAGCAACATTCATTCTAGGTAAATCTACTTCCTAAAGCTAAGCTCGTCGGTGAAAGTTGGAGACTCACAAAGTCAAACATCACCTTATTTCCTTTAGGTTACAACTATAGAGCCACATGTCTCTTCCACCTATTTTACCCCTTTTTTGATGTGGCTGTAACAAGTAGATTTCTAGGCATTTTGATGCAAAAATTATAAGAAGAATTAATGAATATTCGAGGTGGCTAGATGAGAAAAGAGAAAGAGGTTAAGGTGGCGGTAAGAATTTGTATTTAGGAAAGATTTGGCCTTGTTTGACCACTTCATGTACATCGAGGTCATTTTGGGTTGTGAACTTAGAACAAATGAAAGGCTACTGGTTGCTTGGATAGAGGACAAAGGTTCTTGAGTTGTTGTATCTTGGACAGCTATTGCAACTTCTCCCCTACTCTAATGTTCACCGTGACAGCTCAAATAATTGGTTGTGGAGGACTCAACAAGGAAGCTATTGAGTTTGTAGCCTGCTTCATCATTCCTTACTCGAGTACCTGTCATGAAACATGAATTTCTAGTGGCAACGAGTTGGACAAATAGAAAGGGAGGTGCTGCGCATAGAGGGTGGGTTGTTGGCTCTACTAGAACTCATTGTTGGCTCCCACATGGTTCCATATCAGCTCTGGCGTTGGCTCCACGAAGGGCCTGTGTTGGCTCTACAATTGTTGTTGTTAGCTCTAGTCTGGGCACTCCTAGGTGGTCAATGTTGGCTCGAACATGTGCTAATGATGCCTCTATAAGAGGCGCATATGGCAGCCCCTCATCCATAGCCATGGTAGCTCTTCAAGCAGCCATGGGGTACCTATGGTGGCTTTATAGGTTTTGGTGTTGGCTCTAGTGTACCTTTGTCCACACCCACAACTTGCTAGTTCATGTGAAGGTCTATTAATTTGTTAAATAAATATAGTAAAAGAGAAAATATATGGATTAAACTAAGTGAGTTTGATACAGGGTTAAAGACTTGGTATGCCATCTTCATATAGGAAAAATTAGATAATAGAATTAGGAAGAGAAAGGAAGATGTATATTTAATTAATCTAATTAGGTATTAAGTAAAGATTTTAAGTTTTATTTGAGTTCTCAATTACTTATATCATAGTCGCTGTCTAGATAAACTAAAGGTCCTAACTACTTAGTTCTCAGACTCTTTATGGTGCGACATCCGTTTCTGAACTTTTTTGTTTAAGTCTTAACATGGTTCATGAAATCACTAGGCTAGCAGATGCAATAGCACATGCTAATTTATATATATGTCTTATTAGTTTACCTTTTTGTTTATAACTGTTATTATAATAGTGTTACTAATGAGAGTTTTTATTATTATTTATTATGTCAAAATTATGATAATAACATTATTATTATCCATTTTATTAAAGCAAAACCAACCCTGTTGGTGTCTTTAGGGTAAATGTTTTTAACATTTTCATTATTCTAATAGAAATCTATATTATCAAAGCAAAACAATCCTTTTAGTGTCTTTAGTGTAAATATTTTTTATATTTCTCATTATTCTAATAGAGAGTCAACTTCTATATTGTAACTGCATAGCAATTACCCAAGTTCAACATGGAGAAGCTACCCATGTTTAATATGAAGAAGCAACCGCCCATCAAACAGTATCCACCATCTTCATTATTGCATCTAACTCTCATCTTCCATCATCTCATATTGCACTATCCATGCTTCTACATCTCCTATCTTAATGTTATTACTAAAAATTTTTTCTACAAATATCTCATCCCCTTCTTCTTCTTCTAGTTTCTACCACGTGACAATGGACTCCTCCTCCAATAGCAATTCTGGGAACTTTCTCCATTCCTTACTCTCCTCTTCAACTACCACCATTTCAGCATCATGCACTTCTAACACTTGCACCAAATGTGGCAGCCTGACTAACTTCCCACCACCACTACCGTCCATTCCGATCTCCTCCACCCACATATTGTCTCATCTGCTTTCCTGCCATCAATATCTCTCCTGAATCACTCCACTCCCAACAACAAGCCACCATTCTCGCCCCAGTTATACAACCCCAAAAAGTGCCCTAAATCTCTCTACCCTTTGAATTCCATATCCCCAAAAAGAAAATTCATTTCGTTGAAGACATCCGTCTCTTCCACAACTCCAATGTCTCCAAAAACTTCCTCGGTTTCATCATCTCCCTATTCGAATCAATCAGTTCCTACAAAATCTCCGATCTCTACCACCAATCCTCCACAATCACTGTCATCGTCTCAATCCTTGAAACCCTAACCACTTAGGTTGATGAGATACCTCCAGCTCAACAAATGGGCCGCTATGGTAATATCTCCTACTGAACTTGGCATGAAAAATTAGGTGAGAATTTTGATTCCTTAATAGAGGAAATAACGGTATGATTTGTATTTTCCAACAATTTTTCTTTTATGTATTGAAGATTATTTCTTTGAATTTGTTGCATGCACGTTTGCTTTTCTTTTCTTTTCTTTTTTTTTTTTTAATTTTGTGTTTTTGATACAACCACATCGTTTCCACTGTTCAATCTTCTGATCACTTCATCCGAAGCCGATCACACATTCAAATAGTGGAAGTACGTGAATTCCACTAGCTCATTGGTGTTAGACCAACGCAAACTCATTTTACATGCATAAATTCAACAAACTAAGAAATTCACTGGATATAATACAGGTTTTGGCCTTGTTCAAATTTGTTAATATTTTTATAGTGTATATTTGTTAGAGTCTCGATTTGCTGCAGATGGAGAAATATTTTGCATTTAGGAAATGGAAATTTTTTTACTCTTTGTTTTAATTTTGAAGTTTCACATTGTGATTTTACGCTTCATTTTGTGCTTTGTGTTACTTATTTATTTATTTTTATATAGATTAGTTATTGTCTATATTGTAATTTTGATGGTTGATATGATTTGATATCTTATTTGATGTTACTCATTCAAAGTTTTGAGGTTTCAACTTTCAATTTCGTCCATAATAACAACCACCTTATTTCCAGTAGGTGCGTTTGATTATACGGATCATATTTTCATCTTTGAATTTCATCTTATGTTCTTTGGAGCATTGGGTTAATTGGATGAAGAGATGACAAAATCATAGTACCTTGTTTGATCTAATTTTATAAATTTTAGTTTTATTCAATCTATAGTGCAGGAAACACTTTTATAAATTATTAAATGTTTAATATCATAAAATAATTTATTAATGCATATATTCTTAAGTTAATGATCTTCCACAATGGTTTAACTAGACTCATTTGATAATATTCCCATATATATGATGCGGATACATGATTTTATTAATGTTCATTGCATTTTTCATAAGAAATATTTTGCATCATTAACATAAGAAAGAAGATGATACCTCATATTTGGCATGGATATGAGGTGTTTTGAAGTAATTACATGCTATATTATTTCTTCTAACATAAAATTCTTGCATTATTTTATTATTTTGATTTCATGATATTATTTGTTTATAACATTAATATCATGGTAAAAAAGCTAATATTAGTTGCAACCCGATATTTTTGCCATGGATTTGAGGTACTTTTCCTTAATTTTCTATATAATTTACTATACTTTATAGTTTTATTTTATTTTTGCGCACGCATCGCAGATGAGTCGACCGTTAGTAATACCATAATGTGATATGCAATTACATAATATTATATATATTTTTACACTATTATGTGTTATAATAGTCATTACACTATCATACCAAATATTATACCATAACTTATCATTATGATACAATATTACGTTACTATCTTATTATATTACAGTGATAACATTATTATACATTCTTTAATAACATTTCTTCATCATAATGTCAAATTAAAATGTAATATGATAATCTGTAATCATAATGACATAGTACTAGAAATTTGATAAGTATTATCTTATGTAACTAATTATTAATACATCATAAGTATTTATTGTATGAACATAATAAATTATTCAATATTGACTGTAATAGCATCATATAACAAAATAATCTTATTTGTTATGAACTTTTGTATATCAAGAAACTATTACTACTAATTTTATTGATATAAATTTTTATCATAAATTGTTATACATATTTTATTCATTTTCAATACATCTTCACTTGTATTAATATTTAAATTTAGGAAAAAGAAAAAAATTAGGAATGATTTCTTAGACATGTTTTAGTACTTCCTCGAGATCTTGTTATCAATTTTACTAATTATTACAAATTACGCTAATATAAAACTTGGGGGATTACATTTTTAGAAATTTAAAAACCATTTTTTTAATTTTATTATTCTTATATAATATGATGAAAAAATCTAAAAGCAAACCATACTATAATATATGTATATGTACGTATATATATTGCCAGCTATATGTAATTTCATGATTCCTTCTTTGGCTAAAAAAAAAAAAAGATATAATGATTCGTTTATTCCATGGTGTATTCTTCTCACAATTTTTGAAGAGCATGATAGGGCAAATTTTAAGGAAATCCGGATTTATCTAATAGCAGTGATAGTTAATTTATAAATAAAACGAAAATATATGTTTTAAACCAACACATTCACGTGGTCAGATCAAATGTTTAATATAATAATAACCATCACTTATATGTCGTATCCAATTAATCTTTTCTTAGGTTGTGTCATGTCTACACACTGCACCATTTAAGTTTCAAGCCTGTCATCCACATACTGATTCTGCCAAGGGCCATGAGTTCCATTTTCTTGCGCACATATACCCGTATTTATGTTTGTTTGTTTCACAACTGTATGAAATTTTCCTATCCTATTTTCTTTTGCGTAGAGTTGGTCTCTCTTCCTTTTCACTTCTTTAAAATTTTTAAGCTTTCTCTTTATTATCTAGCCAACTCTGCATATAAAGAGAAAAGTAGCTTTTAATATTCTATTTCATCTATTGTAAGCTTTAAGTTTTCCCTCTTTAATATTTATGTCTTAAAATCTAGCAAATTGGTTTTACATTTTGATGAAGAGGTCCTTCTTCTTCGTTAACAATTACAACTTCATAATCCAAATCCAGGGTAAGATAACTTTTTTTTTTTTTTTTTTTAATATTTCACTTCATACAATATAATCTTTTTTGGTTGCACTTTCTGCCTTTTACTTTTCACATTTTTAGCATTTTTTTTTTTTCAATGCGGTGCATTCTGATCCGGATGACCTGGCCAACTCAATCATGCTATGGTTGAATCGACTGGGTCTTTCAGGTCTGGTCGGTTCAACCAAAAAATGATCCACAAGTAGGAACTGGGTCGAACTATCCAATTCAATCTAGTTTTGACAAATTGGCTATAAGTACTATAATCATATAGAAAAAAATCAAACTATTATAAGATTTTTTTACTCCTTCTCTTCCCTAATAAAAGATTTTCCAAGTCTAGAAAGCATTAATCCCTTTCCCTTTCCCTTTGCTCTTGGGCAGATCTTCCGCTAAAGTCATGAAGGGTGATAGGATTGTGTTGAGAGGTGTGTTGGAGTTATGTAAATTGTGTAACCCCATATCCTATACTTGGATTTGTATCATCAAGTTATGGCTACTCTTACTATGATGTTGGAGAAGAGGGAATAGGCCTAGAATGGTATTCGAGGCATGAAGTGACAAAGGAATTAAATTCAAACCTTGAGCTACCTATAATATAACTTGTAAAGTTGCTTCTAGATGGTATGATGGCATAGATAGGCTCAAATGCAGCAACAGGTGGTGAGGTTGCTTGATGAGGTATATAAGAGGTGCTTTGGTGCCTATCTTGAACCTTAACTAATCATGTCCCCTGATGGGATGGTGGATCCATCTGTAATGCATGGATTAACTCAGGATACTCATTTGTCTCCTCTTAATGAGGTCTGCTTATTGAAACAAGACCACCCCGTCTGTCACGCCCCAACGGGTACCCTAAACGTGACAGTCCGCCACACTCAATATTAAAGTTTAAGTATGACAACCTTAGCCATTCCAAAAGCTTTTATATTAAGTGTAAGGCGTGCTTTCACAACTTTAGAGGACCATATATGGAATTATGAAGTTTAAGAAGATATAAATAACACATTTAAGAAAAGAGGACTCATAATAATCATTCATTCATATCAATGACTTTACAAACTTAGGGACATATCCCCTTGATCACTAATCTATTACATGAGTATTTATACATCATTACTAATACTACACTTTATCTAAATTTTTATTACCCAAAAAGAAATTACCTGCCCGCAGGGTCCACGTGGCCTTAACTATAGGTAGGGAAACTGCAAAAGATATCTGTCGAGGTATAAGCTAATAGGCTTAGTGAGAACTATTTCCATAAATAACTTCATGTAACAAGATTTCAAAAAAGTTGATTAAACAAGCAAATGTAATGCAATAATCACGTGGGCACACAAGCATATAGTTTTCCGGGAACTATATGTTGAATGGATTTGCGCCCTCCATTCGGGGTTTGGTGATACATAACCTCAATTCAAGTAGTTTTAGTTAAAAAGTTTTCATGCTCGCGAGCACTCATCGCCAAGCATTCCAAATCTACTTGATTGACCTTGCTTTCGGATCTTCCGCCAAGCATTTTTCATTAAGCCGCCAAGCATTTTCCATTAAGCCGCCAAGCAATCGCTTTCAGATCTCCCGCCAAGTGTTGCTTTCGACATGAGCTTACTATCCTTCTCACCCAAGGATAATAACCCAAAATGCAATATGACTCACTTCGTGGTATGCATGACTTCATTTATTTATAAAGTCATAGCATAATTATTTTTAAATTTAAGGCGATCAAGGAATTTCATACACATCAATACTATACTAAAACAATTATTTAAAACAATTCCGGCTTCGATATTCTTAATAATTCTTTCAAGGAATTATCTTACACACACATCGGTTTATCTTTTCCTAACTCTAATGCAACTAATTATAAGCACAACAAGTATAGCTTTTAATGGAAATAAACTCATGATGCCATGTCGACTATTCCTCTAGGCGGATGAGTCGTTCACACACTTCACTTAATCGTAATAATCCTCGGGGTAAAAGAATCCTTCCTCGGGTTCATCTAGCCAAAGAAAATACCCACAATGAGTATTCCTTGATGATTTCTTGAAATTTGACAAAACAATGTCAAAAGAACGTTAAAGTTCGTATAAAAGAATATTCCAACTTAAAATGGTCATAACTTGGTCATTTTAACTCGGAATTGCGCATATAATATACCGATTTCTACCTACTCAAAAAGATCCACCCGTTTCTAAAATTACTTCCAACAAATAAAGCCGTATAGGCTCCGAAATCGTGGCGACAAAATTCTCCACGGATTTTCCAGGTAAAAACAACTTTGGTTCAAGAAATCAAAACTTGTTTGATAAATACTTAGTTATCTATATAGTTGAAAAATTCTCTTTTTATAACTATATAACTCATATTTAAGCATGCTCAAGTGTTTTGTTGTCCAATTATTTTTCTTGAATAAAATAATGTCGGTTTGAAGTTTTTAGAAAATATAGTTTTCAAAAATTGTTTTTGTAGATTTCTTGAAATGAATACCTTGTTTCCTTTTGTTTTCTAAAAAAGCTTTACGTTGGTTTTATTATTTTTTCTAAGTAACTTTTTGGAAATAAATTTTCTATTTTCTAAGTTTCTACTATTTTAGAAAATACACTATGCTTCTATTTATTTTTCTTGTACAAATTTCTTTGTCTATTTGTTTACAAAATCTTCATTCATTCTTTCCTCATGTCTTATGTTTTTCATAGAAATCATCCATGCATAAAAATTTATTTTCTTGATAAAAACAAAGTGGATCAATACGTGACTTAAGAAACCTTTTTATAGTAAAGTAGTTTCTAAAATTTTAGTGGTTTCTTCTTGTAACTTGAAAAGAAATAACTTTATTTTTGTTTTCAAACCATAGATTTTCTTTGCCTATTTATTTGTAAAGGTCTTTACTTGAAAATTCCTTAGCCATTCATCTTATTTATCTTTTTATAAAAAGAACTATTTTTGTATCAACAAATATTTTCTTTTGAAAAACAAAGTGGAATAATGAAGGTTTAAGTAGCTTTTTAAAGTAAAAATAGTTTCTAAAATTATAGTGAGTTCTTTTTGTAACTTGAAAAGGAATGAGTTTATTTTTGTTATCTTATAGATTTTATACTTTACATAAACTTATTTCTAAGTGAGAAAATTCTTCTTTTGTTTAATTATTTTTAGAAAATAAAATTTTTGGACAACAATCTAAATGAACATGATTATGAGAATAATAATAAACAAAATAACATAAAACATAATAATAAAGTCAAGTATTGGAGTCTTAGCTTTTTCAAGGCTCCCGGGACTAAGAAGTAGACTAGTCCCATAATAAAATAAAATGAAAGAAAGAAAACTTGTTTTGACTTGATGAGGACAAGTCTAAGACTAGAGGCTAGTCTTAATTTAGCATGGAATAAATAAATAAATTGTTTTGCATGAAATAAATAAATTGCAAGTGAGCTTATATGCTCTAAAGAATATGTATATATATATATATATAGATAATAATATATTAACAATAATAAAACAACATAAACATAAATGGATTGGCATGAACAAGAACAATACATGAACATAATGTAGTTTCCATAACTTGTAGTCTTTGGAAACTCACACTATTGTCATGTAAAGTTACATGACATGAAGAAGAAGAAAGAAATATGAAGTGGTTACCTAAAGAAGACTTTGGTATGGTTATGTGGTTATGGGTTTTGGTTTGTTGGTAAAAATGGTTTGGAATTATTTTGAGAGAGTTTTGGGATGGTATTTTGAGAGAGTTTTTGTAAGAATTTGTGGGTAGTGAATGTGTGAAAGAAGTGAAAGAGGAGGGGGTATTTATAGGAAAATATGGAGTGATTTTTGTGTGATTAAAATAAAGAAAAATTGAAACAAAATTGAGGGAGAGGGGGGCATAGGGGCGCCGGCCATGAAGGGATTAGAGGGGGAGTGATTTATTTTTTTGACTTTTGTTGAATGAAAGATGTAATGTGTAAGGTAGATGTGAAATAAAGTTATGGGAAAGGTAAAAAGTTAAGGTTATAGGTTATGTAATGTGTAAGAATAGGTGTAAGAAAAAGTAGAGATAAAAGAATAGTGTAGAATAATAATGAATAGTGTAATGTAAGATAGATATGACTAATAAAGTACCGGTAGTAAGAAAATACGCGTATAATTGCGATATCTGTTATTTTTACTTACCGAAAAATTACGAAACTGATATTTTTGGAAAACTTATATTTTTACCAGTCTAACGGTGTATTTGGAATATTTTTATTATTTTGGGCTTCCGGACACTCTTTTCGAGAATCGTGTCCGATCGGGTTCAAAGGACACCCGAAATTCGCAAAACTGATATTTTTATAAAACCTATGGTTATTACGAACTCTTCTAGCTAATTATCCCAACTTTGTTTTCCAGGGCCAAAGAAAACGGCAATACCGGATTTGATTGGATACGGTAAACTAGGGTTTTGTTGACCTTTAGGGTTCCGTTTGACTTCCGGTTTAGGGTTTTATGCTAAACTGATTCCGAAAATTTGGGGGTTTACACCGTCCCTCGTGGTCCTCTATAAGTTAAGCAACTAAATCAACGAGCAAGATAACACATGCTTGTTCCATAACCCAATGTACATCATGTGAAGCTTCTCTTAATTAGACTCAAAACCTTGTCGATTGATAGCATGCAAATCAGGGTTAGTGTTGACCTCAATTAAAATGCACTAGTGTCCACTTAATTGACAAATAACACGATATAGGAAGCATTACTTGGCGATTATGAAGCATATAAGTGACCCTTAGGCTATCCATATCTGTCTCTTTACGGCATAGAAGGCTAGAAGGCTTGTAAGTGGGTTATCCTGATAGGGTTCCCACTTAACCTATTTTGCAAAAAGTTAGTTAATCTCAAGTAGCACTTCAACTTATATATAATGAATTAAAGTAAAGGATTTATACATATATGGGTTTGGTGTTTGCCAATCAAAAGTGTGTTAATATAAAGATACAACATGAGTAGAATTGTATGTCATATCTCAATCCTTCCTCCATCTAAATGCTAGCGGGTGATTATCCATAAGAATCATAGCATAGTAGCTACGAGGAGCAACATGCAAGAGCCTGTCCCCAAGCCTATACCTATAACAATGTCGCCGCTTAACCCATCTCCTATGCTCTAGATCTAACCGTTGGCATGATTACCAATAGAGTTAAGCCAAGAATGTTGATCTTTAACTGTACTACTTGACCAACCCTAGGTCTTCTAATAAAGATAGGAACATCAAATGGATTAGGTTCTTCAATTCATCAACAAACAAAACCCTCCAATCAACATGAGTATATAGGCTCATGTGTGTATGGATGCAAGCTTCATCCGCATGGGGTGATAGTTCCTTAAACTAAGTAGCTAGCTATTCAAGATTGATGCGGCCTCCTCTCATGTCTAATTAATGTGTCCCTTGACCTTATTCAGAATCATCATCTTCCCTACTATCACTTTTTTCATCCTTTATTGGATCCCCCTCTTGATTAAATAATAGTGACTATCTCAGTTATCATCTATAACTTAAGGGTAGATATTTGGGGCCACTTCTTGTCGGACTCTATTTTCAATATCTAACATTAACTCTTGCATAGGCATAGACTTATATTCTCCATATTGCATCGGTGAATAGCACATCATGCCTTGCTCTTGATGACATGTGTGAGTGAATGTCTTCACTTCAAGATTTGTAGTTTGATACACATATGTACTTATGTCGATTCTTGAAGTAGGGTAACCTGATGGGTTCACTTGGACATCAAAATATAGAAACATAGAGAGGTTCAATTATTTTAAATGAACCTCTGGAGGAACATTTAACTGTTTAGATATTTAGTTGTGCAACTCTTGTAATAAGCCATCACTTAATTCCTTAGTTTTTGCAATTGAATCCTCAATACCCTTATCATCCACAATAGGTATAAGCATAAAAGTTAGCTCAGTTGGCATATAATGGGGGTATTTGTGTATTATTTGAACACATCTAATCGTTGGATCTACTCTAATATTCCCACATATCTTGCTTACGAATTGCAAAAAAGTTAACATTAGTCATTAATCACACCTTCTTAATTAGGGCCATTGACGTGACCAATTGTAATCAATCAAATTAAAACTCTATATACACTCTACTATTAATCCTAAGCAAGCGTACCTATTGATTATAATATAAATTAGCACAAAGGTCGTTCCACCAAGACCTGTAAATACTAGTAAGTGTCCTAATCTACTATTTAACTGGTATACTTTAAATGATAATGATATGATTAAGCCACTAATTAATTAAGTAACCTGGAATTTGAATATCATGCTTCTAAAAGTATTAATCACAAAACATACCTTTAATCTTGATTTACCACTAACCCTATTTTTCGATTTTTATAAAATATTCATTAATGGTTCCTTTAGATTCTTGACTTGTAGGAATTCTTATTTTAATCAATAACTCTTTGAAGAAAATTGATTCCTAATTCTATATGACTAATGGAAATTCTTTTGTCATTAGAGATATACAGAATTGCTTTAAAGCTCATGATTCCCTAAAAAGATTCAGTCTTTATGCAGAAAGTTCATGTTATCTATGTCTAGAATCTCATTTTAATTTTTCTATTCATGTAAAATATATCTCATCAATTGACCTTTCAGTCTAATTAACAAGAATCATGTATTGACGTAATGTTGTGCACATATTAAATCAAAGAACATTAATAACACATGAATTGATTCAAGAACATAAATTCCACTAATGAAACAACCAAGTCTTTACATTAGGCTAGGGTTCCTTAAGACTTAGGGTATAGAGATGTATTTTTCCTTAGATAAAACTTACAAAGATAGAATATAGAAAAATATAAGGAAATCATGATGAAAACCCCTTTTAATCAAAGTCTTGTAATCTAGAGTGAGCTCTTGTGTTTCTTCACTCAAAAGTGTCTATTTTTCTCTCTAGGATTTGTAAGAATAAAGATGTGTGTTAATTGACAAGTAAAGGCGGCTATTTATAGTTGAGGACAAAAATATCCTGCACGACCACTCTAATGGCTAATGTTCGAGACAGTAGGATTAAGTTGTAAAATCCCTTAAAAAAAGGTCTGAAAGACCCCAAGCACGGCTTATGCATGGAGCTTGTGCAAGTCTCTAATATGCTTCTGATCACTTTTTCACCTCTACATAAGCTATCACTTTTTCACCTTTGCACAAGCGCTTTGCATAGCTTGTGTAACTCCTTATACACAATCCAAGTTGCATTTTGATCAAAATTTGCTTTCTACACTAGTGTTTTGTATAGCTTGTACAGAAAGTCATGCATGTTGAAATTTTCAGTATCTCTATTTTTCATAAAAGCGTCCCTTAACTCATCAAAATGTCTTCATTCATTCATTATTTTATTTTATTTATGAAATTAACATTTTAATATGATAAGTATCCCTTTTTTAATAAATTACATAAAATTCATATAATATAATATCAATTCAATACAAATAATAAAGATCTTTTGACACTTATAAGCCATATCATACTTTAACTCATAATTACCTTCAACGATGTTTCCATGGACATACATAATAAACTTAACAAACTCCAACATTTTAAAACCTCTTCAAATTGCTCTTGTAGCATTGATCACATCATTCATAAGTTAAGTGAAGTGTGGTACGGGTTGAATAATGCATGTACGTTTTTTAACCTACCTTCATCTTTTGCTTTCACATCACAAAACTAAGCTTAAAGCTCTCTTAAGCATTTCACCGAGCACTTGGTATGCATGATTTGAAAAAAAATGTAATGATGTAGACATAACAATACAACTACACAAGAGTTGCAATAACACTAGCATTACACATAAACTTAACAAATATTGCACGTAAATAGCCAAATAATGGTTGTCAAACTCGAGTTTCTACCTAGAATCGCTAAGGAGTCCGTAGAGTCGGAACATAAAATCGAAACAGAATCGTAAGATTCTACAACTAATATAAATTTGCTTACAAAAACCATTGATGTACTTACTAAACTAATAAAATTTAAATAAAATATTAAAATAAAGAATTTGGTATTAAATTAGTTACATACAACCAAAATTTAAGTTTTACTAATCATAATTCACATATTATCATTAATATATTTAGTGCAATTTTATAATTAAAATAATTATTTTTATTTAATGATGATTCATAACAATTATTAAGATGTATTGCAAATTATTTAAATTATCATGTGTGAGTAGCTAGTTTTATGCAATAATGAACATTTTCATGTTCACTATATATTTGCACAAAAAATCATTGCATTTATGGCAAATAAATTATATATAGAAAATTATTTAAAAAAGGAAAAAAATATAACACTATATATATTAGTTTAATTTTTATTCAAATTGTTTAAAATATATTAGAGTACATAACCTAAAAGAAAATAACTCTCTAAAAAATACCAAAAAAAAAAAGAAATAAAAGGAAAAAAATATTTAAAAAGCTAAAATTAAGTTAGATTAAGATAAATATCAAGAACCAATCCCAAAAACCCTAAATTTAAATATATTAAATTGATTGCATTTTTAAAGTTCAAATAGAAAAAAAAAGTATAAAATTACAACTTTACGATTTTACTACGATTCTACTACTGATTCTACCATTGATTCTACTTTCGATTTTACTTAAAAAACTATTTTGTATGCGAGTTAAATCAAAATCTCATCATCTACTTATAAACTCATAAAAATGTACGAGTTGACTTGCGAGTTTGACAATCATGAGCCAAAATGATTCAAATACATAGTAATTTCATGCATAAGGTTTCTAAAATAAAAGGACCAAAAGCATTAAATTGCTATAAAGTAAAAACTACAAGAGAGCCAAGAAAATTACCTGAAATAGAGCTTGGATGTTATAGAAAGGATATGGGGGTGAGAGAGTGTCTAAAGGAAGTTGAGAATGTGAGTGAGAGAGAGTTTGAGAAAAAATCATGCAGGCAAATGACACGGGTTTTGTTTGCGTTTTGTTTTTATATCATAGTATGTGCCTTCTTTATTTTCCTACTTCCACATTGTAATTTTGCCAGAAGGCCCATGCATAACATGCACCTTGTTCCTTAACATAAAGTTACATTCTATATTTGTACAAGATACTTATATTTGTAATATTTTTACAAAATGCCAAATTTTGGGAATTATTTTTTTCAAAATACAGTTTTTTTATACAAAAACAATTTTATTACTCTATCATACTTGTTCGTATGATCCTAACAAGGATCCTTATCTTTGTGATTCCATCAAGATATCTTTTCTTTATTTCTATCTTAAATTTTGTAAAATCATTAGTAATTGACTTTCCAAGATGCAACAAGAGTTCTATAAGTTGATTACACATACTAGCATTATTGATGGGTGAAATTTAAGGATCAATTCAATATTCCAAGATTTCACTAGGAGATATCAATGTTTTGGGGTAAGTTTATTTAATGTATCAATGTTTTGAGTGCTTAAAAAACTAAATCAATGTTTCACAAAGTTCACCTAAGTTACCAACTTCTAGATTAGTTTTCAATTAATTTTCCCTAATTTTCGTCAATGATCAATTATTGATATTTTATTTAACTCACTCGATGAAACGTTGACTCTTCTTTTTAACTACTTGAAACATTGATATCTTAAATAAATTTACGTCCAAAATATTGATTCTTCTTTTTAACTATTTAAAATGTTGATATCTTAAATGAACTTACTCCTAAATATAGGTACTTTTCAATATAATTTACCTATAATCGAAGATAACATAAGCGAGCAAAGAAGAAGGCTTGGAACTTCATGTTTGATAGCTTATAGCTGCCGATTTGTTCATTTCCATATTCTTGATTTGTTGTGGTAATTTTCTTAGCATCTTAATAAAATTCTTGCTTAATGTTAAGATAAGTAGGCAACTCTATTATAATTCATAACCAGCAATTCCTTACTTGGTTAGGCATATCTAGATTACCTTTTTTTCTTATATTTTTTCTATATATAGTTTGCATTGATATATATTTATATAATTATCATGTATGGAAAGCCATCTTATTTGTCTCTATTTTTATTGTCATGATGAAGGTGTTGATTGAGGTATGAGAATTGAAAAGTGCAAATTCACGTACTTTTAAGACAGTTGGCTTTAAAATGATTTTATGTTGAAATATACTGGATTATAATTTGCACTATGCTTTTCCTATTTGTCTACTTCCTTTCCTTTGCCTCAAGTTTCATCTTCTTTTCCATTTTTTCAAGCCTTCTCTTAACAATACATCACATAATCTGGATAATTGACAATGTAAGTGGTTCTTTTTCAAGAAAAAAATATTTTTCGTTTCATTTTTTTGCAAGTTAAATTGTTACATTGAATACATTTCTGTCAAGTTAGACTACTTAGAGCAACAAAGGAGAATTAGGATCTTGAGAGGGAATTCTTAGAGTTTCAAGGGTAAGTCTAGTTTTCATGTATTTTGTGTGTGTTTTCAATTAATGAATATTTTGACCAATTTGTTAGGATGATATCCTTATGGTAGTGAAGTTAAATTTTAAATTGTTCTTAATATTATCCTACAAACAATTAAGTGAGTGCATCTATCAATAGTCTGTATAGTGACTGTAAAGGGTTATTTCGATAATTGGGCTTCAACCCCAATTTAATGCTAATGACCTATCTTTTTGGCTAGTGATAGGGTCTAGAAGATAGGTCTAATAAGGGATGTCGTAGGGAGATTTGGCTTGATAGGCTCGGAACAGAGATTACCAAACCTATTCACTTTGCTCTCGACCTAATTTAGTTTTCTCGTGTGTGAGACTCCAAAAATATTTTCATGGGTTAATTTAGGCTTTATTTGATTAAATAAAGTCTTATGTGGACAAAAATAAGCTTTCATCCTTTTTTATATTGAAAATGGGCTTTTTTATATAATAAAAGCCATCAAGCCATTTCCAACCCAACCCACTACTACAACAAAAGAGGGCTTCAATATCAGTCGTCAGATCATTATAAAATGATCAAATGGTCACCAATAATACTTGATCTCGACCATTCATTCAAGTGTTATCTAATGGTTGGCATCAATCTCCACCATCTATAAATAAGAGGTTTCTCTCCTCATTTCAGACAGGTTTTTGCGTATTTCTAGATCAACAGCAACATCGAAACTCTACCGAAATAAGTAACCAAAGCAACTATTTCACAAAAAAAGAGTCAAGAACAATCGAATCTATCTAATTTGATCTTCTATTACATTTACCCACTCAAGAAACCGAGTTTGTATGTTCCTCCTCCCACGCCTCTCTTTATAACATCTATACACGTGTCATCAGTTCAAGATTTCTTTCAAAACCAAGCTTGTCACACATGATCAGCGAACTACAATAACCCCATCATATAGTAATTAAGCACAGGTATTGTTTCCACAAGAATTACAATGACCAAAATTACTTTCCCACAATTATCTAACCAATAAAGTTGAATGAATTCAACCAAATAAACAATTAAGGTAAGCAAGGTTCACAAATCAAAATATCGAAATTGCAAGGCAGATTTAGATTTCAAATCCTCTTAAAATAAAACTATGTAATCTTAAAAACCAATCAATGTAATTACCAATTTTTTGAAATGTAGGAATTTTTATAATACATTAATATGTCCTTCTAGAAATCAATTCCTAATTCTTGATAAATTAGTCGAAATCTCTTCATAATTAAAACCCCTAGAATCATATTTAGATCTATAAATTACATTATTAGGTCTAACTCTAATAAGAAGATTTACATCTTCTTATCTTTAGGATTGCATCCAATTCTCTTCAATTATGTGTTGAACTGGTAAGTTCAATGTAAACTATGATGAGGAAATATATTATATAATTACTCACTTGTTTGGTTTAAGTTACACTAAACTAGTAAAACTAAGGTGTGTTATGATTATATTAGCACAGTGATTTAGATCAATATGAAGTGATCCAAACTTGTGTAAAGCCTTTTAACTGTGTTTTTATGTAGGCTGGCACAACAGGTCAGGACCTTTTTGAGCACAGAATGTCTACCTGGTATACAACACTCCAAGAAGTCTAGACTAGTTGCAAGAAGTGTAGACCTATTATATTTTCACTAGCTATTAGAGTAAAATCAATGCAAGATATATATTAGGAGTTTTGAACTAATAACCATATTATTGAAGAACTTATAAATAGAGCATCTAGGGTACATTTTAGGATGTCATTGAGCTCATTAAGTGCTAATAAATCCTCTTGTATCAACTCTATTAATTTGACCTTACCACTTCTTTTGTATGTTTCTGGATTGAGAAAAAAAAGTGTAGTGTCATTAAGTGTTTAAATTGCAAACTCCTATAAGACACTACACTATAGTTTATCGAATATTAGTGAGTAAAAAAAGTTGTGCCTTGAGTGTTAATGTGATTCTTGTAAAAGATACAACTTATGTGTTTTAGGTTTGTGTTGTTTATAGCTCCTAGATAGCATTGGTTTGTTTTGTGAATAAAATGTGTGAAATCCTCCATTGAGAGAGACATTTGTGTGTACTGTATAGATTAGAGGGAGGACAAACTCCATGTTACAACCTGGTACTATCTTCTCTATCCCTTCTCTTTTACTCATTATAAGGATAAATTACAACAAAAGGTCTCAGTGTTTGAAGGTAAGTTTATTTTCGATCTCAACGTTTGAAAAAGAAATTCAATTCAAGTCGCCATAAACATGTGTCAACAGGAGAAACATTTAATTAAAACTCAAAAGACTCTTCTCCTATTAACACATGTTCGTGGATACATGAATTGAATCACTTTTCCAAACATTGAAATCTAAATTAAACTTACCCCCAAACATTGAGACATTCAAGTGTAACTTTCCCCTTATTATAATTTAGGTGTTATTGCTTATTTATTGATTTGCATTGTTTTGTATTAAATTTTGTGAAAAGAGAAAAAAGTAGTCATAATACTTAATTCAGTCTCACCCTTGAGTATTATCCTAGGTATTAAATTAAATAAGTTTTACATTACGTGAATCCATTGACGAAAGCAATTTCTCAATCAACAAGCATGGAATCTAATATTGAATCAATTTATATACAACATTTATGCAACAATTAAAAATGCATAATTAGATTCAAGAAACTAATAATTCATTGAAATCAAACAAATTCAATCATATAAAAATCCTAGGGCTTATCTAAATCTAGGTATAATGAAATTACTCTTCCATAAATTTAGCATGAATAGCACAAATCATGTCCAAAACCAAATAACTAAACATGTAAAACCCTTTTAAAAATAATTTTCTTGCAATTTCAATGAGCTCCATAAATTCTTGACTTTATTTGCACTCTTTCTCTAATCTAATAGCTATAAGAACAAGTCAAACGCAAGCTATGTTTGTGCTTGTATTCTTTCAAAACTCTCAAATTTACAAATCTGAAAAATAAATTTTTCCAAATCTTTCAACTTAAGCTATGCTCTTGTTTATGTACTACTTGACGAACAATTTCCCATATTTGCAATTTGATATTCAAGAGAAACACACCTTCCAACATAGCTTGTGTTCCTGACCTTGTAGCTCTTTATTCATCAAACTTCATTTCAAGACAACTAGAAGCACAGTGTGTTCTTGAAAATATTTATTCCTAGGTAGTTCCCATCCTGCAACATTGTACTTGTTTCCCATGTTGAACTCCTTAACACAACTTCACAACACAAAGTCATGTTCTTAAATATTCTCAATCCATGAAGAACTCAAGGTCTAACACAATCATGCTTTCTCCTTGTGTTGATCTCTTACTACATAAAAACTTAATAAATCCTTAGTCAATTTATGCAAAACTTGTCCCAAATCCTTTATTTTGTTTTTAAATATCCTTTATAGACCTGAAACCAAATTAAGATTGCATTAAGTACCTTATTCATGATAATATAGATCAAAATAACAAAAAAATTCAAAAGGTGATTGTCTCTGTATAATACAATTTTCTTTTTCGTAGTGGATGTCTAGAGATGCATGCCTAAATTATTTACAAGTGATCAATTAAGTATTCTTACAAATTTTATATGTTTTAGAAAAGGTAATTTTAAATTTAGGGGAATTGAATAAGGTATCTCATAAAAATAAGTGAAATAATTAGGGTTTCCATGGATTTTTGATGATAAAGTCGAAGAGGAATCATGTTTGTTTGAATTGTGTGAAAAAGAAAAGTTGAGGGGTCTAAAATCCATATCAAATTGCAAAATTTTCACAAAAGGTCTAGTCACTTTGAAAAGAGTTTGAAGCATAGGGCACATAATGTTTCTTGAAAGTGAACCATGTCAAAAGTTCATGACCTTTTAAAAAGAGTTCAGACTTTTTGCCACAAAATACAAGATTTATTTGTCCTAAAATAAAAACTCTTAAACTTTTACAAAAGGTCCTTAAACTTTTTTAAAAAGTTCCAGACCTTTTATTCAAGTCTCATCAAACTCTTTTAAAATGCATTTTTAAACTTTTTCAATGAAATTTTCTATAATATGAAATTTTCACAAAAGGTCTAATCACCTTTAATTTTATCCAAACTTTGGCAAATTACAATTAGGTACCTGAATTTTGAAATTGATTAATTCAGTCTCTAAAAGAATTTTTCGTGTACATCAACAATACCTCTGTCATATTAGTTAAAAATATCACGTAGGATGACAGTATTAGCTAAGTTGTATTGTACCAATTTAGAACAGTGGATTTTGTACTTAGGTTAACCATTAGTTAAGCATTGTGGTGGAATGAAAATAAAGTTAAGGAGAGATAAATAATCTTCTTGTCATCTTTGAATATATTGTACAAGCAATACATCAACCTTACGAAGACTAATCTAAGACTTTTGCTATTCTATAATATCATAACTCAAATCTTATCATTACCATATCACTAATTGAATAGGTTGAGCTCATGCAAAACTTGTTTGATATTGAACTTATGAACACATGTTAAGACCCCTATTTAGTGAATACTTGTTACCTAAAGTAAACCCCTCCACCACCCTATATGTAATAATATAGTTCTGGGAAAAGAAAAATTGTTGACATAGAATTGAGATAAGACTAAAAAACATGTCCACCATTTTTAAGAGAAAAAAATTATAAAATTACAAATTAAAGAAAAAAATAACAAAATTACCATCGTCACATCATATGTTGAAGTTGCAATATAAGGATTTGCACTAGTATCACTTTTCTAACATGCGATATAACAACGTATTCTGACAGATTTTTTAAAAAAGTTATATTGCATGGATAATATGTGATATAGGTTTGAATGTGTATCGCATGTTGGTGATACATGTTGAATAATTACACGTGATACACAGAAAAACCATATATCGCATATTGAACGTGGAATATAGCAAAGATAACTATGTAATTATTTTTATCAACAATAAAAATAATTATTTTTATTTCCAAAACATTTGGCTGCACCAACAAATCAAACAATAATCTACCAATGGGAAAGTTGCCACAGGTTAAATGGTCCTAGAAGCTTTTGGGCTAATACTTAATCAACAATTACAAAGTACTTGGTTGCAAAGAAATGCTGTCTCCGAATTTTAAAAATCAAGCTGCCGGAGCAAAGCCTTACATTTTCGTTTGTTGTAGACCATACAATTATCAAATATGCATGGAAACCAAATGGATTAGAATCAACTGATAGTTGATAAAAGTCAACTTAGCTTTAGGAAATTGAGGGCATTTGTTTAAAGAAAACGTTATACCAAAGCTTTATAATATAATAGTTAACTACTAAAATCACGTACAATAATTAAATACGTCGTCAAATTTCCATGCATCTGTCTCCTTAAAGACATATATTTTATTTTAAAAGTACTTTATTTAGGGTTTATAAGTCATATCAACTTGTTCATACAACTGATATAACTTCTCATTCAGTGACAATGATAAAGAACCCTTCTTTGTATAAAAAAAATTATATTAAACACCTTTATTATACATGCTTAGCTTTTGGCAGGTAATGGCGGAAGACAAAGGCAAGTCAATGATGACCGATAGCAATCGTCAGCCAGCAAAAAAAAAGGTTAATATAACATAAGCATATGATTTGCATTTTTCAAAAAAGAAACACATTTTCACTTTCCGTCAGCTTCCTCCATCCCTACATTACTGGCAAGTGACAACTGAAAGCTACTACTAGCATCTTTGCACTTAAGATTTTATTATTATTATTTTTTTTTTCATTACAATGGCATCCGAATTTGACTCGGCTATAATATTACTAGATTATAAAACCGTTAACGAATATTGTGCTTAAGATTACTAAAATGATTTTTTGATAACGCTACAGCTCCTTTGTACAGCATGTGCCCAAAAAAGATGTTCAGCAGAAACATCTTTTCCCGGAGCAAACATATTCTCATAGGGTCTAACCTTTTCCTGTTGCAGCGAGCAACTTCAATTAGCAAAAGCTCACTTACCTGGAAAACTTGCTGTGCCTATTTGAAACATAAGAGATGTGAAAAGACTTTACAGCTGAAATAACTTTCCCAATCAGTAAAATTGGTCAGCTTCAAATTATTTCATCCCATCTTCTAGAAAATAAACATTTTTGCAGCTACTAGAGAGAGAGCATAATAACACATCCTATAGTGAAAATCTACCATCAAAACCTACTTTTGCATCTAAGTTAACCCGGCTTTTATGATGAATTAACACATTGCGCATCAACACAGACCCTTCATATACATGTAAAACATCCGGGGGGTATTTACTATCTCTCTGCATTGTCGTCCACATTATCTGCTTCATTTTTCACTCCGTTAAATATTTCGGGATCACTAAAACCTGTCAGAGTACAATAATCATCAGATAAATATTTGATCAGATGATGGATGAAGATTCTGCTGTCACAAGCATGGTGTTAAGATTATAAGAAAAGAACAAACCTGCACCTAAATCTTCATTTTCATCATCTGATGGTCCTAATGTTGAGCTTCTGGAAGGTGGAACAATTTCCATCCAGTCAGAACCATTGTAGTCCACTAAGTTTATGTCCTTCTGTGTAATCCAATCTTCAACGAGACTTATACTTTCAAAAGAGAGAGGGTCCATCGCACTGCGTTCCATGTTCTTATCAACACTGATAGGAATTAGTCACAACATGAGGAAAATTAACTACCATACAATTAAAATATAGTTTAACCACATCTATGATATATTTTTTTCACCCATGAACTTACACTTGTCTCAGTCGCAAGTTGTATTGGACGTAGACCATGTCACTAAGCCGTTCATGTTCTAAACCATTCCTTGCCTCGTGTATTTGGTCAAAAGAGATTTGATTGCGTTTACATCTTGCTGCACTGCAAGTTTGACTCAGAATTCGCATTGCCAACCGCATCAAATTTGGACAGCCCCCTCCATAGGTTGACCACCACTCAGCTGTATTGCTTCAAACAATTAATAAGTAAAGAAAGGAAACTCCAAGCTCAAGAGTGGGAGAAGAGGAGGGAAGGGGGGGACCAAATGTAGCACAACACTGTACAATAATAATCATGAAACATGAATTTGGCCTGATGGGTAAAAGGCTTATCATCCCCTCTCCACTCAGTAGACTATCTATCTTTCTTTATACAAACATATCTTTGAATCAGCTATAATGATTGAACCTTTCCAGAGAAGTATGTTGCATAACAAGTACCACTGGACACTATATATCAACACTAATAAGTGCTTCCTATAATACTTTCACAAACATGTACTGTTATGGAAGATACTAAATTCGTTAGAAAAGGGATGTGGATAATTGATCAAACAGAAGAAATTGTTAACTTTTAAGGGCACCTGGTAACCATACTTGACAGGAAATTCACACCTTGATATTCATCATCTTCCACCCCTACAATAATAGAACCTCTCTTTCCATCTTTTTGATAGAAGGATCACCTAACTATACTAAGAATATTGGAATATCTCTTTTCAGTAGGTAGAATGTTGATATGTTAACAGCAATATCCACTAAGGATCAAGAATAATATATTCTCCATCCACTAGACTATGGGGTTACTTTATAACACAAGGACAGAAATTTTTAAGTAATAAAATGATGAATAAAAGTATAGAATAATCAGCCAAGAAAGGAATACAATTATCTAACCAGGTAAGCAAGCTGTCTTTAGCCTGACTGCCATTTTCCTCCCAAGTCTCCGCAGCAGATTTGTACAAGTTCATCTCCTCATAATTTTATCCTGGACCTTTAGATCGGGTTACCAAGCGCTCATCACAATCAATCATTGCTGAAAGAAACTTCCCTGGAATATCGCCCTGGATACTGTAGAAGAATTTTGGGTTAAGGTAGAAGCCTGCAAGTGAAGAGGAAGTCCCTGGTGGTGTTGCCACTATTGTCTATTATGTTCCAATATTCACCATGTATTCCTCCCTTTTCATGAGTTGTTTCTTTATTGCTTCTTTGCCTGGTAAATTCCTGCATAGACATATCCAATTGCTGGCCTTTTCTCATATGGACAATTTTTTAGAAGTCGCAAGAGTGGACTTGTCAAATGTGTAATGAGAAGGCATGACGACCAAAATGACTCATTATTAAACATAATCAAACACTTCAAGACCTCAGCTTCTTTGAATATGGGGAGTCCCATTCCTGAGAAGCAACCATACTCTGCAAAACACGTTTAAAATCAACCATCCTTTTTAAATGTTGTAAAATTTGTAGCGGAACATGTTTCCCCTAACGCAACAATATCACAACCCCAGTGTACCTTCTGAGAGATTGAGAAGCTCAGCATGACTATAAACAAATCTTGTGATAGATCTAGCTTGTCCAATGACTTCATTTATCCACTCAAGCTTTGCGAAATCCACCAAGTATCAAATCTATGGACTGCGCTGCACAAGGAGCCCAGTAAAGAGGAAGGGAAAATGTCCATCAACTTTGCCCGCAGCAATATATTGTCTTCCATTAGTGATCACTTGCAACACATTTGTTACACCTACTTCCTCCACTACTTGCTAAGCACTTCAACCAAGCTTCAGATGAATCTACAAAGCAGAAGCATCCAAGGACTTCAAGAAAACGGTGCCTTCAGGACAATACACCAAAAAACTTAGAAATGTTCCACCCAATTCAGTGTTCCATTGCTCAATCAACAAGAGTACAACCTGTCCTTTCCCAGATTGAAGTGTACTTCAAACTTTCGTTTTTCATTTCCTCCACTGCATTTTTCAGTACTGGACCCCTCAGATCATGATAAGTGGGTGGTGCAGCCTCTGCTCCACCAGAAGCAATGGCATTAAACATCCGTTGGAAATAAGCTGAGTTCACAGCACTCAAAGGAGCTCCTATATCATATAAGAACCGACCTATGGCCATATTTATCTGATCATTGTCTGTCTTTGAACTATAGTCAATAGCAGTCAGATGTAACACATCATGGGTTGTGGAAGGAATTTTAACCCTGTCTTTCTTCCTCCTCACAGCGTTTTTGTTAGCCACGCCCGGAAGGTTTGCAATTGCTATAGGACTGGCCTCAATCACTTGTTCCTGAAGAGGAAGCACCTCAAATGCACCATTTACATCACACTGATTTGCAAATGTTTCTGCATCGCTCCGTTGTGGGTTAATATTAGAAATTGCCTCATCAATCTTTTGTTTTTTCTTCCTCCTCAGGGCAAGCCCATTCAAACTCTCTCTCATTGACAACTGCACATCAGATGGGACGCGAGGGCAAGTAGCTGCATTACCCTTGATACAAGCAAGATGTTCCTTAATCCTATGGATACCACCACCCTTAAGTAGTTTGTCACAGTATATACACTTGAGGTGCACCCTAGTCCCATTTTTATACATTTCACAATGCTTCCATGCAGGTCAGTTTTTGTGGCGTTAGTGGAATAAGTTCAAAACCTGCAGCCATTTTATGTCCCTCAACAATTCACCATGCCCAGAGTACCTACACTCTACACAAAGCTGCAAAAAACGTTTGACAGCCCTTAACTCGAACCGTTCTAATGTACAAAATACTTAAAAGAGATCACTGAAAATTACAGTCCCCGACTCAAATATCATCAGTCTGCATCTAATCTACCCACTTGAAATAAACATCTAAAATGAGAGAATTTTGGTGCACATATAAAACCACTCAAAGTATGATCTAAGCCGGAGTCAACAAAACACAGCCTTCTGATCCTCCTACAAAAAGGTTGACTGCAACCGCTTCTTTGTAAGAAATACTAAAATGAAAATACTATAATCAGCAAAAGACATGGAAAGAAAAATCACTCAGAAACACAAATGTGGTTCTCAAGTGACAAAAATGGTCTAGAATTAACATGATCAATAACCGCCGTGGCCACTGCCACCCAAATATATCCTGAGTTGGAAAATATACAATTTTAAGAAAAACAATAGAGCCACTTCAAGACAAGAACTTAATAACGGAGCTCTTTTCTTCTTTTCAACTCAGATTACCAAAAAACACATCTTTAAGTCTCAAACAGCAAAATCATGCAATCTGAAGTAATTATATTAATGTCTCGCGAACACCCAAAATCTTCAATGTATCATGCACAAAAAATGTTGCTTTCGAAGCTTATGGGCACAATAAACAAATAAAATTTCTGACACCCAATTACTCAAAATCTTTAAAGATTCAAACTTTTATCTCAAACATCAGAATTCTGCAATCTAAAAAATAATACAAAAAAAAAAAACATTAAAGAAGAAATTTTAGGGAAAGAAAATAAATGTATAATAAACAAACGAATAGCTTTTTCAACAAATTTAGATGAATTTTGTGGTAAACATACGGAGAATCGGTATACGAAATATCAATTTTTTTGAAAAGGATGAAGTAAGTACCTGTTGTTTTGATGGGAGGGGGAGAGAAAGAGAGAGACCGAAACCGAGTTAGGGTTCGGTTGATGGGTTTGGGGGATTTTAAGTAAATGAACGTATCGTATTTTTTATGACCGGATAGACCGGTTAAGGATATGGGAAGTGATATAGTTTTTTCTTGTTTTTCAAATTTTTTATAACCTAGTTGGTTGGGAATTTGGTCAAGTGCTGGTATGGACCGGTAACCAGGTTACCTTAGGACTCGTACTAATTAAATAGGGAAACAAAGGTGGATTAGACCGAAAAGTACCTTGTAGCATGTACAGTATAATACGTAACGGTTAAAGGTATAATAGGCAACTAGGATTCAAGGTAGCATCATAACAATTCATTGGGAGAAAAAGAAAAGGAAAAAATTCTTTATTTCATATATGTATTATATGTTGCTAATAGTTATAAGAAAAAATGAGATCGTTATTAGAATATCATTAAAAAGTAATGACTATAATTTTTTTTTAAAAAAATTATAACAGAGAGACTTCAAACCTATATCATTTATAAATAATACATTATTTATTCTCTCTCTTTTTTTTTTTACTTGAATAAGGGTTATGAAGTCATATTTATTGATGCTTTAAAAATAATAATGATAAAGTGCGTTCATATAGTAATGTAGTTAAAAAAAAAAAACCTACAAAGAGAAAAATGTTTGTTTATAAAAAAAAAAAAAAAAATTCTATACTTAGTTAACAAAATGTAGAAAATTATTGGACAAAGGTATTGAAGACACGATATTAATTACAAAAGTTTGACTAGTATTTTTTTACTTTTACAAACAAGTGTTTTGAGTTTTAATTTTCAATAAATACATAAACCGTGTTTTAGCAGTTACGTGACTTGAGTTTTATTTCTAATAAATGCATGATATACATTTTAGTGCCTTTACAAATAAATTACCTATGATTTGATTATTGATAAATACATAATCTATTTTTTCACTATATCTTAATGATAGGTTGGACATGATTTTTTTTTATTGGTTGATTAAATCCATTTATTGATATTATGTACTAATAAGAAAAAAACTTCAAATCCGTAATCTATTATTAATAGAAAGCGAAAAAATACATGTTATATATATGTCAAAAATCAAAATCTAGGTCATTTATTTCCAAAAGTATGAAAACATAGGTCATATACTTGAGAAAAATAAAACTTACACCACTTGATTGTTAAAATATTAAAACACATGTTATGTATTTGTGGAAAATCAATACTCATATCACTTTTGTAAAAATACTAAAATAGTAGTCATGTTTTTGTAATTAACCCAAAGACAAATATACTTTCAACTTTTGATAATTTGATATATAGAACCTTTTAATTTCCCTTACATTACAATTCCTACAATGTAGTTTTGATCGTATTTTATAAGCTCCATTAGTGGGAAAGTTAACATCATTATTTTCTGTATTCTAGTGATTATTAGTGCATGAAATCATAAGTAAACTTGTGCAGGTATGTATTTCAAAGATCCTACAAATGTAATGTTTGCCTAACTTAAATTTAATTAATTACATTGGTTATATGTTGCATTAGATTAGACACGTCTAACATCCATCCATGTGTTTTATTATATTAACGTTTTAAAGCACCATGGATATCTCTATGTTGATTTTTATTACGATGCTTTGGATTTGAGAATGACAATGGGTAGAGCCTATATAGACATGAACTAGTTTTGGCTATCAACAGAATTTTGGCTAAAATATGAATTTTTAGGAGTTTTACTTTGAAATTTATTTTGGGATGTATAGATGATTTTGATTATACCAATTATCACTTTTACTTTTAAAGGAACCATTGTAACTAAGTTTTCTAGATTTGAGACATGCTCAGCTTATGTGTTCCATATTTAGCATTATATAGATAATGTATTTTAGAGAAAACTATGGCTTGTGACAATTTTTTTACATGTTTATGTAAATAATCAAATCATGGAAAAACAAATGATACTTTACTAAAATTTATGTAAAAATAGTAATGATTTCTAAATTAAAACTTGGTTAGAAACCTACTTATCTTCAGTTAGCTTTATGTATATCTTTTAAGTGATATATATGGTAAAACTGATATGTTTGATGTACTCAAGATGTGACACCAATAGTACTGAATGTTGGATCCTTAATCAAACGTTGGCCTTATATGTGAAACAATTATGTGTTATAGGTTGTCACATTAAGTTAAACTCAATAAAAGTGATCAATAACGTTTGGTTATTTAGGCTTTAATGTATCTAATAGGGTGTGGCCTTTATGTATAGAGACCTCATGGGTAATTTCTATTTTTATGATGAGCTAAAATAGAAATACCAAAAGATAACTTCGAGTTATCTCTATAAATAGTGGTTATGGTCCCCAAGTCACAGGTATAATATTTTTCTACTCTTTTCTAAATCCCATCATTAGCGAGTGTAGAGAGAAAACTAAAGGAATCTCTCAAGGAAAACGTGTTGAATCTAGAAGGCCAATCGTACGTCTCTAAAGCCAATGATTGCTATGAATTTAGGTACGCTTCTGCTTATTTATCTTTTAATTCTTAATGATTAAACATCAACAATCTAAGGTCTTATATATGATGGTTTTCACAAAAGGTTGATCCGGATCTAACAACTAGTGTCAAAGCATATGTGTTTGATCATTAGGGTTATTGGTTTAGTTATTAACATTATAAAAAAAAATAAAGTAAATGATTTACCAGCTCACAAAAGGAATTCAATATTTATAAAGAAAAGGATTTTATGATTCGGGCCAAAAATGTCCTATTGGAATTGGTAGATTCAGAGTATATGAGAACAGTTCATCAATGCGTGTATGAGGAATATGTTTTCTTTTTCCCTTTTTGAAATGGCTTCATATTCTAAAATTGCTTTATTTTTTTGTTTGTTTATGGCTCTGATTTGTGCATATCGGAATTATTTCCTTTGCTTCTATTCATGCATGTTGAGGAATAATAATTAAAATTGCTATAGATTTTATCCTAGTTGGTTAGTTGGATGAATTGACCATCATATTCTTGTATTGTTTTAAAATCATCCATATGTTGTTTGTATATGAAATTGGTGTTGTAATTTTGAAAGTTGCAGTAAATTATGGGAAAAAGGTAATTAATTATAAAATAAAAGGGCGACAATTCTTTTGGATCATATTTGGATATGGGTTCTTAGATTCAATAAGTTTTAACCAAAATTAAAGTTGATTAATCATGATTTTGACCCTAAGTTTAAACTAATGTTAAATTTGAATATTGGTATATTCATATGTATTTTGAGATGAATTAATTGAACAACATACCACTAAAGTGGTCCCTTTTGTGGAAATTAATTTGTTTTAAAATATAAAAGGTTGTGTGCTTGCAACTTATATGAATATTTGATCGGCCTAAAGGAATGTTAATGTTTAATAAAATTGCAAGTGCACCTGTAGTAATAAATGCATGAGAATTATTTGGTTTTACATGTGAATAATAAATTGCCCCAAAGGAAGGTTTATTGTTTGATATGTTCTTATTATCAGTGTTTGATCACTACACCAAGATACCACTTAGTAGTCAATGTTTTATCCAAAGATGAAATATTAATGGGCTGCCTAGTATCTTGAGATGGGGTTTACATTTATTTGAATTTATTACTATTATTATTGTTGCTGTCGTCGTCGTCGTCATCGTCGTTATTGTTGTTTTAAGACTTATGTAAGCTTGTTTATTTATTTATTATTCTCATTCAGCTATGAATCATTCGGCTAATATTACTGCCAATGTCAATTTCATTCCTATGCTTAATGGCACTAACTTTAAGTTATGAAAAGAGAATCTCTTACTAGTACTTAGAGTCATGGATCTTGACCTTACATTGAGGATTGATTCTTCTTCACCTCTTACCGATAAGAGTATCTTTGATGACAAAAGGGAGATGGAAAAGTGGGAGAAATCAAACTACATGTGTATGATGATCATGAAGAAGGCCATTCCAGAAGCATTCAAAGACACAATATCTGAAAAGATAAATAAGGCTAAGGAGTTTCTTAATGAAACTGAAAAAAGGTTTGCCAAGAATGAAAAGGTAGAAATAAGTACACTCTTGGTAAACTTAATCTCAATGAAGTATAAGGGTAAGGGTAGTATTAGAGAGTACATCATGGAGATGTCTCATCTTGCTTCCAAATTAAGAGCACTTAATCTAAACCTCATAGAGGACTTGCTAGTGCATTTGGTTTTGATATCTCTTCTGACACAGTTTAGCCAGTTAAAGGTGAGGTTTAACTATCAGAAAGAGACTTGGTCTCTAAACGAGCTCATCTCACACTATGTTCAAGAAGAGGAAAGGTTGAAGCAAGATAAGATTGAGAGTGCTCACCTAGGCTCGACCTCTAAGAATTGGAACAAGGATAACAAAGGGAAAGGAATAAAGAAGTTGCAAATACAGTGCCTTAGAAGAAACAACCAAAGAAGTCGGATGCACCAGATGGTAATGGTTGTCACTTCTGTAGAGTTGTAGGACATTACAAGAAGCAGTGCGCCAATTATCATGCTTGGCGTGCAAAGAAAGATGTGCTTCTTAATTTGGTTTGTTCTGAGGTTAATTTAACTTCAGTACCTATACATACTTGGTGGATAGATTCAAGTACAACAACTCACATCAGTATGTCTATGCAAGGTTGCCTCCATGGCAAAAAACAAAGTGTTGGTGAAAGATACATCTATGTAGACGATGGCAAGATAGTTCAAGTCGAAGCAATTGGAAAATTTAGATTATTATTAAAGATTGGATTATATTTGGATCTTAATGAAACATTTATTGTACTGTCATTTAGATAGAATTTTATTTCTATTTTTGCTTTGGACAAATCTGGTTACTTGTGTTCATTTGGAAATAAGAAATTTAGTTTGTTTCATGATTCAAAATTAATTGGGTCTAGTTCTTTATCTATTTATGATAATCTTTACTTGATTGATATTATTGTTTCATTTAATGAATCCCTACAAGTAAGTACACGAGAATAAAGAGAAAATTAACCAATGAGAGTTCAACTATACTATGGTGCAAGAGATTAGCTCATATCTCCAAATGGAGAATGGAGAGACTTGTGTCAAATGAAATTCTAAGACTCTTAGATTTTACAAATTTTGATGATTGTATTAACTGTATAAAGGGGAAAGAAATCAATAAAAGGAGATTTGAAGTCGATAGGACTTTAGACGTCTTAGAACTTATACATACATATATTTGTGGGTTATTTCCTACAGTTGCTTGGAATAGTCAACAGTATTTTATAACATTCATAGAAGGTTTCTTGCGATATGGCTATCTATATCTCATTCATGAAAAGTCACAGTCTTTAAACATGTTCAAAAAGTTATAAGGCTAAAGTTGAGAACTAACTGAACAAAAGGAATAAAAGCATTAGATTTGATCATGGTGGCGAATACTACGCCAAATATGATGGTTTAGGTAAACAACGTCCAGGACCTTTTGCTAACTTCCTAGAGGAATGTGGTATCGTACCACAGTACACCATGCCGGATTCACCCATGACGAATGGTGTTGCTGAAAGATTAAACAAAACGCTTAAGGACATGGTAAGGAGTATGATTTATCACTCCACCTTTTTAGAATCACTATGATGAGAAGCACATAAGACTGCAACATATATCCTTAATAGGGTTGCAACTAAAGAAACTAACAAAACCTTATATGAGCTTTGAATGGGTAAGAAGCCTAGTTTAAAGCATTTGCATGTATGGGGATGTCCAGCTAAGGCACAACCTTATAGGCCTAATGAAAAGAAACTGGACTTAAGAACGGTGAGTTGTTATTTTGTTAGGCACTTCGAAAGATCGAGGGGTTACAAGTTTTATGATCCAACAACCAAGTCGATATTTGAGTCTGGTTCTTTGAGGATGTCGAGTTTGTGGGGGGAGATATGGTTAGAGACATTGTCTTCAAAGAGGAATATGTTGATATTTTTAGATGTGTTAATGAATTTGGTCAAGATTTCGTTCTTGATCTTATTCCAGACACAATAGACCTAAACAATGGTGAAGATCCCATTTAGGAGAATGTTCCAAAAGAGCAAACTTTACCACCTTACGAACCTATGCCATTAAAGAGATCTACTAGACCAAGAAGAAGTGTGGTGCCAGATGATTACATCATATTTCTTCAAAAACATGAGGTTGACATTGAAATGATGGAAGATGATCCGATCAACTTCCATCAAGCCATTGAAAGTTCTAACTCTTAGAAGTGGATTGATGCATGAATGAAGAGATAAAGTCTATGAAGGACAATGATGTTTGGGATCTTGTCCCATTGCCAGAAGATAAGAAGTCCATTGGTTGCAAATGGATATTTAAGCCCAAGAGGGATTCGAAAAGTAATGTGGAGAGGTACAATGTCCGTCTTGTTGCAAAGGGCTTTGCGCAGAAATAAGGCATCGACTATAAAGAGACTGTCTTACCGGTTTCTTCGAAAACTCTTTTAAGATTATAATGGCATTAGTGGCACATTTCAATCTTGAGTTACACTAAATGGATATAAAGACCGCCTTCCTCAATGGTGACATTGATGATACGATCTATATAGTACAACAAAAAAAATTTGTGTCAAGAGATCCAAAGAATATGGTTTGTAAATTTAAGAAATCCATCTATGGACTTAAGTAAGCATCTTGACAATGGTATTTCAAATTTCATCAAGTGATCATCACGTTTGGTTTTGAGATGAATTTGGTCGATGATTGTACATACCATAAGTTTTCTGGGAGCAAGCACTTTTTCTTGGTCTTATATGTTGATGATATTTTGCTTACTAGCAACAATATAGGCTTCTTACACAAAACTAAGATATTTCTAGCTAAGAATTTTGAGATGAAAGATCTTGGTGATGCCTCTTTTATGTTAGGAATACAAATACACTGAGATCGCTCTCAGGGTACTCTTGGATTATCACAAAAGAGCTATATGGAAAAGGTATTAAAAAGGTATGGCATGCAATATTGCAGACCAAGTGATACCCTAGTGGTTAAAGGAGACAAATTTAGTCTCAGTCAGTGCCTTATGAATGATTTTGAGGAAAAAGAAATGCAAAAGATTCCTTGTGCATCAATGGTTGGGAGTCTAATGTATGTTCAGGTTTTTACGCATCCAGATATTGCATACATTATAAGAATGCTGTGGTAGATACTTAAGTAATCCAAAATTAAACCATTAGAAAGTAGCTAAACGGGTCTTGCGGTACTTATAGAGAACAAAAGATTACATGCTCACTTATCGAAAGTCAGATCAGATCGAGATTGTTGGATATATTGATTTCGATTTTGTTGGATGCCATGATAATATGAAATCTACATTAGGCTACATCTACTTGCTAGATGGAGGAGCTATCTCTTGGAAGAGTGTAAAACCTTCTTCTATTATGGAAGCAGAGTTTGTAGCATGTTATGACGTGTCCAATCATGGAATATGGTTGCGGAATTTTGTCATAGGGCTGCACATTGTGGATACTGTTAATAGACCACTTAAGTTGTTTTGTGAAAATAAGTAAATAATTTTATATTCCAACAACAACATGAGCTTGACAAAGTCAAAGCATATAGACATCATGTAATAGCCATGATTTCCAATATCATTTCATATATATATATGTGTGTGTGTGTGTGTGTATTAATACTTTTTGCATATTATAATAAATAAATAACAAGTATGGCATATAGATTAAGTAGCATAGATTAATGCATGTGTTTGAGAAGTGTAAAATATGTGTGTTCGCATTAGTATAATATGTGCTTAATATTAATATATAGGTATATATGTATTTATGTTATTAAGAATTATGTTTTGTTAATGTTGTTGTATGAATGATGAAATGAGTAAAATTTGATTAAAACAAGTTTTATTAAGTCCAAGTTATAGTAGAAATTTTAACCCATGAATAAGCCCATTTTTAGCCTAAATAAAGCCTAAATCCATGCAAAATTAAGCCCTCAACTTAGCCCCAAAAGTCAACTTTCTAGATAAGTACAGGCCTCATTTTACTAAAAAACACTCTAAAAAATAGACCTAAAAAATCAATCCAAAATTTTCATCTTTTCTTTCTTTTGTTTTTCTTCATTTCTTCTTAACAATAGCATCTAAACCTTAACAAGGCAAGCTCTTAGGTTCAAGTGTTTTCTCTAAGCCAAAGCTTCTTCATGTAAGTTAATGCAAGTTTATAAGTTCTTTGTTTGTTCTTTCTTTTGATATGGATATAGAGTTCATGCTAGTATGAGTTTTAATATTACATATGAGGTTGAGTGGTTTTATATGTTAGTGAATGTTGGGTTATGTCTTAATGTTATTAAAACTTGTTATATGTGTTTTAGAAGTAGTAAGAAGTGTTGGAAAGCTTGAAGTGTATTTTGGGTAGGTGGAAGCTATGTGAAGGGTAGAGGAATGCTTGAAATTGTTAGAAGTGGAAAAGAATGTGACAATGTATTTAGAATGTTGTCTTGAGAGTTTTGAAGTGTGGAAGTGATAGTGTTTATGTTTGGTTTATGTTGGAGTAGAGTTATGGATTTGTGCATGGGTCATGGTTTCTTGAGAATGAGATAAGAAGTTAAAGATGTGAATGTGATGGAGTGAATTCAATTTGATGTTTGATGTATTTGATGAGCGGAATTTGTGCTTTTGATGTTGTTTAAAGTGTATAATATGTTATATGAAGTTTTTATGATGTTTAAGTTGTATTAAAACATGTAAAAGTTGATGGAATGAGTTAGAAAAATAGGGGAATTTGAGTTTAAAAGCTGTCAAAAATTGTTCCATAGTACACGGGCACATACATGGGCGTGTACATGAGAGGACAGATGAGATTTTTGCTTCTGACCACTTTTTTAACCTTTGCACCACCTTATACACGGGCGTGTCTATGGTTGTGCATGTCATAAAACCTCAAAAAACTCGTTTCTGACCACTTTTTAGTGCACTACACGGTCTTGAGCACAGGTCGTGTATCTGGTAGTGTACATTTCCTTATTTCACAGCTTGTTAGTAAATTGTCCATAACCTTTTCATCCAACCTCTGATTGAGATGATTCAAGTTGCTATGGAAAGACTAAAAAGAGACATACAACTTTTATGTTTTGAGTTTTTATAAATTTCAAAAGTATCAAAGCTTAAATTTTGTTTCTTTTCAGCTAATACAATTTTCAAATGAGGTTAAAAACTTATGTTTTCTTATTAAATATGTATTTGCATATGAAATGGATCTTTTTGGACTAAAATGAGATATATTGATGATATTTGAGGTGTAATAGTGATTGAGTGATATAATTAAGCATGATTTAATTATTTTGTAGATTTAACATATAATTGAATTTACACGAATATTAAGATAAATCTAGTTATATTGTATATATGGATTGAAGTTAAAAATGATGATTTTGTGAGCTTGTATGATCTTGATATATGTATAAATGATATGTTATGACTTTGTATAAGTTATATTTGAAGTCTTAAGTGTTAAATTTAAGATTTGATATGCTTTAAGTGTAATTCCAAGTATATAATGTTGATTTGATTTTGGATTATCTTATGAAGGATTCCTGATGTTCTATTTGGATTTCCTACATAAGGTACGCAGTAACATGATTGTTTCCTGCTTATGATAATCAACTTTAATATAGATAAATTTAAACATTGTTTGAATTGGATGTCTCTTAAGCTGTTTAAATCCATATCTAACCTAGATAGCATATCGATATCCGGTTCGGGGAGCATCACCTTGCTCATATTGGGGGCACGGTAGTTAAGGCGCTTAGGCCACTCTTTGTCTTTTGATAAAACCTTCTTAAGTGGTATAGCAGGTAACCGATAGGGTAGACGGTACCGATGTAACGTTTGCTTAAGCTTAGAATGAAGTAATATGATTTAGTTCAAATGTTTATGGGAACAATTGGACTAGGTGATGTTATGGACTAAGATAAGTGAAGTTGTGTAACGGCTGTTAACCCTAGATGAGGTTATTTTCTCTTTTATGGATATATTATCTAGGAGATATAAGTATCCGAGCTGCTTATATCAACCTCCTGAGCGTCGTGATTGTTACTAAGACCCCAGATATCCTTGTTGTTCGGATTTTGAATACTTCAATGATGTTTGACTAATTAAAGATTATCTAATAATCGAATGATTGTCGCATTGCATTATAATTTAATGTGTCCTATTACGCCTTTATTTTTGTTACTTGTGTACTGGGCCTTTGGCTCATATTTTTATCCTTTTCAGGTGTAGATGACGAGTTTTATACAAGCATGGGATATGGATCAAATTTTGAAGAGTTCTTAGATGATTAGGAGGAGTAGAGACGGCCTTGACTTTGATGGAACCCTTATGTAATAGAATAGTTATATGTACATATATGTTCTGAAAACCTATGTATAGTTAATATGATTTTTGTTATCTTTTGATACATTTTGTAAATGGCTTGTTTAGAAGTCCTGTTTGTAACATTTATATATACATATGGGTGTAATATATTTATATCTTTCCTTAAATATATAGATGGAGTTATGTTTTATAAGTTGTTCTAAAAAGTAGTAGTTTTAAAGTTTAAAAGTTTTGTTCTTATAAGATATTTAGACAAATAACTATCTAAATTGATCTTAGTAATTAACCTTACATATAATACTGTAGATTATATGTGATTGGGGAACTGAATTTACCTATTTTAAATATGGGATAAGTTCGAGTCCTTACACATCAAGTTCCTAGTTGTAAAGAAAGTGTTCAAAGTGGATAGTTGTCTGTAGAGCATATAAGAACAAACTCTACAATTGCAAATACGTTTACTAAAGGAGTGCAATCAAAGGTATTTCATGAGCACACCGCTCATATGGGTGTCATGTCCTTAAGTGATGTTTAGTTTTAGTGGGAATTTGTTGTTTTGGATGCTTTTATGTCATAGACAAACCTTAATTGATTGTTTCAGTTTATTATGTTTCATAGACAAACATTTTGATTTTGGTTTATGGTTTGATCTCACTAAGGTTTGTGGTGGACCAATAGGAAATAAATATGTTAAGATCACATTTCATGGAATTTCCTTGCTATACATCCATATCATGATCCATGTCATTCAGTTGTGTCGACATTGTGACCATTTATGGGTTAAGTTATGATAAATGTAATTAATACCGCTTTGATCCTATATTGATATGGTTGATGAAGCGAATTGGTTATAGATACATTTTAGTCGTGACAGTAAATTTGAGCATATATGGTTGTTTTTCAGCGAAACATAATTATAAGGTTACACATATAGTCCAAGTGGGAGATTGTTGGATCCTTAATCTAATGTTAACCTTATATGTGAAATAATCATGTGTTACGGGCTATCACATGATGTTAAGCTCAATTAAAAGTGATCAATAAGGTTTGAATATTTGGGCTTTTAATATCTTTAATAAGGTATGACCATTTTATGTGTAGAGACCTCATGGGTAATTTCTATTTTTATGAAGGACTAAAATAGAATTACCAAAAGATAACATAGAGTTATCTCTATAAATAGGGGTTATTGTTCCTAGGTCACACGTACAATATTTTTCTGGTCTCTTCTGAATCCCATTATCAGAGAGTGCAGAGAGCAAACTAAAGGGATCTCTAAAAAAAAATATGTTGATGTGGAAGGCCAACCACATGGCTTTAAAATCATTGATTACTATGGATTTAGGTACGCTTTCACTTATATATTTTTTAATTCTTAATGATTAAACATCAAGGATCTATGGTTTTATATGTGATGGTTTTCACAAAAGGTTGATCTGGATTTAGCACTAAAAGCTTGTTTGACTAGACATCATCATGGGTCGGTTCTGAACTAGGAACCAATCTGACCAATCACTAGCAGTTTCTGAACCGAGAACTGGCCCGGGAATGATGGGTCTGAACCGGTAAAAGGCCAACCAGTTCTAACGGGTCCTCACGATTTCATCCTTAAAAACCGCATGACCCGGCGATTCTACACCATAAAAATTATAAAAAAAAGAAAGAAGAAAAGAAAAGAAAATTATAAAAAATTGTAATTATAAGATAAATATTTAAAACTACTTTCGTATAAATAATAAAAAATTTATTTCCTATTCACAATATTTAATGTATCATTATTAACACACAAGTAATAAATACATTTGAAATAATATATTGTTAAATTTATGCAAACTTCTAACCAAAGTAGACTTTCTTTCTTAACAATGTGTGATTCGTTTTTTATTGTTGGGAATTATTTGTATCTTTAATATTTTGTAGTGTCACATTGTCAATATAAAAAATAAAAGTGTGCAAGTGATTGTATATAAATAAATATATAATTATAGAATTTCTTTTAACTAATGTTATGAACAATTATTGTTAGGCTCAATGTTATTTCAAGTTAAAAATTTATTTTGCATTTTTACTTAGTTAAATTAAGTAAATTATTTATTTATTTTTTTTATGGTTCCCAATTCCTCTAGAACAGGAACGAGCCGTGGAAACCGACAGTTCCTAAGAAATGAGAACAGGACCGGCTCTCACGGGTCTGGTTCTGGTTCTGGTTCTACCATTTTTGGAACTTGAAACCGGCGATTCGAATCTAATTGTAGATCCGAATCGAATCGTGACGACGTCTATGTTTGACCATGATTGTTGAAGTCGGTGCCACTAAAACCTCCCTTACTATATAGGATAGATTAGGATATATCTTCGAATTTCCTTTCCACTATTCTAAAATTTAAAATTCTTATACTTTTTTGCTATTGCCGAACCCAAATGAGGTCAAGTAATCATCAATTTTCGAATGGATACTTATTGCTCTAACTACTTTGTGCTTTTTTTTGCAAGTTGCTTCATGTACGTGGCACCAGGAGACAAATTGCCTATGGAAGATGGAAATGATGTCCAAGGGAGAGATGTACTCATGAAGACTCGACTACCATTAATTAAAGAAAACTTAAAAAAAAAAAAATTGTTCAAAACTTAGTTACATGACAGGTAACTTGATTCGGTTTTGTATTATATACATCTTGAGTTTCTAATAATTTATTCGCATATTCATAATAATAAATTCAAATAACCAAAAAGTCTATTAATCTTATAATGGATTAGACACCATAACAATAAGAACTACCTCACTCACATATCATTTGACACAACTCTACAATAAAAAAATCATGTTGAAATTCTATAACCTACCAACAACATTAATAGCCTCAATCACAAATCATGTAGTCTACGACTTGATTTATCAATAAGTATTTAATAAGTAGTGCCCTCATGCCTTTTTTCGTAGGCAAATTCTTAAAAATGATTAATTATAAAAACATGATATGTGTTTTGAGCAATTTATAAATACATGATCTGTTTTATCTTTTTGATAATTAGGTGGTCCGAGTTTTATTCAAAAGTATCAATATTATTTAATAATTTTTATAATGACACGTATCAATATTTTATTGGTTATAAAAATTAATTATGTATTTTTTTCAATTTTCTAATTTTCAAAAAATAATTTTTAATATTTTATTTATTTAATTTTATTTAGTATTATTTATATTATATTAATTTTTTTTAAGATCAATAAGACTCTAACACAATCCCTCTAATAGTAATTAATAATATTGACACTTTTGAATAAAACTCAAGTCATCTAATTATAAAAAAAGATAACACGGGTCATGTGTTTGCAAATTGCTCAAAACGCAAGTCATATTTTTATAATTAACCCTTCTAAATATGATATTCACATTTAATGTGGAAAAATTATTTACTTAATTAGAATGAGTGGGCATAATTGTTATAGTTTTGGTATTCTAGCAACATTTGTGGTTGTGTTATCAAAACCTATTAAGAAAATCTTTTTCTCATACTCTACCAAGATAATATTTATACTTTTATAGAGATTTTGCACTATATGTCATTCATCCATCAGGGATGGACGCATGAACAAATAGTTGGGGGGTTGAATTCAATATATCTTATTGTGTAGAATGTTTATTTATTTGTTTTTTCACATTTTATTATAGCATATCTATCAATCTACATTTATCTATCAATTTATTGAAAAAAAAAGATAATAAATAAAACTTGCATAGTTTTTGTTTTCGAAAAAAATAGATTAGATGAAATATGTCAATAAAAAAATGCAAATAAAAGAAAAGAACAAATTTATATGAATATCGGTATTCTATAATTGTTTTTCCGTAATAACTATGGACGTTTACTTAATTAACAATGTTAAAAAGAACATGTTAACTATAAGTTAATTAATAATCAATCATTTGATGATTTACATCAGGACAATAGTTATGAAAAAATATTAGTAAACCAAATCATATAATTGGTGATATTTACTAATAATTGATTTAATAGGACGTAACATTTATAATATGAATAATGATACTATTATTTGTGGTATACTACTAATAAAAGTAATAACTTTGTGTAATTTTTTTAGTTAAATATAATTTTATAATGAATGAATTTAATGTTATTAGTTACTATGGGAAAAAAAAGAAGAAGAAGTAAAGTTGAGAGAGAGAGAAAGAGAGGAGAAAATATTAAGTAATAAATATATCTTGAAAAAGTAAAGTGGCAATCATGTGATTTGAATCATGGCCTTTTGGCTACAAAACCAAAGCCTTTAGCAGTTGGATACGGACCCTAGGCTTTTTGTCTACAATAATTTAAAGCATAAAATTTTTCGCATGTAATAGTTGATTTTGATAAAATCTTATATTACTTGAAAACCCTTAACATCAAATTTAGTAAATAAGATCTTACTATATGTTTCAAGATAACATAGACAAGGCAAGGTTTGAAAATGGTTGTAATTTGTAAATTAAATGTCATTTGTCTTGCAGGATGAATATCCAAACTACTTGAATAATATGTCTCCGTACGTTATAACAATTCTTTATATTTTCTTTGTTATATAAAAAAATGAAAAATCCCTTGTGAGAGTGTTGAAGAAGTCCTCTCCCAATTTAGACACTTAAGCTAGTCAATATAGAACTTTTAATTCCACAATCAATGGAGGGCTTTTTGAACAATTTCATAAAGGTTCGTTAAGGACACTTCAAAAAGGAAAAAAAGAAAAAAATGTAAAGAAATAATATGATATCTAGAAGTGTATTATTTAACAAGTTTGAAAATCTTGTTATTATTGAGGGTGCCCACTTTGATATCTATTATGAGAGAAATTTATCTCAGCTATTGATCACCCATCCTATTTAATGGATGACGAGATTGACAGCTAGGCTCCTTATGTCTATATAAATACCAATAGTCTTATTTTTTCATTTTGATAAAAAATCTTGGGAAGATCTGTTGAGTTGCTCGGTAAATCAATCACTTTGAATAAATCAAGATGCATAAAATAAATATCCTTAGTGAGATTTGATGTTATTGAGCTCTAGCTCTCTTATGTCATATGTGCCTTTGAGCCTTCTAAGTTTGTCTACTCCTCCTCTCTACACTCTACACACTTCTCTCATCATCAACCTTGTACAATCATTTTCCTAGGTCACAAGTAGTGCAATAGTCATGCTATATGCACGTGATTGTTGTAATTGAATCCTTATACGTATATTTATAAGGTAAATGACACTTTATTTATAAATTACAGTCATTTTAAAATTTTATCTAGACTTTATAATCTTGAAACACATAGTAAGATCTTATTTTCAAATAAATTTATTTTTAAGAGCTTTTTAATGATATAAGATCTTATTAAATTTAAAGATCATATGTTAAAGTTATTTAATACTGAAAATACTACATACAAATATTTTTTTATTTATATAATAATATATTCGTTAAAAATTTAAAATTAACTTTCAATGAAATGTCACATAACTTTCTTTTAAATTTTAATATAATATACCATTAAGAAAAGTAAAATATTAATTTTAATAAATTAATCAGTAAATAGATACTAAAGTGCATAAAAAATTAAAGTATAAACATCAAAATGAAATTAGTACTAAAGTACAAACATTAAAATGCAAAAAATATAACGGTTATTAATTTTCTCATTAACAAAGACACTAAATTGAAACTAAATTTAAAAAAAATTAGCACTAAATTGACTAAAAAAATCGCTAAAATTGAAAGTTTAGACTTTAAATTGCGAAGAACAAAAAATACAGACACTTCTAATACCTTTAGGCTTTATCTCTAGATCGTGAACCTAATGAATTAGGGGATTTATAAGTGAATAGAGTCATATTCGAAGAAGAATTAGAGATGAATACCATTCACACAAGATTAATAATAAAACGAAATTTTTATATTAGTTATGAGTTTCTATGAATTTCAATAATAGCTTAGTCTATCGTTGTTAAATATTTATAATAAAACCAACTTTAATGTAAGGTGTTTGGTGCACCTTTTCGTGCTGAAGGATTGATGCCCAGGTCTTTCATCATTAAAGCCCGATCTTTTTTAAGACTTTTAGGAGTAAAGTTGAAAATTTCTTAAATAACTAAACGAATCTTAGGATTAAAGGTAGTCTAATAACATAACTCTGCAGGTCAGATTGCCCAATAGCATTGGCTTATAAAACTCATTGCTCGAATTGTTTGAGAAAAAGCTTCTGAATAAGATATCAGTGGATCAGCATCCCAGGATTAGTTAACAAATGTATAAAATATCCATTGCATTTACACAATTTTTATTAATTTAAATCATCCTCATAAATAAATCGGATCATTAAATGCAATTGCGGATCAAATCTAAGCACTTGTTCACCTTACAGTCTTATTTCTATTAACAACTATTGTGGCATTTAAGTTACCACAGTAGTATTTCCAAAAAAATTCTCTCTTAAAAAATACTAAATATTCATTATTAAAAACTATGAATATTAACTTTATAATTTTTTTTACTATATATTCTCATTTAGATGAAAATCAATAATTAAAAATTTTATTATAATTTTATTCTATTCTTTAAAAATAGTATTTCATTACAATCTTATTTATCCATTAAATAAATAATACATTGCTTGTTTGGTTCTTCCTTTTGGCATTGTTTTGGTGCCAAACAAATGCTGAACCGATATATATATGATATTGATGAAAAACTAATAGTTTTACTCATAAACTAATTAAACCAAATCGATATTGAATCGATACTAAACCAATATTATAAACATCGAGAATTTTCATACTAGTAAAAATAAATAGAAATGCAAATATAAAAGATAGAAAATCAATGTAGGACTCAACAAAGATATATAACTTCAAACCCTAAAACAAAGTTTCCTAGATAGTAACAAATACCAAAGACAAAAATTTCGTAGTAGGTTTCGAAAACTCAAAATATATATTATAATTAAAATAAGACTTCAAGTGCATTAAAAAATAAATGATCAATAAAGGTTACAGTTAGAAAATAATAATTTAAGGATAAACCATTAGAGTTATAAATACACAATAGGAACAAAACAGATCCACAGCTAACAATCTAGACTTCAAATAAATGTTTGGATTACACCATTGTTCTAGTTGAAGAATTTTGAAGCTCTTAGAGATTGAAACCGAAATTGGCCTATTAAGATTAGAAAACCCTAATCGCATGAGATAAAACTCTAAAATATCTAATCGCGTAAACTTTAAACTCAAAATTGAACTTAAAGATAATCTAAAAAATTTATAGAAGATTTACATAAATTTTTGGAGACAGAACTCCTAAATAACTTATATAAATATACCCGATTAACTTGATAAACTATCATAAAACTAAGATAATTAATTAATTAAATAAAATTAAAATTTTAGTTGTATAATTTCAGTGGAAAATGGCATGAATTTTCAGTTGAAACTATCCCAAAACCTCCTGGCCGAAATTGCAAAACAAATGGGTCAATTTGAATCAACAAAAGTCAAGATAATAAGTTTTAAAACCAATCAAATTTGCCCAAATATACAACTCATTAAATGTAGTAGGAATCATGCAAACAAGTGGTTTTTAGTAGAAAATACTCCTCTTCTTGGTCGAAACTGCTGCTGCCCTTCTTGTTATTAATGTATCACTTTAATGAATAAGAAAAAAAACACTTAAAAACCCTTTGATTAGCCAAATTCATTCCCTATTTGCACCATGAAACATAAACACAGCCAACACACACACAAGTAACAAAGCTCCAGATTAGGAAATCAACAATTAAGGTAAGTTAAGCTTATTTCAAAACTAGTAAATTCATAGTTCATTAACTTAACAAATGATCCTATTAAACGTAGGTTCATATCAAGTCTGAGGGAGGGTTTAACATCTCCATAATAGCTCCAAACAAGATAATCTCTTACTCTAAAACTCTATTTATACATCATGATATTTATAGAAGCTAAGAAATCATATATTATGATGATTATGAGATGTTATATATGTTATTATATCATGAACAATAACTGATGATAATGGAAAAACACTAAGAAATAATTAAACATGCAAGTATAATACATATAAGATGAGAAAAACATTGAAAAACACAACGAAAAAATTAAGAAGACGATAAAATGTATACACTGGCTCTATGCTGTTGGTGTATATGGCAAGGCCGGTGGTGTACGTGGGATAAGCCGGCGGCCTTCAAGCCAGCTTGCACTAGAATGAAGTTACGTAAATTTTGATACTTGCAAACACCGGTAGCCTGAGGTTCAACACCGACGGTGTTGATTGTTGGCATACGTGCAACATTTTCCCTGAACGAAATTTGTTTTGACGTGACTTAATACATACATACATACACATATATATATATAGAGAAAGAAAATAGAAGATAAAATTAATAATAAATATAAATGTTTAAGAATCATATGATTAAATATTTATTAACTGTTAAACTTTGGTATTTACAAATAAAAAATACTTTTTTATATTAAACAAGAAGATTAGATTATCATAATTGTTCGATAATTATTCATATAAGTAAGTATATAAGAATGGAAAAAATAAGTAAGTTATAATTAAGAATATTTTGATTTCCATAAATAATAGATATTAACATGAAATGAGATCAAGAGAAACACTATGAATAGAAAATAAATATTAGTGATCATAAGGTGATTAAACTAAAGAATGGTATAAAAATAATAATGATGGTAATAATAAAATACTGAATTATTAAACATAAACTCTACAATTATCCGATAAAAATGAAATATTTTAAAACTATTAGTTATTAGTAAATAATAACTTAAAAAGGATAATATAGAGCTAGAAAAGATAAAAACTGATTTTAGAACACTTAAACAACCAATAGGATTTATTTATACCGATATATACATATATATATATATATCTTATTAGTAAATATTTATTCGTCCAATAGGTGATACTAATCAATTTGTGGATTTTCCTGAAGACTAGTACGATTGATCATCATGACCAGGTAGGTAACTTAGATCTATTACATTGTTTGTGTTTGTAACTAGCGGCATATGTAATGCAAAGATAATAAAATGGTTGATATGGAAATCTGTTGAGTATGTGATATAAGTTGTTTGTTTATATTGACAAACTAAGATAATAAAAAAGATAATATAAATTGTCTGATGACTTGAGAAAGGCATGATATTTGTTTGTGTGTAATGTATGATCACCTTAAGCCTGGTTAAGAAATATTGGCTTTATAATTAAAACAAATATTCATTACACGAACTGCATTATTATATATTTCAAAAGTGTGATAACCTGCTATGTATTAGTATTTTGGTTCTCTGTTAATGCTTGGTTTTTCTAAACAAAAAATTAATAGTTCTAGATAAGATTATTTTTGTTCCGTCAGTTCCACGAGAACTAAGTGGCAACGAAAGGCGCTGCCCGTTGTATCGTTTTGAAATTACTAATACTTAGGGAGTTTCTAGGTATTGGTGCATAAAATGGTTAGTTAAAATATCCTTAAATTAAAGTGATGATCTAAAAGGAGAAATTATTGATTTTCATGCATACTTAGTTTCTCCTAGGCAGGTGAGTTATTAAGTAATGGTCCTTCAACCTTGATTAGAGAGCGCAAATCTCTTACCTGTTTGAATTCTAAATCTTTCATACTTGTATTTTGAGCATTTGTTTGATTAATGTATTACATAAAATTGTTAATGAATTTGCTTGATGTGTAATATATCTGATTATTCACTGAGTCTGTAGTTTCACTCACATGCTTAAAGACCTTTCAGGCTTATTCTACGACCTTGGCTCGCTTTTTCCAAGAGCATAACTCTGGTAGCATTTAAAAGCTAGAAGAATTTGAGAGGATCGGGATAAGTTGTTTATTTTATTTCTTAGTTATAAATTAGTTAGTATTTGAAATATCAGTTTATGTATTTGAGATTATAAGATAAGAATATGGTTTTTAATATTGTATTATTCAAGACTTGTGATGTTAGTTATTTTATTAAATTATGGCTTACATGTATTTGTGATTTCTTATCAATGCAACTATAAGATCATGTTTGTTTGAAAATATATATCTCTGAAGATATAACTAGTAACAGTATACATAGTGGATTGTATGCTATTACTAGGTTATCCTCGGGGCGTCACAAATACTAAAACGATATAAATTCGATTCCCGACTAACCAAATATGATAGTTTCAAACCTGTGGAAGACGCATATAATTGGTATAGGAAAAATCCAAAAGTAGAGACCTCCGAAGATCCTTCTGGTGTAAAAGATAAGAGTCCATTCCTATGTAAGTCTATAAAGCTGTCCTTATTTGTCTTAAGTTATTGTAGTAGGATAATAGAAGATACAGAGTCCACAAGTTGCTAAATAGTTCAACATGCAGGAAGAAGAAAAAGAAACCCTTGGATATGGATCTTCTTTGCCAGTCCAAGCGTTCAAGAGATAGTGAGGGATGATCCTAGTTTCATTCCTGAACGGTACGTTAAGGAAACTGAAAGACAGGCCTCTGGACTCTCTAGTTAGCCATTCATCTGATATTCCTGTTATTAAGATGTCCCTGCTTGCCAATGGAGATAAATTTGAGTTAGAAAAGCTAAACTCCGCTTGCAAAGATTGGGGATTCTTTCAGGTAAAACCTTAAGGCCAAGGTAGCAATTTGTAATTAAATTTTGCAATCAATACATTATTCATAACTCGTTTACTTTGCTGAATAAAAGAGGCTATAATAAAATTACTATTACTATTAACTAATAAAATAGAGGTATAAAAGATTTTATTTTAACCAAAAAAAAAAAGACACCACTTAAGTTGAGAACCTTATAGACTGATTTGATAATTACAACCATGAGGAAATCAGTCAAACACTCTTACTCGAGAGATCATAAAAAATTTCATTAAGTTATAAGGTGATTGGTTGATGTTTCGGTGATTAACGGGTGATTATTGCCGAGAGAAATAATTACTATATAATATTTTGTATTAAAGACTGAATTATGGACTCTTAACAATTTTTGAGCTGTACAGATTTTGTAAATGCAGGGTATTGCTTGGTTCCCATATGAATTTAGGTTTATGATATAATATGTTTACGATTTTACCGATTTCGTAGGATTTTGTATATTCCGTGAATAATATTCATATTCATGGTTGATCTTTCGGTGCCAGATTATAGATCATGGGATAGAAGATGCTGTGCTGGATAAATTGAAGGCTACAATGGCATCATTTTTTGATCTTCCGCTGGAAGAGAAGAAGAAATATGAAATGCCCGCAAACGACATTCAGGGATACGGACAACTATACGTTGTTTCAGAAGAGCAAAAACTTGACTGGGGAGATATGATATTCTTGATGTTACGCCCGGATAAGGACATAAGATTCCAGTATTGGCCACTCTCAGTACCCGGATTCAAGTAAATCCAGATACCCTCTTCCCTCTCCCCACCCACCCTCCCCGGAATCTATGTTTACAACGTTTTCTTTGAAATCCTAAAGAAACTTAATTTGTCAAATGTTTGTGTTGTGCTAACTGCTAATGTAATATGAAATCTTGAAGAGAGGCAGTGGAGAATTACTCAAAAGAACTGCAAAAGGTCACAGAGGAGCTCCTTGCCAATTTATCCATATTGTTGGGACTGGACAAAGATGGTCTAAGAAAGGAACACGGAGAGGTGAAACTAGGAATGCGAATGAACTACTACCCTCCTTGTTCGAAGCCTGATCTTGTTCTTGGCGTAAGTCCCCATTCTGATGCAGGTTCCATAACTCTTCTCCTGCAAGATGATGGCATAACAGGTCTCCAGATAAAGCATAAGGGAAAATGGGTGCCCGTTAAACCAATTCGCAATGCAATAGTTGTAAACGTTGGTGATATGCTAGAGGTATCAGATATCTGAACATGTTTTAGCTCAATTACCGTATTTGAAGCCTTTCGGTTTCGATAGGTCTCAAGTGTCCAATCCATAAGCATAACTTTGCAAGTTGCTTCTGTTACATGGTAAACATGATATTGGAGTAGGAGATAAAAAATTCGAATAAAAAAAAAAATCCTGATCCACTAGTGAAGAAGTCTTGCATGATATATATAATAACATACATCATATCCAAGTGCAGACCTGATTTTTCTATTTGTCTGCACCCTACTTTTCTTGTATGTCATGAAAGTAATGAGACAAGTATGCATAGACGAATGGCTTGGTTTGCTCGTGTCTCATAAGCAATATGTGGTTGGCAGGTATGGAGCAATGGAGCATACAAGAGCATTGAGCACAGAGCAGTGACAAACGAGAAGAAAGCAAGAATGTCAGTGGCAGCATTTGTACTTCCGGATGATGAAACAATAATTGGTCCACTTCCATCAACATTTGATGATATTCACGGCCCTCAATTGTACAAGAACATCAGGTTTATTGATTATATCCGACAATTTTTGAAAAGAAATTTGGAGGGAAAGGCGCACACTGATTATGCAAAGCTGTGAAGTTGGAATGAATAATTTGTAGCAATGTGTTCTTGTTGACTTTATCTTATCTATTTCGGTAAGATGGCATTTCATAAAAATGAATCAGTGTTGTGTAACTAAAGACTTTTCTGCTTCCTTTTTTCATTTTTCATTTTTTTTTTGTTTCTATCCTAATCTTACCCATATCTATTATATATTTGAAATTTGACGAAAAATTATTCAGTTTGTATTTGATTTGCTAAGGTCTTAATGTTTATAAAAATTGTATATTGCATAACTTATTTTGCAATTATATTGAAGATGACGATTGGGATAGGAGTTAACAAATGAAACTTCTATTAATCATAAAAAATATAAAATAAAATAAAACTACCAATATCATTTGTTCTTTTTGTAAACACTATTATGTAAAGGATAAAGATTAAAGAAGTATAATTTTATAAGAATTTGCTCGGTATTTAATTTTTTAAGTGGGATGGATATGTGCTTCTGCTTCCATCTTTTGAGTAATTTATTTTGGCAAGTGTAATGATGCAAAATACATACCAAAATGATGAGAAAAGGATGAACCTAAAAGACATGAAATGGCTTATTATAGTTGCTATAAAATTTTAGTTATTGACTCAGAGATAGTGTTTGTTTGTAAGAATTGAACTGGATAAAGAGGACTAAACAACATAGTATAAGAAATATTGGATAATTGACACAATGCGGAAGTGTAAAACATGAAATCAATCACACTAGATGATTTCAAGAAATCAAAGATTGCCAAACATTGCAACTTTATTGAGAAAAGCTCTCAAAATAGTTTTTTTTCAATGTGTAAATATGATATCCTATCAATAAAGGTTGAATCTTGGCTATATATACTATGACAAGAAACCCTAAAATGAAATAATAAAAATTAAGTAAGTTATATATAGGCTGGCCTAAAGCTGGTGGCCTATAGCCTAAAATTATAGGCTGACGGCTTTAGAGCTAGCTTTAAAAATTTGCTCTCGAAAGACTTCAAAGGCTGGCTCAAAGCCAGTGGTGTATTTCATCAAGGTCGGCGGCCTTTATCTCAATACTGGCGGCGTACAAGCCGACATACGTTCAATTAGCAAGGCCTGCCTTCAAGGCCGGCAGCCTTCCTCAATTTCCACCTTTATTTCTTCGATGACTCTAACTTCTTCAAGAATATATTAGCCATGTCCTCTACATGATTCTCCTCCACTTGCAAAGAACTTGACCCGAGTTCTCATCTGGATACAAAGGTGCATAGTCCGGATGGAATGGAAACAGATCAACAACATTGAAAATCTTCAATATGCCCATGCTATTGGGAAGTCCAATCACATAGGCGTTGTCATTAATCTTCTGCATAACCTGGTATTGACCATACTTCTTAGCTTGTAACTTGTTGTATTTACCTACAAGAAACCGCTCCTTCCTCAGAAAAACCATCATCTAATCACCCACTGAAAACATTAGCTTCCTTCCATGTCTATCCGCTGCTGCCTTATACTTAGCATTAGATTGCTCGATCTTCTCTTGTACTTTAGACGTCATATTTTGCCAAGTCTTTGCTAGATTCTTTGCTGCTGCATTAAATTCAGGATCCTTTGGAAGCTTGATCAAGTCTAGAGCATGTTGTGGAACTTTGTTATATACCACGAAAAATGGAGATTGCCCTACTGTCCTATGAACAAAACTATTATAGGCAAATTCATCTTGAATAAGAGCAACATCCCATTACTTCAGCTTTTCTCCACATATATTCCTGATCAGATTTCCAAGTGGTCACCTCTGTCTGCCCATCAATCCAAGGGTAAGCCGTACTACTGTAATCCAGAGATGAATCAAACATGTACCAAAGTGTCTTTCAAAAATAGCTAAGGAATTTGCTGTCCTTGTCTAATGTGATGGATTTGGGAACTCCATGTAAACACACTACCTCTTCAAAAAACAACTTAGCAATGGCTTGGGCATCTGTAGTCTCCTTGCAAGGAATAAATGAGCCATCTTAAAGAACCTGTCAATAACTACAAAAATAGAGTCAGCACCTCGTTAGGTACGAGGAAAACTTAGGATGAAGTCTACGGATAGATCCTCCTAGGTATTCTCAATAACTGGCAATGGAGTGTATAATCTAGCATTTTGAGACCGCCCCTTAGATGTCTGACAAATATAACACCTCTGCACAATCCTATTGACATCTTCCCTTAGCTAAGGCCAATAATACCCGTTAGCTACCGCAGTAATAGTCTTATCTTGTTCAAATGTCCTGCCAATCCTCCCCCATGCATGTTTCTAATCAATTTCTCCCTTGGAGACTACTCGGGAATACCCAACCGATTCTCTTTCATCAGGTAACCCTCAAAGATGTGATAATCAGCCCAAGGTCCTTTTGTAGTACACTTCTATCATATATCACTAAAATTAATGTCATCAGCATATAACTCCTTCAACTGTTCAAAACCCTCAACCTCAGTACTCATAATGAGCAACAAGTCAGCTCTCCTGCTTAATGCATCAACTACCTTATTCTATACTCCAGATTTAAGCATCGGTTTAAATGGGCATCTCTACAAAAATTGGATCCACCTAGCATGCATATCTTTATCGATCCTCGTCTAACTACTCAAATGTTTCAAAGTTCCACAATTAGAATACAGGATAAATTCCTTCTCTATTAGGTAATATTCCCATACTCTTAGTGCTCTTACTATAGAGTAAAATTCTTTTTCATAAGTCGACTAGCTCTTCTTAACTTCACACAACTTCTCACTATAATAAGCAACTGGTCTCTTCTCTTGAGATACTGACGCAGCGGAATAAAAGGAAACTATCGCAAGACGTTGATTCGCGCACGAATACCTGGCTTGTGATCTTCAAATATCAATTGATTCTAAAAATACCTAGATATTTGGCATCAAAAATCGAAATCTACTCAAGATTATGAATTCTAGAAAAAGAGAGAACACTCTCAAAGAGATTTTCAAAATAACATATCTTTTGTCTTTCATATGCCATAGGACTTACATATATATGGGCAAACGTGAAAGTTGCCATAACCGAAAAAGGATTAAAACATATTAAATAATATTAAATAGCATTTAAAAAGGAAAAACTAAAATTGATATCCTATTAAAAGACATTAAATCCAATGAAACTGACATCCTATTAAAAGACATTAAATCATATTAAAAATCCTAATAAATGATACTAAAAATTATTCTTTAAAAATATTAATTGATATTCTAAAGGCATTGACCGCATTATTAATTATGAATTTGAGAAACCCAAAAGACATGTAAAATACGCCGCTCCAACACCGGCAATATAGAACTAAAGGCCGACGGCATAATTGCCAGAATAGGATTTTCCGTCTCTTCATCCTATGTTGCATCATCCTCTCCAGGCTGGACAAAATTCGACCTCGAATTTTTACCATGTTACGTAGTAACTCCTCAACTTGTCTCCTCAACTCTTCATGTTTTGTAGGGCTTATTTAATAATGAAGATGGTTTAGAAGGGTTACGCCTAGTTCAAGATCGATCTGGTATTGAATATTATGCATAGGTAGAAAGCCATCATGCGATTCTTTAGGAAACACACCTTGAAACTTCTTCACTATTGGAATGGCTACTTGCGATAACTCAAGTTCTCCTTTAACCTGCTTACCCACTAAAGCAAACACAATATCAGAATCATGAATCTCCTGTTCACCACCCGTCACAAATTCTTCCTCAACATACTCGGTGTCAAAAACAGGTCTTCCATCACCTATAGCCTCCAACACAACTTCATCATAAACTGGTTCAAAATTGCCTCTTCCTTCAAAGACATCCCCTTCATCTTCCTCATAAACATCAAATATTGGTTCTCCATCATAGTAATCCCCATCAATAGAAGAGAAATCATCATCAAATTCTAGGATTTCTGTGTTCATCCTTAATTCCTTACGACTACTATCTTCATTAACAAAAGAGGATTCATCATCTGATTCCTCATAACCTACGTCATGTATCAAATTAGAATTAGGCACCAGATCAGGATTAGGGTTTCTACCTTTATTCTGATTCACCAAAAGTGCCTCCATCCTTTCTGTGACCTGATCCACCATAATACTTAACCACTAATCCACTTTCTGCTCAATTCGTCGACCTAGGTCATCATGACCATAGATTTCATCCATACGTCACTGCTTTGATTGTCTACGAGACGACATCGTTACTCCTGGAACGAACGTAGCTCTGATAGCAACTGACGCAGCGGAATAAAAGGAAACTATCGCAAGACGTTGATTCGCGCACGAATATCCGGCTTGTGATCTTCAAATATCAATTGATTCTAAGAATACCTAGATATTTGGCACCAAAAATCGAAATCTACTCAAAATTACGAATTCTGGAAAAAGAGAGAACACTTTCAAAGAGATTTCATTCAAAATAACATATCTTTTGTCTTTCATATGCCATAGGACTTATATATATATGGGCAAGCGTGAAAGTTGCCATAATCGAAAAAGGACTAAAACATATTAAATAATATTAAATAGCATTTAAAAAGGAAAAACTAAAACTGATATCCTATTAAATGACATTAAATTCTATGAAACTGACATCCTATTAAAAGACATTAAATCTTATTAAAAATCCTAATAAATGATACTAAAAATTATTCTTTAAAAATATTAATTGATATTCTAAAGGCATTGACCGTATTATTAATTACGAATTTGAAAAACCCAAAAGACATGTAAAGTACGCCGCTCCAACACCGGCAATATAGAACTAAAGGCCGGCGGCATAAGTTGCTGGAATTGGATTTTTCATCTCTTTATCCTATGCTGCATCATATACACAGCACCAATCCCCACTCCACTCACATCACAATCAACCTCAAAGAACTTGTCAAAATTAAGAAGTGCTAACACAAAAGCACTACATAGCTTTTCTTTCAATACAACAAACTCGTCTCTGCTTCATTCCCACTAAAACTTTCCTTTCTTCAGACACTCAGTCAAAGGAGCAGCAACAGTACTGAAGTGTCTGATGAACCTCTTGTAGAAACTAGCCAACCCTAGAAAACTCCCCAACTTATTTACTGTCTTTGGAGTAGGCCATTCTCTAATGACTCTCACTTTTTCATTATCAATAGTACTTCCTTCATTACCCACAACCCACAACAAATTCCATGAATAATAGTCTTTTGACATAAAAATGCATTTCTTCAGATTAACATACAATTTATTCTCTTTCAGTATAGTTAGTACACTTCTCAAATGATCTAGATGCTCATCCTCAGATTTGCTATACACTAATATATCATCAAAATAGACTGTGACAAATCTACTAATAAATGGTTTCAATACATGGTTCATAACTTACATGAAAGTGTTGGGCACATTGCTAAGACCGAATGGCATCACTAACCACTCATACAACCCCTCCTTCGTCTTGAATGCGGTTTTCCATTCATCCTTAGGCTTGATTCTGATTTGATAATAGCTACTCCTCAAATCAACTTTGGAAAACACCACTACACCACTTAGCTTGTCCAACATGTCTTCTAAGTGAGGAATTGGGAACTTATAGCAAATGGTAATTTTGTTGATGGCTCTGCTGTCAACACACATCCTCCAGCTACAATCCTTCTTTAGAGTCAATAAAGCAAGCACGACACAAGGACTCATACTGTCTTTGATAAACCCCTTCTACAATAATTCTTGGACTTTCTCCTGCAAGATCCTTATCTCCTTAAGGCTCATCCTGTGATGCAACAAATTAGGCAAACTCAACCTAGGCACCAAATCAATCTAGTGTTGAATATCCCTCAAGGGTGGTAGTTCTTCAGGTAAATCATCTGGTAGCACGTCTCTAAACTCCTCCAAAACCTCTTTCACACTTAGGCACATCACTACTGCTCTCCTCCTCCACAATCATAACATTCTTCATAATAAGAGCATGTACTACTTTGAACTCCTTCATATCCTCCTCCATCTCCTTTTCTAAGTGTGTAATGGTAAGAAAAGAGCGTCCCTCCACCTTAACGGTCTTAAGAAGATTTGCTACCTTCAAGGGCAGTAGTGTATACTTCACACCCTCTCTCTCTCTCTCTAACTTGTATATCTTTTCCTTCCCTGCATGCTGCGCATTCATATTAAATTGCCAAGGTCTCTTAAATACTAGGTGACAAGCATCCATGTCTACAATATCATAGTAGACATCATCATGATACTTGCCTATAGAGAAAGGCACTCTACATCTCTCCCTCACCTCAATCCTTTTAGCTACCTTAATCCATCCAATGGTGTATGGATTAGGATGTTTCTCCATAGGTAACCCCAACTGCTTCATCACTTCCTTTCCAATGATATTTTCACAGATCCCACTATCAACAATAAGGTCAAATACCTTCCTATTTATCGTACACTTGGGACGAAATAATTGATATCGTTGGGTGTTATCCTCATATTTAGGTGTTAGCATCATCCTCCTAATCGCACAATTCTGCTCAACCTCCTCCTCCTCATCCTCGTAATAATCATCCTCTCTATCAGGCTCACAAATCTCCTCATCCTTCCCAACAATGTTCACTCCTCTCCTATTGGGGCATTCATCTGATCACTGATCCGGCTGATTACATCTATAACGCTTACCTAGAATTGGTCTTGCGTAGGGATTGTTTTGCTTCTAAGTGTCCTTAACTTCAATGGATTTCTTACCAGCGGCTTTATCATCTCTCTTCTCACTACTCCCTCATTTCTCCTCAATACCCTTATTCCTCTCAGTTGTGTTTCTATTGCTACTAGCCCCTTCAACTCTATATCTCCTACTACCACCATCAAAATAGCTACTCTTCTCTTGTAACATCATCTCGACCTTAAGAGCCATATTTGTCGCCCCATTCAAATTTCTTAGCATATTCACACCAATTTTATCTATAATTTGTAACTTCAAACCATCTATATACCTAAAAACCTGTTGACCTTCACTTTCTCTCATATCATTCCATGCAACCAATCACAAAAAATCGGCTGTATAATCATGAACGAAACATTGATCTTAGCGACATCGTTGGTATTGCTAAAAGAGGATTTGTTCATTATCAGGAGGTAGAAAATCCCGCTGCAACAATTGTTTCATGTGGAACCACGTCCACATAGGTTGTCTACCCTCTCTTTGCCTTATGTTCTACAACCTCTCGCACCAAGCAGAGGCTCCTCCTTTCAACCAGCAAGTAACTAACCTTACCCTACGTGTCTCCAGTATCTCCATATAGTTGATAACTCGATCCACTTGTGTTAACAATCTAAAAATTCTTCTATATTTAAATTACTATTAAAACAAGGAATATCTACCTTTAAGCGGTAATCTTCGCCATCACCTTGATCGTAACTATAAAATTCCTTCGATATCTACCACCACGATCATCGTTGTCTCCTTTGCAACCGACTCTCTTCGTATAAGATCTCATCCTCTTCATCAGATTCCTCATCAGCATTTGAGCCCTTCGATAATCAACTATAGGTCTATTAACCGAACCACCATAAGAATTTCTTACCCTTGGTCGTCTTCCATCAATATCCCAATCTCTGTTGGTATCTACTGTCATTGCGTCAAAACGCTCAATCATATCTTTAAAATGCTTCTCTAAATGTTGAATTCTCTTATCCATGGCATCGATTACCATCCTTAGAACCTTAGTCGCTCAGACTCTTATCTTGAACACCAAGAGTACGACTGCCATCAATACCGTCGTTAGTTGACATCTTCACAAGAAATTACCATGCTCTGATACCACTCTAACGCAATGCAGAAGCATAAAACAAGAAATCAATCATACCGGATGATTTCAAGAAATCAAAGATTGCAACTTTACTGAGAAAAGCTCTCAAAATAGTGTTTTTCAATGTGTAAATATGATATCCTATCAATAAAGGTTGAATCTTGGATATATATACTATGACAAGAAACCCTAAAACAAAATAATAAAAACTAAGTCGGTTAAATATAGGCTGGCCAAAAACTGACAGCCTAAACAATGTAGGTCGATGACCTAAAAATAAAGGCTAGTGACTTTGGAGCTAGCTTTAAAAATTTTCTCTTGAGAGACTTTAAAGGCTGGCTCAAAGCCGACGGTGTACTTCATCAAGGCTGGCAGCCTTTATCTCAACATTAGCGGGATACAAGTTGGTGTATGCTCAATTGGCAAGGCCAGCCTCCTTCCTCAATTTCTACCTTTGTTTCTTCGATGACTCGAACTTATTCAATAACGTGTCAGCCATATCGTCTACATCAATAAAACAATTCTCTTGTATCATGTTCGTTCGATAAAGCACCATGGTAGATAGTACAAGAAAAAATTCTTATTAAGAGATTTTATTTTTGTTCAGTTTCAAAATTTTTGTACCATAAAATATAAGGTAAAAAAATTTTAAATTTTGTCCAGTTCAATGGAGAGAGTTTGATGGAGCATGGCTAGAAGATGGAGAGTCAATCCACTTGAGATGCTACCTGGACCGGCTTGAAGGACTTGGCCTAAAAATTTCGAGGAAGCACCCAGTAGGTTGATTTAAGAGGTTCAAGAGGAGGAAATACATTTGTACACCATCCAGGATGAACCTAAACTAATTAACATCATCAAAGCAAGCTTGGGAATGGACTAAGATAAGATTCACGCAAATATGACCAAAGCTGGCAAATTACACCATTGACCTTGATTTAAGCATCGCCGACCTTCACTTAAAATAGCCAGCATTGAAAACGTTGTCATCGGGCAGCTTATATTCTAAATTGGCTTAACACGGCCGAATTTTACCACATACACCACTGGCGTACATACCAGCATAGACATTTTGTTGCTCTTGGCTTTTAATTCCAATTCTTGCCAGTTCTTGTAGGTCACCAGCATATATTTGATGATTTTTTAGTTTCATTGTTTAGTCTTTTAGGTTTCCTTTGCTTGTTCATAAGTAGTCTTTGGTTTATATTTTGAATATACAACTTTGATAATACAATTGAAAGATTTCTCTTTATTTCTTGGCTAAACTTCTTCGTGAACTTATTGAATCTACTTCGTGGCATTCAATCTTTGACTTATCAACAAAAATCGCTACCTTCGATTTTGGCATCTACGGCATATAACAAGGTTCTTGCCTCTATATAGGCAACGGGTCGCGACTCCATACAATCATGATGATCTTGGGTTATAATTCCAATCGTATTGGTATTGGGTTTCATCACAAGTTGACGGGGTTCATATCAGTTTGGTATCAGAGCTTAGGGTTTGTTAAGGTTTGCCCATCCTTTTCTTTTTTCAAAGTTTCAGTCTTTTAGGTTTTAAGAGCATTGTTCTTCGTGTTCCTATCAAATTTTGAATTGTTTCATTGATTCAATCTTGTTAGTTCATCTTAGTTGATTGAAAAAAAAAAAAGAGAAGATCTTGCATTAAAAAAATCGTGAAAAAAAAAAGTGTGAGTGAAATCTTTGAAGGAATTGTTACAAGCTTTATTGTTTAGGCTTGCGATAGAATTGTTTGAGTGAGATCTTTGAAGGAATTGTTACAAGCTTTAATGTTTAGGTTTGCAATAGAATTGTTTGTTGATTTAGTCCAAAACATCCCCCATTGATAAGTTTGATTGAATTCTTTGGATAGATCTTGTGTTGTTTGAATTAGTTCTTAAATAACTGAAAGAGGGATTTAGAGTGAGGAACAACATCAAATTTGTGAGAAAACATGAATGGGTTGAGTTAATCATCTTTAGAGTGAAACACATAAGGGAGAGATCTGTGAGGATTATTTTTATTTCTAACTTTGTTTTTAGCAAGAAAGGAAATATGTCACGGAAGAGTGAGTTTGATGGTGAGAGGGGGAGAGTTAATACAAAATTGATTCTTGAGGCTCTAACAACTGAGATGCAGCGGATGTTTAGAGAGGGAATGGAAGAACTCCATGAGAAGCTAGAGAAGAGCATAGAGTAGTCATGAAGCGCTCCTCTAGTCAATAGGAGAGAGAGAGCTCCTAGGAGAGGAGTATGGGTACAAGAAGAAGAATATGATGGATTTGGTTCTGAAGAAGAGTATGATTAGGGTTCTATTGGTAGTAATAGGAGATAATGGTTAGAGGAGCTAGGAATCGGGAGGATGATTACTTAGGTAATATCAAGATGAAAATTCCATCTTTCCAAGGAAAGAATGACCTTGAAGCGTATCTTGAGTGGGAAAAGAAGGTTAAATTGGTCTTTGATTGTCATTATTATTCTGAAGCCAAGAAGGTAAAACTTACAGCCATTGAGTTTTTAGATTATGCCATTGTTTGGTGGGACCAATTGATGTTGAATAGGAGGAGAAATAAGGAACCACCGATAGAGACTTGGGAAGAGATGAAGAGAGTGATGAGAAAAGATTCATACCCACATATTTCTATAAGGACTTTACAATATGTTGCAAAATCTTAGACAAGGAAATCGCAGTGTAGAGGAATACCATAAGGAGATGGAAGTGGCAATGATTAAGGCGAATATGGAGGAGGACCATGAGGCTACAATAGCAAGATTTTTGGCTGGATTGAATAGGGAAATCCAAAATGTAGTGGAGTTATAACACTATGTTGAGTTGGAGGACATGGTTCACATAGCTATAAAAATTGAGAAACAAATCAAGAAGAAGGGTAGTAGTGTTTCATGTTTTGCTTTTGGTTTGAGTTCATCTAGTTAGAAGCCTAGTTACTGGAAGAAGGAGGAGAAGTAGCCCATTACAAAGCCAAAAATTGATCAGAAACATGAAGTGGCCAGCCTAAGAAACCAAGATAAATATGATTATTCTACTAGTAGAAATCGTGATATTAAATGCTTTAAATGTCAAGGCAGAGGGGCCATTGCTAGCCAATGTCCTAACAAACACATCATGATATTGCGTGGTGATGATGAGTATAAGACTAAAGAGGATAGTGAGGATGATGAGGAGATGCCACCATTGGAAGATGCTAGTGATGAAGAAGTTCCAATGGAGAGGTTGGTGGCAGTTGTGAAGAGAGTCTTAAGTGCATAGGTGAAAGAGGAGGCTGAAATGCAATAGGAAAATATTTTCCATACTAGATGCTATGGTGATGACAAGGTGTGTAGTATGATTGTAGATGGGAGAAGTTGCACCAATGTAGTTAGCACTTTTCTTGTGGAGAAATTAGGGCTCAAGACCACTAACCATCCTAGTCTATACAAGTTGCAGTGGTTGAATGACAGTGGTGAGACCAAGGTGAACAAGCAAGCTTTTATTGCTTTTTGCATCATGGAATACGAGGATGAGGTGTTATGTGATGTCACACCGATGTAGGTTTGTCATGTTTTGTTGGGAAGGCCATGGCAATTCAACCGAAATGTGATCCATAATGGCTTAACAAACAAATATTCTCTTGTCCACGATGGCAAGAATCATACTTTTGCACCTTGAACCCTTAAGTAAGTGTATGAAGATCAATTGCAACTCCAACAATCATTTAAAAAGAAAAACGTGAGTGCAAAAAAGAGTAAAAATAAGAGAGAAAAAGAAAGAGAGACAAAAAAAAAAAAAGAGAGAAAAGATAAAAATCAAATTGAAAGAGTGAGAGAAGCTAAGTTGAAGGGGGTTCGACTTTGGTGGTGAGAGAAAAGGAGAGTGCAGCCTTGCAAAAAGAGAGTTGTGTGGCAAAAGTGAGTTGTGAGGCGAACTGTAGTAATGAAACAGCCTATGCAATTGATGATTTACAAAGTAACTTGTTTGAACACTATTGATTTTTCTAACTCTTTGCCTTATTTTGCTATCTTTGTTTTGTAGAATTTTAAAGATGTTTTCCCTGAGGAAGTTCCGAAAGGATTACCTCCAATTTGAGGAATTGAACATCAAATAGATTTTGTACCAGGAGCAACAATTCCCAACGACCAACATATAAGAGTAATCCTAAGGAGACAAGCGAACTCCAAAGGCAGGTTAGTGAGTTGATGGATAAAGGGTACGTTAGGGAAAGCATGAGTCCATGTGCAATTCTAGTTATTCTAATGCCTAAGAAGGATGGGACTTCGAGAACGTGTGTTGATTGTTGCACCATCAACAATATCACGGTAAAGTATCATCACCCCATTCCTCACTTAGATGACATGTTAGATGAAATGCATGCGTCTTTTGTGTTTTCTAAAATTGATTTAAAAAATAGGTATCATCAAATTAGAATGAAAGAAGGAGATGAATGAAAACTGCCCTCAAAACAAAATATGGTTTGTATGAGTGGTTGGTTATACCTTTTGGATTAACCAATGTACTGAGCACCTTCATGAGATTAATGAACCATGTTTTGCATGCTTTCATTGGGAAATTTGTAGTAGTCTATTATCCTCATTTACAGCATGAACTCGGATGACCATTTAAACAATTTGAAATATGTATTGGATATACTTTAAAAGGAAAGACTATTTGCTAACCTTAAGAAGTGCACATTTTGCACAGAAAAAATTGTGTCTCTTGGTTTTGTGGTTAGTGCATGGGGAATATAGGTTGATGGAGAGAAGGTTCGTGCAATCCAAGAATGGCCAAGTCCAACCAATGTGAGTTAAGTGCAAAGTTTCCATGGACTTGCAAGTTTTTACTGGAGATTTGCGAAGGACATCAGTAGCATTGCAGCACTGATCACTGAAGTTATCAAAAAGAATGTCGGGTTTAAGTGGGGAGAGGAATAAGAAAAGGCCTTTCAGTTGATTAAGGATAAGCTAACACATGCTCCTTTACTTGCTTTACCTGATTTCTCTAAAACATTTGAAATTGAATGTGATGCTTTAGGTTTAGGAATTAGAGCAGTGTTGATGCAAGAAGGATGACCTATTACATACTTCAGTGAGAAGCTTAGCGGAGCAGCCTTGAAGTATCCTACATACAACAAGAAGATGTATACATTGGTTAGGGCCTTGGAAACCTGGCAGCATTGCTTGTGACCTAAAGAATTTGTGATTCATATGGATCATGAATCCTTGAAGCATTTGTAGAGCCAGCAAAAGTTAAATAAGAGGCATACTCGTTGGATGGAGTATATTAATATATTTCCTTATGTCATTTGCTATAAGCAGGGTAAGGAAAACATTGTTGCTAATGCGCTTTCTTGTAGGTATGTTCTAATATCAACAATTGATGCTAAGCTGCTTGGTTTTGAACATACTAAGGATTTATATTCTATAAACCAAGATTTTGCTAAAATTTATGTTTGTTGTGAAAAGACAGCACATAGGAAATTCTTTAGACATGATGGATATCTGTTTAGAGAAAATAAGTTATGCATTCCTAGTTGTTTCAAATTTGTTCTTTAAGGAGATTGTGAGACTTCATGGTATACCTAGAACAATTGTATCTGATAGAGATGCAAAGTTCTTAAGTTACTTCTAGAAAACTTTGTGGTGTAAGTTAGGAACTAAATTGTTATTTTCTACAACTTGTCCTCTATAGTCTGATGGTCAAACAAAAGTAGTGAATAGGATTTTATCTACATTGTTAAAGGCTATCATTAAGAAGAATATTAGAACATGGGAAGAATGCCTACCACATGTTGAATTTGCTTATAACCGTACTACACATTCTTCTACATTTTCACCTTTTGAAATTGTGTATGGTTTTAATCCACTAACTTCGTTGGATTTGTTGCCTTTACCTGTATCTAAATTTGTTAATTTAGATGGTAAGAAGAAAGTAGAGTTTGCAAAGCAGATTCAAGAGAAAGCAAGACTAAATATTGAGAGACAGACTGAATAGTATGCAGAACAGACCAACAAGGGATGTCGTCAGATGGTCTTTGAACCCAGTGATTTGGTGTGGTTTCATATGTGCAAGGAAAGATTTCTTGAGCAAAGGCGTTCTAAGTTGCTTCCAAGAGGCGATGGTCCTTTTCAAGTTCTAAAGCACATCAATGACAATGCTTACAAGCTTGATTTGCCACTTGGACCAGCTTCAAGGACTCGGGCTAAAAAATTCAAGAAAGCACTCAACAGGTTGATTCAAGAGGTTCAAGAGGACGAGATACATTTATACACCATCTAGGATGAACCCAAACTGATGAACATCATCAAGGCAACCTTGGGAAGACAAGATTCGAGCAAATTTGACCAAAGCTGGCAAAGTACACCTTTGGCCTTGATCTAAGCACCGCCAGCCTTCACCTAAAATAGCCAGTGTTGAAAACATTGTCATCGGGCAACTTATCTTCTAAACTGGCTCAGCACCATCGACTTTCACCACATATGCCACCGACGTACATACTGGCGTAGACATTATGTTGCTCTTAGCTTTTAATTCCAATTCTTGCCAGTTCTTGTAGGCCACCAGCGTATATTTGACGATTTTCGAGTTTCATTGTTTTAGTCTTTTTGGTTTCCTTTGCTTGTTCATAAGTAGTCTTTGGTTTATATTTTGAATATACAACTTTGATAATACAATTGAGAGATTTCTCTTTAGTTCTTGATCGAACTTCTTCTTGAACTTATCGGATCTACTCCATGGCATTCAATCTTCGACTTATCAATTGAAATCTCTACCTTTGATTGTGGCGTCTAAGGCATATACCAAGGTTTTGCCTCTATCTAGGCAATAGGTCACGGTTCCATACAATCCTAACGATCTTGGGTTATAATTCCAATCATATTGGTATTGGATTTCATCATAGGTTGATAAGGTTCATATAAGAGTTTATACAATTTTAAACACATTTTATAAACCAAACATAATATGATCTTATCTAGTCTACTACCATAAAAAATTGTGCAATCTAATGTTATCATAATATGTGGAATGTGTCAAATTCTCCTATTTTGGTTAATTATGCATTCTAGTTTTATAGTGATAGAGCCAAATCCAAGTTACATAACTGAAAGAAAATATGTTATAAAGTAAAAAATTGTGAAAAATTAGATAAATGATTTTAATTTATCCTCCATGCACCATCCATGTCCTGTTCCATAATTAGATTATCTGCCAAATTTGTGGTGGCCTTAATTTCAAAGATTTACAAGATTTCAACATTGCCATGCTCACAAAACTCGCATGAAGACTACTTACCAACCTAAATGCTTTGTGGGTGTGAGTCCTGAAAGGCATTTACTTCCCTCATACTTCTTTTTTGTAGGCTCATAGAGGATCTAGAGACTCTTGGGGATGGACAAGCATATTACAAGGGAAGGAAGTACTTCTTAAAGGAGTCCTATGGCAGGTAAGCAACAGGCTAAGCATAGATGCATTAAAGGAAAAATGGGTCCCAAGTATAAACGACCACATTCCAACTTCCAAGAACTTAGAAGACAACCGGCATCTTAGAGAATAATCAGGCGCTTAGAACATTCATGAGTTGAAAAAGTGGTTTGACACAAGAACAATGAACAAGATCCTAAAAATACCATTACCAGTGAATGCAATAGAAGACAAGCTTATATGGCCTAATGAGAAGAATGGTAAGTGTAGCGTTCGCTCAGCTTAAAATTTTGTAAGATGTGCAACTAGATGTACAAATACTCATGCCTTTAGCTCTCACCATACAGAGAAAGAAATGTGGAAATAGGTTTGGCATTGCCGCAGCATCCCAAAAGTAAAAATTTTTATTTAGCGTGTACTAAGCAATGCTATACCCTCTATGTTGAATCTTTCAAAGAAAAATTACCCCTTCTTCTTGTTGCTCATTTTACTTAGCAAGGGAATCTGTGGAACATCTCTTATTATGTTGCCTTTGGACTAAACTAGTTTGGTTTACTATACTAGGTGTTAGAGGCAGGGAGGAGCAAGTAACAACCTTAGATGAGTGGATTAAGTCTTCTCTCTATGGAGCCCATTCAAACAAAGAGAAAATTCTGGTTTTTGCTAAACTTTGTACTGTTATGTGTTATATCTGAAAGGGACGTTGTACTGCAGTTTTTAAGAAGAAACTTGCAGATTATGATGCGGTCATATCAGCAGCCAAACATGCTCTGAGGGAGTTAGAGTTCACCTATAATAAGAACATGATAGATGAACATAATCCTCTCCACCATTTGGGTGAAAGTACAGCATCTCATGGAGCCACCAACACCACTTAGGTCGAACACATTGGAAGACAGTAGCAAGTCATCTCTGGCAAAAACAATTCATTTGCACGACTAGATGGGCTCCCCGATCCTGGTAAGTCACATCCACTCCTTACTGACTATCTCTCCATCAGGATTCTATGGATTGTAGAAGGAGCACTGAAACATCTGAAGAAAACACCATGTACAACTCCTATGAAGTCCCTGCCACTCACGCTTCCTATCAGCAAACAACGGAGAGGAGTAGCCTATGTTGGACGCCTCCCACATGCGGAGCAATTTAATTGAGCTGTGATGCCTCCTTCGAAGCTGAGTCAGGCACGGCATCAGCGGCTTTCGTTGCTAGAGATAGTGGTGGGACCTCACGCGGCGATGTTGTCACATCCTTCGAGTCGTCTCTGTTGAATGTGTAGAAGCCTGTGGATTGGGTTGCCCACAACCATATGAAGAAGATGTGTCCTAGGTACTGGGAGCAAACACCATCATCTTCTTTACAAGCTATTCTATTGAATGATCTAACTAACGATCCAAGTTGTAATTTGTCAAGTGATGGTTTCCATGTATTGAACAGCTTTATGTGTTAATGAAATTATCCTTTCGAGGGGAAAAAAAAAAAGACTAGGTAAGCACCACTGCAACAAAATTAGAAATTAAATATGGTTGTTTATATTAATTATAAGTTGTTAAAAATTTCAATAATGGTGTGATCCAGCATTATAAAATGGTTATAATAATAACATATCTCAGCGCAGCAGCTCAGATGAAGTATATATCCTACTTTTCTATACGTTGCAAATTTTTTTGAAAAATTACATTGAGAAAAAGTTTAGTTGACTTATGTGCTAACATTAGTTAACATGTTATAAAGAAATATATATTTCTTCTAATATTGATAATAAATATAAATAACTTATAAATAAATGTATAAATTTCTTCTTTTTGCACTTAACAAATGATGATCTTTTATAGTGCTGTCATGAGACTATACCATCAGTATTATAAAATTAAATTGATTATAAAAAAAATTAAGAGGTTTTATCACAATTAAAAAAGATCTGAACTATTTATTGATGTGATAGAACCGGTTCTATTATAATCGCTACGGGACTATAGAATTTTCTAACAAATGTGTTGCATTAATAAACATTTTATTTGAACTTTAACCTAAACTCTCTTACTCTAAACAAGAAATGCGAAGATGTAATGATGAGATAAGAAATTTTGTTTTTTAGGTAGTAGAATAACTATCATTGGATGGCTATAGAATTTAAAGAGAGGAAGATAGGTTTTTGGGTCGATTGGCATATTTATGAAAGAAAGTACGGGAGAGGCGGGGACAAATGTTATACCAGAAATAGGGTGGGGTGGGTTTTGCGTAAAGGCGGTCTGAGACGGCACCTTCATTGTTTTGTAACCCCTCCATTTCCCCAGCCGAGAGTAAATGCTCTCAAACACCCATACAAAAAGTAGAGAAGAAGAGGCGAGGAGGAGCTGCTAGCGATGTGTTGTTGTTCGATGAAGATTTTCACTGTCTGAACTGGGGTAGGTGTTTTTTGTTTGGTTTTTTGGTATGTATATCCATTATAATGCAATTTTGAGGAAAATGATTAGAATGGAGAAGAGAATTGAGGAAATTTGTGATTTTGAGCGAATCAATGTGTTGTAGCTGTTGATTTTGAGTTGTGAAGTGTTGTAGTTAGAAGTAGTGTGTGGAGTGTTGGTAGTGTTAGGATATTGCATTTGTCGATCTATGACATTGAGATTGAGATTGTTTCATGTGCACAAGGTGTTCGGTGAAATGCTTAATGGTTCAAAGTTGTGGATTTTTATATTTAATGTAATATGAGGCATTGAAAGTGTGATTTTTGTCCATTTAATATGTTGTAGATGTTGGTTTTGAGTTGTAAGGTGTTGTAGGAATATAGATGGAGTACATGTTTATGAATGAAGTATGTAATAAATGATATGAATGATTAAAAGGTATTTGGTGAGATGCACAATAGGTTAAAAAACCATGTGTTGTCGATAGGGATGTTTAATGGAATTGATTGAGTGACGATGTTTTACATGTGAAGAAGTGAAGATGTTGTGATATTGAAATTGTAAGAAAAGGATGTAACATTTTAATTTGTTGTCGATAGGTTTAGAATGGCTAGCTATGTAAGGTTATTGTTTATGCACATGGAAACATAGTAGATGGATGTTAGGGCCACAATTATGACAAGTTTCCATTGGGAAGTGAAGGTTAGGATGGATGTTGGTTTTGAAAAGTTCAAGGAAATTATTTGTGAGAAGATTGGTGTGGATCATAGTAACAGCGAAGTGGAGATAACATGGGCATGCAATATATGAGTGATGGGGTTGTTTACATGTTGTTGCCAATTGTGGATGATGACAGTCTTGAAGATCTGATTTCACTTGTTGCTGAGTTGGGTGCTAGGTTAATTCAAGAAAATATTTGTGAAAGTCAGTGATCGGGCAATCACACCTCCAAATAGTGCTGGTGGTGGAGATTTCATGAACGAACAACATGTACCTGTTAGGGTTGCAGCAATTTCAGCCTGGTTCATGTTCAAAATGTTCCTTTCCAGAATGAAGTGTTGTGCCAGTTTCACTATGTATTGTGAACAATATGATCAATGCCAATGGATGAGACTCTCAGAGTTTAAGAATAGAGTTGCAGAGAAAGTGGCACCGGTGTTTGCCATCGGGTTAGAGATGAATTTTTTCCAATGGTTATATCATGTGGATGAAAATGGTGATACAATAGAAGATGAGGTGGATGAAGAAAATGATATGTTGTGGAAGAAGAAGTTCAAAGAGGCAATATTGGAAGTTCAGATGTCTCACTAGTCAAGGCACGTGATTTAATGTCAAGCCAAAGATCAGTAAGAGATACAATTTTATTTTAATTAGGTGGAGGCGGTGATAGGATGTGACATTTGAAGATGAAATGGATGCTATGTTTGCTAATATCTGTGACAGCCAAGAATTAGTGAAGGGGAATGATGTTTAAGAAAGGATGAACTAATTGAAGCTGTAAATCTTTTCACATAAGGAAGACAATGCAACTTCATGTTTAAGATCGAAGAAAACTTATGGATTGCTCATTGCACCAAAAGTGATCAAGGTTGTTCATGGGGATACAGGCTTGTTTGAAAAAAACTAAAGGATTGTTTGTATCACCAAGCTTGATGGTCGCCATTCTTGCACTATTCCTTTGCTCAAGCAGGACCATTCACAATAGACTGAATATCCTAGCTCGAGAATTTATCAGCTTTGTTTGAAAAAATCCAATGTAAGGCAAAGGAGCTTGAGTCTCATTGCTGGTTTGTATAGGGTATATGGTTTCCTGTAGAAGAATTTGGCAAGGAAGAATTTGGCAAGGTAAGAAAAAGCAATTGCAATGGTTTATGGTGATTTTTGAAATCTTACAATGAACTCCAAGCTATTTACGCAATCAAGTCAATAATCCAGGGTCGATAGTGGAATGGGGCTAGACAAGATCATCAAACAGAAGAAGATATTTCAAGTGGGTATTCTGGAGCTTTAGCCGTGTGGAGGCCTTCAAGCATTGTAGGCAGTTATTTGTGTAGATGGTACATTTCTATATGGCAAATACAAGCACGTGTTGCTCGTGGCATGAGGTGTAGATGGAGACAATCACATATTACCTTAGCATTTTGTCTGGTCCCATCTGAGTCTAAAGATTCATGGTATGGTTTTGAGGAATTGAAGCGATGGGTCATAGGACATAGGAAAGAGGAGACTATATGTCTTATTTTAGATAGAAGGAGCGGTATTATTGGGGCAGTTGATGACGCGGCAAATGGGTGGCAACTCCCTTTGAGTGCATTGATTTTGTATCCGACATATTGCTAGCAATTTCAACAAAGTTTATAAGAATCAGAGGTGCAAAACTTGGTAACTTACGCTGCATTTCAAGCACAACCCGTATAAATTCGAAAAATCTATGGAGCTTGTCAAAAACATTGACGAAGCAGCGGGTTGAATGGTTCAACCAAAACTAATTCGAATGACAATCTGCTCTTATGCAAGAGGCATGGATGCTAACATTTGATGGATGTTATCGTTTTGGGTACATGAAACTAATATGGCAAAGAATATAACTCAGTGATCAAGGATCAAGGGGCTGACCTATAGCAGGTTTGGTTTAAAAAACCTTCTTAACTGCATGATGTACTAGGAAGAGAGGCTTGATGCTGCGAAGAAAGCCATACTGGGCGGTAAGGTTTTCACACCATATGCAAAGAAGAAAATGGATTTATAGGTAGCGAGGGCGAGTTCGCATCAAGTCATTAGTTTCAACAAAAGTATTGGATTATTTGAGGTTCGTGCGGGCACTCAACGTGAGAAAAGTCGTTTGTAACGTGGCGATAGAACTTACAAAGTAGACCTTTCCACACAAACTTGCTCATGTAACAAGTGGCAAATATACCAACTGCCATGCTCACATGCTATGGCAGCAGCAGGTTTCTTAAATGTGGATTGGACGTCATTTGTCGGGCCATGATATATATGGACCAATGAACTTCAATGCTATCAATCCCATTTCTTCCCACTTGGTGATGATCATGATTGACCTTCCCTAGATAACTTCCCCAGCTTCATCCTCGATCCTGCGACCACACAACCAAAAGAAAAACCAAGGACGAAATGATATAGGATGGAAATGGATTGGAGAGAATGGCCCAATAGAGTTACATGTAGGTTGTGTAGATAGGAGGGTCATAATAGGAGGAGTTGCCTGGACAGGGCGAAGCAGAATGTGCCCAGGTTTAGCATATTAGCAGTTAAAAGTGGTTAAGCGATATCATGCTATCCTACTATGCTTATTTCATATTTTTTCATGCTTTTTCATTTAGGATTCACATTTACCTTCGTACATGCAAGGTATATGGAGCCAGGCCCTATTGATCCATCGATGCTTACGCATTAGGGCAGGTATCATTCATCAACAGTGTGGTTGGACGAGATATGACATATACTCTATGGTTTCCCGTTGGTGCACGTTGATAACATATCGAGTAGCACTTAACTTTGTCCTTTCAAGCCTCAGCCATTGCCGCTGTCATCAGACGAAGAGAACCGACATCTAGACATGACGTTGTAGGAAGACCCATTGACAAGCGTCTTTTGCCTTACTTGGAGTAGGCTGAGTTCCTAAGCCTTGCACGTCTCCCATACATTCAGTTAGACTGACATCTTATCTTAACTTGGTAGAGAGATGGCGACCAGAGACTCATACTTCCATATACCCTAGGGCGAGCTCACCATTACATTGCAGGATGTGGAGGTGCAGCTAGGACTGCCAGTAGATGGCTTACTTGTTGTCGACACCACATCCATAGCCACCGGATGGCAGGTGGAGTGCGTTAGGTTGTTGGGTGCTTATCCGCAGGGGGAGGTACGTTTCGTGGAGACCGTCTCAACCTTACTTGGTTGCGGGAACATTTCGCACATTTGCTAGACCATGCACCAAAGAGCAGGTCAGGAAGCATGCTCGTACATATATATTACAACTAATGGGTGGCTATATATATACAGATAAGTCCGGTTCATTGGTGCACACTATGTTCTTGCCATTATTAGCAGATTTTACACAGGCTGGGCAGTATAGCTGGGGTAGTGTATGCTTTAGCTGGTTGTACCGTCAGTTGTGCCATGCTTCTTTAGAGAATGTTGTGCAGATTGGTGGAGCCGTTGTCCTACTCCATGTATGGGTATAGGATTGATTCCCTCTCATTGCTTTCCGTGCCCGTTTTAGATCATCTGTGATTGACCAAACCATTGTCTTACTGCAGGTATAAGCTTAGGATCGATTCCTTGTTATTGCTCCTCGTGCCCGTTTTGGGCTACCTTCGGATGATGGATCGCCACTTCCTGTATGATGGCAGATAGTTCGGGATACTACCCAACACCCATCTCATGTCATTTCAGCATACAGACAGGCATTCAACATGATCGGAGCTGAACAGGTACATTATCTATCCATTTTTCCATTTAATTCCATAAATATTTAAAATTTTCTCAGTATTGAATTTTCGTTGTGATACAGATTGTTTGGATGCCATATACCGACCAGATCATCACTGGGCTACCTCTATATTGTCGACGTGGTGTAGATGTGTGGACGGCCCGCGTCCCCCTTATTTGCTTTTGTTATGTTGAGTGGTGTTTTCCTGATCGTGTCATTCGACAATTTGTGGGTTATCAGAGGGTTTCGACAGGAGTTAACACTGAGCTAGATCTGCATCAGATCGATCTTAGGGGGTGGATCGACACTAATTGGGTCATCCATCATGCTGTCTACCATGAAATGTAGAATGAGAGGCGTAATCACTTAGTAGATGTTGAGCTTTCCCTTGGTGTTGACCCAGATTACCTACGTTGGTTCAGACGTATGACTAGGTGATATCTCAGCCACACTAGTGCTAGGGTCGGTGCATTGGTGAGTTCTATATCTTGTAATTTGCTTCTCCTATAGCAAAAAACACTTACAAATATAACCTCCAATGTTTGCACTTGCTTTGCAAGTGGATCAGTTCATATGGATTCGGTTTTCTACTGACATTGCAGAAATTCACTCCATCACAGATGACGTCATAAATATAATCGATGAGCATGGGGTTGTTGACTATCTTTACCCCAAGCATCGACACACAATGCATGAGGGTGACGCTATAGATGACTAGACCGAGTACGAGCAGCAGCAGCAGTAGTACGACTCTATTCACCACGCTTCATCATCATCTACTAGCACATCTGCAATTCTGAGGGGACGACATAGCACTTCCTCGTTCCCATCCTACAATACTCCATTCATCAAAGTAGGCTCTCCGTCACATCATCCTCCTCCACCACCACATAAGAGGCATCCAGTACCTTCGAATCAAGACATGAGTGAGGGATTGACACAGTTGTCACAAGTTAGGAGACCCGCCAAGCTACACCAGTCCCTCCACCAGATTTCAATATATCTCTGAAATAGGAGGATGATCCACAGGCAACACCGGCATAGCGTGGTCGGCATTCCATAGCCTCCAGGATTGCTAGAGGTCTACGTCGCAGCACTAGGAGATGATAGGTTTGTACATTTCCTGTTTTTTTTATGTTTTTTGTCTAAACACAATTGTATTTTACAATTCATTTTATGTAATCAACTTTTATTCTCATCTAGTTACTACATTGGTTCAAGGAGTTTATCTGTTTACTTAATGTTATTTATGAAACTTTGGATGTTGGATTGGTTGGGTATGCTGCTACTAAGTAATGGATTAGTTTCAGGAGTTTCAATTGTTAGTAAATGTTTTTTCAGTAGGTTTTAGTTGTGAGGAGATTGGTTAGGTTTGCCTTTACTAAGTAGTGGAATGGTTTATGGAGTAACAAATGTGGTGGTAGTAGTCTAGTTTATTATTTTTTTTGCTGAATTTTTGTTGTATAGTTGGTTTATGGTTTCATTTTGTTGTATTTGGACATTATTTGCAAGTATGGGAGAGGGGGCAAGGGGCAACACTGAAGGCGTCGTCCAAGACCGTGCCTTTGGTGGCAATACTGAAGGCGTCATCCGAACGACGCCTTTAGTAGTAATAATAAAGGCGCCGTCTCGGATGGCACCTTCACCACAAATAAAAATAAGATGTTGTCTTATAGACTAATTTTGAAGGCACTCTCCCAAACAGCACTGGCCTAGATCTGGAATAAGTTTTCAGACCGAACCTTTCCTGCACTTTTTTTAAAAAAAATCCTAAAACGACCCAAAAGCCCAGGAAGATAAGTCCACTTGACGCATCTTTCAATAGTAGAAAAAAGAACGAGATTCCATTTCCACCTATAAAACCAACATCATTTGTCTTAAGACATTGAATTTGGAGATTTAGAAGATAAAGAGTGCACATATTGCCAGGAATAGTAATTTAATATGCAGGAAGAAGGAGAAACACTTGGATATGGATCTTCTTTGCCAGTCCCAAGCGTTCAAGAGATTGTGGGATGATCCTAATTTCATTCCTGAACGATACATTACGGAACTGAAAAACAGGCCTCTGGAGACTCTAGTTAGCCATTCATCTGACATCCCAGTTATCAAGATGTCCCTGCTTGCTGGCGGAGATAAACTTGAGCAACAAAGCTGAACTCTGCTTGCAAAGATTGGGGATTCTTTCAGGTAAAATTTTAAGGTCAAGGTAGCAACATGTTCTACTTATTGGTTACCTCGTTATCAGTCACAGCGACAGTCTAAATTTCTAGAACAGTGTACCTGAACCTCGGAATGGTCACAACTGCAAAATTTCTTTCTTATGATTTTGGTTTTTTCTGCTTGCTAGTGCACTTGTCTATATTTTTCCACCAATACATCACTTAATATGGGTTTTTCCTTCACTAATTTAAGTAGTAGATATGAATCAAATTGGTTGACTTTTCGTATAAGAATTAGTTACGATTGGATATTTAGCATACAAGAGAAAATTAAATATAAGGTGTTAACATCATCTAAGCAGTATATATTTTCAAGATTTCAGGCAATGCTTAGTTCTGATAAATTTCAGGAGGCGTCATTGTGATTTAACTTTTGAAATTCCAACGACGAAATCTGATCTTCCTGGTTCTCTCCTTTTTTTTTTTTTTCTTTTTTTGTGTCCCAGATTATAGATCACGGGATAGAAGACACTGTGTTGGATAAGATGAAGGCTGCAATGGCATCATTTTTCGATCTTCCGCTAGAAGAGAAGAAGAAATATGCAATGCCAGCAAACGATCTTCAAGGTTATGGACAAGCATATGTTGTTTCTGAAGAACAAAAGCTTGATTGGGGAGATTTAATATACTTAAACACACATCCGGAGAAGTACAGAAGGTTCAAGTACTGGCCACTCTCATTACCTGGATTCAAGTAACTCCACAGACCCTCTCATATTTCATAATCTATGTTTATAATGCTTTCTTTGAAGTCCTGAAGAAACTTTCCAGCCAAAATACACAAATGAGTCAACCTTACGCAATGAAACTCCTGAATTTTTCTTGTTCAATTGAACATCTTCACTTGATATTTGCTGAAATGAAAACCTAAAATTTCAAGTGTTATGTTAACATTTTACTCACAAACTCGCTATTAAGCATCAATTTCACAAAACAGGAATATTATAGACATTATTAGCATGCACTCCAAAAATCCAAGGCTTTAACCAAAAAATATTTGAAAAGCATACGGACTTCTGCAATGAGCAAAATCCTGGGGGCTTATTTGTATATTTTTCTGACATTTTAATCAGTCTAATAAGTTGTGACATGCTTGTGTTATGCTAACTGCTAATTTAATGTATAATCTTGAAGAGAGGCAGTGGAAAATTATTCAAAAGAACTGCAGAAGATTACAGAGGAGCTCTTTGCTAATTTATCCATATTGTTGGGACTGGACAAAGATGGTCTAAGAAAGGAACATGGAGAGATGAAATTAGGAATGCGAATGAACTACTACCCACCATGTTCGAGGCCTGATCTTGTTCTCGGTGTAAGTCCACATTCTGATGGAGGTTCCATAACTCTTCTCCTACAAGATGATGATATTACAGGTCTCCAGATAAAGCACGAAGGACAATGGGTGCCTGTAAAACCAATTCGCAATGCAATAGTTGTAAACGTTGGTGATGTTCTAGAGGTATCAGATATCTAAACATGTTTTAGCCCAATTAAGATACTTAAACCCTATCAATTTTGACAGGTCTCAAGTGTCCATTCCTAAATATGTGTTTGCAAGTTGCTTCACATAGTGTAAGGGTTATATGGTGCTGACCTTCCGTTTACTTTTTGACAAATAAGATACTACGATCTATGTACAGACCAGATATATCTTTTTGTGCCCCACTATATGTTATGAAAGTAAATGAAAGAAGTATGTATAGATGGATGGCCTAGTTTGCTCGTTTGTCACAAGCAATTCATGATTTTCAGGTCTGGAGTAATGGATTGTACAGAAGCATTGAGCACAGAGCTGTAACAAACAAGAAGAAAGCAAGAATGTCAGTGGCAGCATTTGTTGCTCCAGAAGATGAAATAATAATTGGTCCCCTTCCACCAACATTTGATGATATTGACTGCCCTCGAGTGTACAGGACCATCAAGTTTATTGATTATATCCGGCATGTTTTGGGAAGAAAAATGGAAGGAAAGGCACACACTGATTATGTAAAGCTGTAAGGTACGCAAATGAATAATTGTTTTTTGATGCTTTCATCTGACTTTGGAGTGTCTTGCCAGCTAGTTGATGACATTTTACAAAATGAGTAACATAAACAAGCATATTATCTGAAGCTCCATCGCTTCTTTTTCTTTTCTTTCAATTTGTTTTTCATCTCATCTCTACTTGATCTATGATTGTTTCAAATAGGATATTTATAAGAATATCTGATCTGCATCTAATCTGTTTAAATCTCAAATCCAGTGTGAATTTTGACCATGTGGCCCTGCTGTAATCTTCATTGTTCATATCAGTATGTTACAAATCGTTTATCTGCCAAACTGACTTGATATTGGCAAAGTAACTAAAAAAGCAACTCTCATGTGCTCAAAGTTTGTTAGAAAGAGGGAAATGGCGCACAAATATGAACTCATAGGTTGATATTTGAAGATATAACACTGCACGCAACATTTGAAAACTCTGAAACAATCTTATAAAGCAACAACTAACCCTCTGTTAATCTAAAAATGACTTTTGAATTGTGGTGATGGGTGGCGAGGGTCAACCAATCATTATTTGACAGGCCATGAGAGAAGCCATAATCCATCCAGAACTGATGGGAAATAGAATCTACGTTGAATCATGATAAAAAAAGGAGATGTCATCAAAATAATTTCTTGAAGAACTCCTCTCATCCATGAAAAATCCATAGATTCTTAGAGGTATGATGATTTGGTAGGTCAAACAAAGAGTAAGCATTGAAGTACTCATATATGGAATCTTTAGAGTACATCATGGTGCAAGAAGAGACGAGATCAATGCCTGTAGTAGTATATTGAGCTCCTGAATGCAGAAATACATGAAGAAGTAGTACCAGAAGAGAGGTTCGCAAAAAACCATCCACTGTCCTAAATGACAGAAAGAATAAGTAAAGGCTACATTAATACTTTTAGACCAACAAATAGTACTAGAATTCTGGAAGCTGCAAGTCCATTCAGCAAGCGCGTAAAAGAAGTGCGTACTCACACCTTGTTGCTTTGGACTCTCACATGGACAGCACAGTGGTTACAGTCTTCACTTATATGCTGCACTGAAGCTCTATGGACTAGTGTAATCTGCAACTACCTAACTACCATCTATTGGCTTGGCCCTTGGCCTGAGAGAACCACTTCTTTGAGTGTATGAAGCATAGCTTCACTCCCATAGCTCTCACAGATCTTAGCTGTTTTAACTTTAATTGATTCATGATTTATAATCTAATAGAAACTAAATAGTATAAAATCTGACATGATTTAGCATAAAGAGGGTTGCAGTTCACCGTTCATTTGCAGTCACCGATGGAAGGATACTTTTAGCATTATGAGGCATTTTTAACAGAAACAAAGGAGGACTTCAACGTTAGGGATGCAATTGGTCGGTCATTAATGGGTTTCCAACCCGTCTAAACCGATAAAAACCTCAAAGGGTTCAATCCTCTAGGATAATAGGGTCGGGTTTGGACATAGGTAATAAACCTTATAGGGTAATAAGGTCGGGTTTGGACATAGGTAATAAACCTTATAGGGTAATAAGGTCGGGTTCGGATACTATTATAACCCGATGGATACCCGACTCCTTAGTCTAAGTAAAAAAAAAAAAAAAATTGCAATGTAAATACATTTACTAAATGTAAATAGAGTAATAGGCTAAATTAAAAAAAAAAAAAAAAAAGTAAACCCTAAATACTTTTGACTCAAGACTCATTCTACCATTGCATCTCCTTTCCTTCTCCACTCTCCAGTCTTGATATTTTTCACTATCTCTATCTCTATGTTTTCACTATTGGTATTATACATGTCATTGATAGTATAATAATTTACTGTCCATGTACTGGCATTTCTTTATAAAGCTAGCAATCTTTATTTAGCAAGTTCTAAATTTCAAATTCATATCTATTCCTTGTATGTCATAGGGCATTTGTGTGAAGAGATGTCAAAGGGGCAAGGAGATGTAAGGAAGAAGACATGAAGGAGCTCCAAGATGTTGTTTTTTTTTTTTTTTTCATGTTTGTTAGACTACTTAAGGATTTTATAACTTATCATTAAAATTTGGTTTAAGTCATGTACTCATGTTTGCAGGAGAATTGTTATGTGTTTGCATGAGAATTGTTATGCTCATTAAGATTAATGCTTCAATTTGTATGTCTCTTGATTTATTATACAATTTGAAAACAGGTTAGTAAAGAGAAGCTGAATTGTTATATTATTAGACTATTATTTTATTGGCTTAAGTCTACTAAATCTATTAAAAAAAAAAAAGCCATAAGCAGGACGGATTTGGGTTGATAATCGGGCATGTGATTGGTGCGGTAATCGGGTTAATAGTTGGGTAAGTAACAAAGTGGGTGGCAGGTTTTAGAGTAAACCTTGTTAGACGGGTTTGGATATAGAAGAAAAATACTACAGGGTTATGAGATTGGGTTTGATATGTCATATAGTATAGCGAGTTCAGGTTTAGATTCATATGACTCGCCCGAAATCTGACCCAGTTGCATCCCTATTCAACATCATGGATACTCTTTAAAGTATAATTTACTCATAGGTGCTGAGGTGGTGGTGGAGAGAATAATGAAGTAAGCACATCTAAAACAGATGAAGTTGAAAACAGAAGAAAAATAAAGGTTTCGAATTGTGCCATCCTTGCTAATGCTTAGTGTACTAGATACCGTGAGGAATGACCACAGTTGCATTCATATAATCAAGGTAAGAGGTATGTAATTCATGGGAGATCTCATGTTCAACAGAAAAAGACTCTCCTTGTAAGAAGTGACATCAAAAGAATTTTTAAAGCCACGTATACCCAGAGACTTGCTACTGCGATTCTCTGTGCAATATAAGATCAGCTCCCCATTATGCATCACAATCAGAATTTGCCCCCTTTCTCTAAAGCCTAACACCCTTCCCAAACCTCCATGATGACGCATATCCACAGAGAACTGTTTTATCCAAGAATGTACCACTCCATATACTCTCATGACCCATACGTAACACACACCAGTTAGCAGGTTTCTTCCATCAGCATCCCATGTTTCTTGCTCTACCAAGCAAAGGATCGGTGTCCGAGTCTCGGTCTAAGCATAATCAGGCACTACCAGCGATAGTCTGTTGTTTGGAAGGTTAGCAACACTTTCTGGGACCTCCATTTCACTGGAAACCTCATCGCCTAAGTGGAAGACCACAATGGCGATTTTCCTATTCTCGGAATCTCCAATCCAATGAAGAGCTTCATTCAGGAAAGCCTGGGAAGACCCTTCAGCCACAACATAACGAACGGTGTCCGTGACGGAAGACTGAATCGGTCTCCAAGAGTTGGTGCTCAGATGGTAAATGTCAGCCACAGGTGGAACTTTCACAGACCAGAGTTTATCTTAAAGTCGTATTTCTGATCCTGGTAACCAAAGCCAAACCCAAGAATATACCTGTGGGAATCATCAGAACTGAAGAAACGGGTAACAGGGACATGGATGTGCTTTCTGATGGAGCAGTTCCATAACACAATTTGGACATAGTTTTCAATGTAAGTAGAGAAACAGAGCAAACCGTTACAAGAGGCAACGAAATGATAGACATCGTAGCCATTGTCTAAAGGAAACTCATTTCTGCTTCTTGTTGTGGTTGTGAAAGTCCGAGATCTATGTGAAGAGAGCTCCTCATTTTTCTCTCGGAAGGCGAGTAGTACCTTAACAGCAGGGATGAATCAGGACCGGTGTTGTTGGTCTTGTTTCGATTCTCCACAGCGAAAATGAAAGAAGGAGAAGTTACAAGGGAGCACCATTGCTTACAGACACACCTGACTTGCAACAGCTTTTTCACTGGAAGTCTCACCAGGATTTCCTCCAGAACTTGTGATGGAATTTCCATCGCTCCCTTGCACACCCAACTTCGAAATTCCTGCTCTGAATTATATGACTAATTCTAACTTGAGAGATCATCCACGAGAAGGAATCTCCAAACAAAAGAAAGGCTCTACACGGCCATGATAGATTTGAACACTTTCATAAAGCATGGACTAGCTGGTTCCGTTTTGTCTGTGTTGCTTTCAGAAAGCCATCTGAACAGCTTATCATTCGCTGCTTTAGACTACCGAAAACTACATCAAGGAATGAACACTGAAATTTGCATTAGAGGGCACCTTTTCACCCAGAATCGAAAAGAAAGAAGGACGCTATCTCGTAGAGGTCGTGGCAGTTGCAGCGGCAGCTATGATGTGGGGGAGAGAGAGAGTGGGAGGGAGGGAGGGAGAATCTTCAGAGATAGTCGACGGCTTAATTCCGGGGTTTCAGGCATTACTGTCATTGCAATGGCTTTAAGACGCGAGAAGATAATTTTCCACGTTGACCATCAAGCATATAAATATATATATATATATATATAATTTTTAAACAATTCGAACGGACATATCTGTACATATACTCACGTCACATCTATACATCTACAATATATTTATTTTTTACTTTTTATTAAAAGTTCCTTGTCAAACAGGAAAGAGTTGGTAACCTATGATTATTGATTTAAAATTACATTTATTGATAAAATAATATATTTTCTTAAATAATTATTAAAATAAACATGTTTAAAAATATAATAATATATATCTTATTATTATTTTTCTGTTTTATTTAACTTATCACGTTTGAGTGCACAATGTTGGATTCTTTAACTTTGTCAATTTTCAACACGTAATCTCATTTGATTGGCCTATTAATTTAAATGAATAAAATAACTAAATAAAGATAAATCAAATAAACTAATAAAAATAAGAGCAGATTATATAGACATCGTTAAAATCTTAAAAAATTGCACATATATTGTGCTTTTTGAAAAGTCAGCTCCCGAATTCTTTTTAAACCCACTTTTTAGGAGTTTAGGTTAGGACTAAAAATGAGTAAAGTTAAGACTATATAGAGTTAAGTCGATATAGTCTCAAGTTCAAACTCGATTCGAATAAAAGAAATTTAAAACTCGAACTCAATCGAGCTTTAATTTTGAAGCTCTAAATCAACTCGATTAGGATTGATTATTCTTGTAAAAATTAATTAAATTAAAAATAAGTTGGAATTTAGGAATAGAATATGGTTTTTAGTTAACTTTATCTTAAAATATAAATAAGGATCATTAGATATAAAGGAAAAAAAGGGAATGAAAATAGGCTTTAAAAGGGGAAAAACACAAGTTTTTTTTTAATATAAAATATAAAAAGTTTGAATAAGCTCGCATGCTAATCGAATCAAAATATTTTAAAACTCAAACTTGAAGTCAATAGCCACTTGAGTAACTCAAGCTCGATCTTGAGTAACTCAAGTCGAATGCAGCTGAGTCAAATTTAAGCTATTGCGCGAGTTGAATTTGAGTAGCTAACAAGTAAACTCACAAGTAAGCTCAACTCATTTACAACCCTAGTTTATATGCTAACTATTTAAAAATTAAGGGTATCCATATAGTTTATCATAAATAATAAATCTAGATTTTAGGAAGTGTAGGTGTTGACTTTTTAAGAATTATAGGGTTGTATAATTTTAAAAAAATTTAGTGGTGCAAGTGTAATTTATTATAGAAAAATTATTTAGAAAATAATGAAATTGCAGGAAAAGGAAAACGAAAAAAAGATGAAATAAGAAATTGATTACAAATCAAAATATAAAAAATTCAATGGAAAAGATTGAGCATGAAGTTAATAATAATTTTAATAATCTAAATCTATCAATGATGTGTTTCTAACCCATTCCCTCACTAATAAATGCTCTCACTCTCTCTCTCTCTCTCTCTCTCTCTGGATTTGCTTTGTCTAGTTGAAATCTAAGTATTATGTGTGTAAATGTGATTTGGATTTTTTACATGGAAAATAAATTGATTTTGGTTTATTTTTAAAGTTCATTTAAGGTATTAAAGTTTGAATTAATTTTCAATTAAGTTTACTTAGCTTTTGTTAATGGTGAAATATTAATACCTTATTTAACTCACTTTGCAAAACATTAATACCTCTTTTTAACTATGTGAAATGTTGATATGTTAAATGAATTAATCTCCAAACTTGATTTCTTTTTTTAACCACCTAAAACGTTGATACCTTAAAGGAACTTACTCTAAAATGTTGATACCTTTCTAGGTGATTTACTCTAAATTTAACCAACATGCCTATCATTATATAGAAGATAGTGTTGGTCCCGAAAGAATAACCAAGGGGGGTGAATTTGTTATTTAATAAAATTTAACCTTTTTTTTTTTTTTTAAATTCAACCAAATTCACTCTACTTAGTTACTCAAATTAAATGGCTTCTAAAACTCTATTTTAAATAACAAATATTGATAAATTTCGAATAATATCAGACAAGATCAAGTTCGCAAATAATTAAAAAAATATGTTAATAAAATTTATTTTGCTCCCAGTTACTCTCTGACTGATCTTCTGAGTTCAATGTTCAGTAGAACTTAAATTTCCAGTTACTCTCTGACTGGTCTTCTGAGTTTATAATGCAGCAAGAATAAACAATAAAATATGCACGAAATTAAAAAGATAAGGTAGAGAAGAGATTGCAAGATCGATTTATAGAGGTTCCGCCTCGAGCGTCAATCCTCTCTTCCAGCTCCAAGCCGGGGACCCGGTATTCCACACCGGTATGTTCCACTATATCCAAAAGAAATGAGAATACAAGCTTGTTCTTCAACAAAGAACTTCAAACACTCTGCTCAGCCTATCTAGCTTCACTCAAGCTATTTACTGATCTACAGAGACTAAATGTAACTCTCACTTCTACACAAATCTCATTCGAGATATACAATGCTTTGAAACAAAGGAATAAACGTTTCTAAAATTTCAGCTCAAAGAAAATTCGAATGACAGTAATTTAGCAAGAGATTCTCGAAGGCTTTTGTTTATTCTCGTCTTTTTCACACACACTCTGTCTTCATGTCTTCCAGATATTTAAATTTAAAATTCTCCTTCTTCTTCGGTTGAAAACGGCTAGCGAATTTGAATTCAAAAATTGGATAGATGATAATCTCCAGTAGTTCCTGATTTTGTGCTTGATATATCTCTGTGATTATCCAAATCTTATCTTGCTGTTGAAAACGTTGATGTTTATCCATATAGTTGTTTGACCGTCTTGAAGATAGGCTTCCTCGTGAAATATCTTCTAAATCCCAAAAGAATAGGATAGAATCTTTCCTTCTTGATCTGACTGTCAAACTTGATAAAAACGAATTCTGTAATCTTCATGTAAGTATATTTTAATCATTGAATATAAACCCAAGCCATAAATATCAGACATAATCTGATCTTGGATTAATTTGATTTTTCTGTCATGAGTTCTTGAGATTTTATTCGTTGATTAAAAAAAATTCGAATCCCCTTGGATATAATAACCAACTTTGTGGAACATTTGAATGTATTACCCAAATACACTCAACTTTGGAGCTGGGTCTTCAAAATAATGAAATAATTTTGAAAAATTCGAACTGTGATCTTTTTGTGCGAATTCTGTTCTTGTACCCAGTTCACCTTCTGAGTTACCTTCTGAGTAGTTTTGTCTTGTCGATCAGCCGTTTCACTCTCTGAGTTTCCTTCTGAATACTTTTGTCTTTCTATTTTGTCTCTGAACTACTTTCTGATTTATCTTTAAATTTCCATAACTTCTTACTTAGTTCTTGAAAACTTTTACTTCACTTATCACATTAAATTGAGATTTCTGCATACTCAATAAATTCATTAGTAATACTTAATCTTTTTGTTATCATCAAAACATCAAAAGAGAAATACTAACATTCTCCCCCTTTTTGATGATAACAAAACCCATCTATTAAAACAAAAAAATTATTTTCAAGATAACTCTATTCATTTGCATAATTTGCATAATCCAGAGATAATTCAGTAATTAAAATACGAGTTATATAACCTGCACAAACATTTGCATCGCACATAAATTCATTCATCGCACAAGCATTCATCAATCGCATAAGTATTCATCAAACATTATTTGCATGATTATCTTTGTTTTAATATCTTCTCCCCCTTTTTGTTATCAGCAATTAGAATTAATACCATAAAAGAGAATATCAAATAGTCTGAAAGAAATGCATTGGAATTAAAAGGATCATAACAACTGAGTTCTTAAAAAAAACATAACAGACTAAAAATCAGCAGAAAAGAAAATTAGCTCTTTTTAGGCTTGACTGATTTCCTAGCTGTGGTCTTCTTCCGTCCAGAATACCTAACGATAGGAAGAGTTGAGCTTTCAGGAGGTGGAGGAGAATTAAATGCCGGATTGAATGATTGCAGATACTCTATCAGAACATCAGAAAGAATGATTTGAGGAGTTGTTGTGGTTCGGATGTTGAAGAGGGTTGAGAGATAGGAATCAGCTGAAAGGATTGAACATCTGGTTCCACTGTTGGTGGAGGTGGTGAAACTTCACTGTCAGGTGTGAAGCTTCAGACTTCTCAGGAGGATCAACATCATTTCAGCATCAAAGCTGGTGGAGAAGGGACAGAATCATGTTGTGGAGGTGGAGATGAAACAGAGCCATGAGTAGGATCTGTAAACATGTCCTCGAACATGTGTTCTACTTCAGCCTTCATTTCAGCAAATCTTTTCTCCATCAGTCAAGAATAGCTTTCTTAAAATGCGATTTTGATGTTTCTCCTGGACCCTTAACAGAGATGCCCTCTGAGTCACTATCTGAGTCAGTGTCCAGATGTTTTCCTTCACCTTCCTTAATTTCAAACTTCCCTCCAGTCATGATTCAGGTTTCTTCCTTCTCTTTTCCTTCATAACCTCCTTTCCTGCTCTTCGCATTTGGGATTTCTCCTTATCCTTCTTTTTTTATCACCTTCTGAGCCACTATCTGCTCTTAGTAAGTGCTCCCCCTCAACTGCAGACTTAATTTTCTCCCAATCAAAAATTCTTTTGCTGAACTTAGGATGAACATACCAAGCTCCATCCTTAGCAAACCAGAATTTGCGCTTAACATTGATGTTCATTCTCATAAGCACAATTTCCCCAATTCTTTTCAGATTTTGAGGAAACTTAGCATTATCTTAAACCTCAGCAACTTCATCAACATGCTTCCATAAGGCATATTAAACTTAGTTTTCCACAAATGCTTCAGAATCAAAGATGGTAGATCAAGCTTTAAATTTCTTTTTATTGCCAGAATGACAATAGCTTCGTTTTATTAATCGTAGTAGAACTACCATTCTTTGGAAGCAAACAGTCTACAACTATCTTGTGTAGCAGCCTTATCAACAAACTAAACTCAGTATTAAACACATCTTTTTCAGAATATGTTCCCACTCCATCATTTATTGCACGAAACAGATCATTTTTCTTAATGGATACAAAGAAGTCATCATCTTCTCATCTTTCATATCAAAACATGAAATAAGGTCTTTCCTAGTTATCTTAACTTTTTGCCCAGCTATTTCAGACTTCAACTTCAGTCCATCCGACAATGTCAAGTTATCATAAAATTCCTTGATAACTTCTCCAGCAACTTCACTAGACAAATTACACAGATTTCGACATCCTATATATCTAGCCAATGGTTCCAATAGAACCCATTTTTCTTAAAGAAAGAAAAATCTATGAACGAATTATCAAGAATCTTGATATTCCCATACCTTTTCTTAGAAGAACTTCCTGTCTTCTTCTTCTTTGCTTCTGACATTTTCTTTGGGGATCTTGAAGACATTTTCCTCTTTTTCGAACTTCTTTCTTTTGCTGTGACTCATATTTCTTCCTTAGAACTTTCTGAGTCACCGTCTGAGTCACCGTCTGGTTTAGGGTTTGAACCCTCTTAGTCTTTCCTTCAGATTCTGGGGTAGTAACATCTAAAGATTCATAAGAAGACGAATCTTTTTCCTTTCTTGCTCTGTCTCAGGGGTTGTTTGTTCAACTTCGACAGATTCATTTTTCTTTTTCGTTCTTCTCTCTACTTCTTGAAGTTCAGAGAGTGTTCGTGTTGAATCAGAAGATTCATCACGAATCTCTATAGTTCCTTTAACAACTTTCCCTTAGGACCTTTTGAAGCTATCTTGATGATTTTCGTGGTGCCATGTTAGGGTTTGAAGAGCAAAGAGAGCGCGAAATGAGAGAGAATTTTGAAGTTTTGAGAAAAAGAAGGAACGTTGGATGACGAATAGCAGCAGCACAGGGAAATGGAAGAGTCACGTTCGGCCGTTTGAAAGACGTGGGAAAATGGAGACGTGATTAATGATTCACTTTCTTGCACGTTTTCCATAATCATGAATTCAAATCACAAACACAAGTTTATTAATTTATTTACTATTCTTATTATATATATATATTTTTTAAGAAAAAAATGATATATAAAAATATTAAAAAGGATAACACATTCCAATCTCATTTCTCAAAAATTCAAATCTGGTTTTATCAAGGGGTTTAGTAAATATCTGCAAGTTGATTTTCAGTTGGAACAAAATCAATACACACATTTCCATTAACTACATGATCTCGTATAAAATGATGTCTAATTTCAATGTGTTTTGATCGTGAATGATGAACTGGATTCTTTGTCAATTAATTGCACTTGTATTATCACATTTAATCGAAATAAATTTATTTTCAACACCATAGTCTTGCATTTGTTGTTTAATCCAAAGAACTTGAGCACAACAATTTCCAAGAGATACATATTCAGCTTCTGCTGTAGATAAAGCAACTGAATTTTGTTTCTTTGAAGACCATGAAATCAATTTATCTCCTAAAAATTGGCAAGTTCCAGATGTACTTTTTCTATCTATTTTACAACCAGCATAATCAGCATCAGAAAAACCAATCAATTCAAAATTTTGATTCTTTGGATACCAAATCCCTAATTTTGCAGTACATGCAATATATTTAAATATCCTTTTAACAGCTTTTAGATGATTTTCAGTTGGATTACTTTGGAATCTAGCACATATACACACGCAAGCAAAATATCTGGCCTTGAAGCAGTAAGATATAACAAAGATCCAATAAGGCTTCTATAAAGTTTTTCATTGATTTTCTTACCTTCTGAGTCAGCATCTAACCTGATTGAAGTACTCATTGGTGTAGTCACTTGTTTTTGTTTTCATAACCAAACTTTTTCAGAATTTGCCTTGTATATTTCTCTTGATGAAGAAAGATTCCTTCTTTAGTTTGTTTGATTTGTAGACCCAAGAAGAAATTCAATTCTCCCATCATAGACATTTCAAATTCAGCCTGCATAAGCTTTGCAAAATCTTGACAATATTTCTCATTAGTAGATCCAAAAATTATATCATCAACATAAATTTGTACAATCAATATATCTTCATTATAATGTTTCAAAAATAAGGTTGTATCAACATTACCTCTTTGAAATCCACTCGTGATGAGAAAATCACTAAGTCTTCATACCATGCCCTTGGGGCTTGTTTGAGTCCATAAAGCTTTTCTTAATTTATATACATATTCAGGCTTGAAAGGATCTTCAAATCCTGGTGGTTGCTCAACATACACTTCCTCTTTAATATAACCATTTAAAAATGCACTCTTTACATCCATTTGGAATAAATTAAAATTCTTAAAACATGCATAAGCAAGTAGCAAACGTATGGCTTCTAACCTAGCAACAGGTGCATAAGTTTCATCATAATCTATTCCTTCTTCTTGAGAATAACCTTTTGCTACAAGTCTAGCTTTGTTTCTTACTATTTTGCCATTTTCATCTAATTTATTTTTAAATACCCATTTAGTACCTATAACAGATTTATTTAAAGGTCTAGGCACTAAATTCCATACATTATTTCTTTGAAATTGATTTAATTCATCTTGCATGGCATTTATCCAATTATCATCAATCAAAGCAGATTCAACACAATTTGGTTCAATTTCTGATAATAAAGCAAAGTGACTTTCAAATCTTTTAGTTTTGATCTAGTTCTAACACCAGTATCTATTTTACCAATTATTAATTCAGGTGGATGTGCCGTTTTATATCTCCAAGCATTCGAGTTTCTGGTGTATTAGCACTAGCATCTGTATTACCTTCTGTTTGACCTTCTGATCTAGCTTCTGAGTAATCATATCATTGTTTCTTTAGGTGATTTTTCTTTGGGTGATTCTGATACAGTAGCATCATTAGTAGCATTTTTCAAAAACACAGTTGTATTATCATCATCACAATCATCTTTAATTTCTTCAACAAAACGCACATTTATTGATTCTTCAATAACTTTGGATGTTTTATTGAAAATCCGATATGCTTTACTATTCAATGAATATCCTAAAAATATTGCTTCATCGGAACGTTCATCAAATTTACCAAGATTATGAATGTTCTTTTTCACAAAGCATTTGGCACCAAACACATGAAAATAAGAAACATTTGGTTTTCTTCCTCGAAAAATTTCATATGCTGTTTTTGATGTGAAAGGTCTAATATAAACTCTATTTATGATATAACATGCTGTTGCAGCAGCTTCAGCCCATAAATTCTTTGCAACACCGCTTTCATTAAGCATTGAACGTGTCATTTCTTGTATTATTCGATTTTTTCTTTCAACAACACCATTTTGTTGTGGTGTGTAAGGGCAGAGAAATTATGACTTATACCAAATTCATCACAAAAGGAAATAAATTGAGCATTATCAAATTCTGTACCATGATCTGATCTTATAGAATAATTGAAAAACCTTTTTCATTTTGAATTTGTTTTGCAAAAATTTGAAAGGCATCAAAAGTATCAGTCTTACTTTTCAAAAACATACCCAAGTGATCTTGAGAAGTCATCAACTATAACAAGTCCATATTTGCTTCCTCCAATACTTGAAACTCTTGTTGGACCAAAGAGATCCATATGTAACAATTCTAAAGGTCTTTTGGTAGATATTACATTTTTACTTTTATGAGGAGCTGATACCATTTTATTTTTAAGACATGTATCACATTTAATATCTTGTTTAAAAATCATTTTTGGTAATCCAGCAACAAGATTCTTTTTGGATAACTTTTCGAGTTGATAAAAATTTACATGTCCAAGTCTTTTATGCCATAAATGCACATTATCAGATATAGAAAGAAAACAACACTCAATATCCATATCAGATGGTTTAATTAGATAAATATTTTTCTTTCTAAATCCTTCAAACATTTTAATACCTTTATCATCATATGCATAGCATTTACTTTTCTCAAAAATCATTTTATATCCTCTGTCACATAATTGACTTATGCTTAGCAAATTATGTTTTAGTCCTTTTACAAGTGAAACATTTTCTATAGCATGTGGTGGATAACCAATCATACCTGTGGCTATAATCTTACCTTATTATTATCTCCAAATCTTACATAACCATTTTCTTTCCATACTAAATTTGTAAACAAGGAAACATCACCTGTCATATGACTTGAGCACCCACTGTCTAGGTACCAAGTTCCTTTTATTTTTGCTCCTTGTTCCTGCAATTAATCATAAAAGGCTATCAAACCCTTTTAGGAACCCAGACAAGCTTGGGTCCTTGATAAGATAAGCTCATTTTCTCCTTATTATTTACTTGATTCGAATTGAGCTTGTTCTTTTTATAAAAGCAATACTTTTCAATGTGTCCTACTTTATTGCAGAAGAAACAAGTATAGGTAGGTCTTAAATTATATCTTGCATTTACCTGGTTCCATCTATTTTGTCTAGGATACCTTGGAGTGTATCGCTGACTGGACCTTCTGAGGTTGCCTCTGACTTGATATCTTTGTTCAGGGCACACTCTGAGGTACCTTCTGTTATTATTGTTTATGGGTCTATTCATTGTTTCCCTTCTGATAACAGGTTGTTGATTACATGCAACTTCCTTTGCTTTCACAAATACAGTCTTTTTCATATGGTTAGAACTACTTCCAATTTCATATCCAAGTCCATATTTATTGTTTCCAATTCTTTGACTAGAAAGTAGCATATTTAATTTTTTATCACTCTCATCAAACTTATTGAAGGTGCTTGTAATGGTTTTTGACAGATCTTCAAATCTTACTTTTAGATCTTTAATTTCATCCTTCAAAACACCATTTTCTTTTCTTAGATTACCAGAATTTACATGCAATTTTTCATTGTCAATTTTCAGATGTCATTTTCATCAATAATCAATTTGTTTGTTTGTTTCAAGACATCTTTCTCATTTTTTAAAGCCTTATTTTCAATGTCTAACTTAGATATTCTTACATTAGCCTTTTTGAGAGCCTTTAACAATTTGTTCATTTCTACATATATCTCACTATCGTCATATCAGCATCAGACTCAGAGTTTACCTCGGATGCTGCCATTAAACACAAGTTGGCTTCTTCTTCATCTTCACTTGCAGCTTCTGAGTCAGCTTCTGACTCATCCAAGTCGCTCCAGGTTGCCATCATCGCTTTGTTCTTCTTTTTGAACTTCTTCATTTTTTCAATGAGAGATGGACATTCATACTTTATATGTCCTGGCTTCTTACATTCATAGCAAATGATTTCCTTCTTCTCTTTTCTTTGTTCTTTTTCTCTATATAGTTCACCTGCATCACCTTTGTAAGTTTTTCTTTTAGTAAATTTGAACTTTTTACCTCTTTTATTCCTGAGCATTTTATTGAGCCTTCGTGCCAGCAAAGTAATGTCTTCATCATCACTGTCATCATCATCTTCGGTTTCTGCTTCACTGACTTTCTTAGCTTTGAAAGCTATGGCTTTCTTGCTTGTTTCAGCTTCTTCCGTGGTGTCCAAGTGAGATTCATACTCCATGAGTTTTTCTTTCAGCTGACTAAGAGTCAATCTCTTCAAGTCTTGAGCCTCCTCAATAGCGATCTTTTTCGCATCCCACGTTCTAGGAAGAATTCTAAGCATTTTCCTCACCAAATCTGGTTCAGGGATTTTCTTACCAAGTGATGTCAGTTTATTAGATATGGCAGTGAATCTATCAAATGCATCCTTTATTTTCTCATTAGATTTGAACTTAAAAAGCTCATATTTCTGAAGTAATGCATTAATCTTAGTATCTTTTATAGTTTCAGTTCCTTCATATGTCATGCATAAAGTGTCCCAAATTTCTTTTGCAGTTTCACAACATGATATCACATAAAATTCAGATGATGCAATAGTCATGAGTAAGAGATTCTTAGCCTTGGAATTTGTCTCAATCAGCCTCTTCTCTGGTGGAGTCAACACTTCATCATCGGAAATCGTTACAGTATGATCACCATGTGAGATAACCTGCCAAGAGTCAAAGTCATTAGCTTTAATGTATGTGGACATCTGCATTTTCCAATATGCAAAATTCGTGCCATCAAAGAAAGGAGCCTTGTTCATTGCAATGTTGTTATCAGCCATTTTCAAAGATCACTCAATTAATCAAAAGAGAACTGCTCTGATACCAACTGTTGGTCCCGAAAGAATAACCAAGAGGGGGTGAATTGGTTATTTAATAAAATTTAACCTTTTTTTTTTAAATTCAACCAAATTCACTCTACTCAGTTACTCAAATTAAATGGCTTCTAAAACTCTATTTTAAATAACAAATATTGATAAATTTCGAATAATATCAGACAAGATCAAGTTCGCAAATAATTAAAAAAAAATATGTTAATAAGAATTTATTTTGCTCCCAGTTACTCTCTGACTGATCTTCTGAGTTCAATGTTCAGTAGAACTTAAATTTCCAGTTACTCTCTGACTGGTCTTCTGAGTTTATAATGTAGCAAGAATAAACAATAAAATATACACGAAATTAAAAAGATAAGGTAGAGAAGAGATTGCAAGATCGATTTATAGAGGTTCCGCCTCGAGCTCCAAGCCGGGGACCTGGTATTCCACACCGGTATGTTCCACTATAACCAAAAGAAATGAGAATACAAGCTTGTTCTTCAACAAAGAACTTCAAACACTCTGCTCAGCCAATCTAGCTTCACTCAAGCTATTTACTGATCTATAGAAACTAAATGTAACTCTCACTTCTACACAAATCTCATTCGAGATATACAATGCTTTGAAACAAAGGAATAAACGTTTCTAAAATTTCAGCTCAAAGAAAAATTCGAATGACAGTAATTTAGCAAGAGATTCTCGAAGGCTTTTGTTTATTCTCGTCTTTTTCACACACACTCTGTCTTCATGTCTTCCAGATATTTAAATTTAAAAATCTCCTTCTTCTTCGGTTGAAAACGGCTAGCGAATTTGAATTCAAAAATTGGATAGATGATAATCTCCAGTAGTTCCTGATTTTGTGCTTGATATATCTCTGTGATTATCCAAATCTTATCTTGCTGTTGAAAACGTTGATGTTTATCCATATAGTTGTTTGACCGTCTTGAAGATAGGCTTCCTCGTGAAATATCTTCTAATTCCCAAAAGAATAGGATAGAATCTTTCCTTCTTGATCTGACTGTCAAACTTGATAAAAACGAATTCTGTAATCTTCATGTAAGTATATTTTAATCATTGAATATAAACCCAAGCCATAAATATCAGACATAATCTAATCTTGGATTAATTTGATTTTTCTGTCATGAGTTCTTGAGATTTTATTCGTTGATTAAAAAAAATTCGAATCCCCTTGGATATAATAACCAACTTTGTGGAACATTTGAATGTATTACCCAAATACACTCAACTTTGGAGCTGGGTCTTCAAAATAATGAAGTAATTTTGAAAGAAATCGAACTGTGATCTTTTTGTGCGAATTCTGTTCTTGTACCCAGTTCACCTTCTGAGTTACCTTCTGAGTAGTTTTGTCTTGTCGATCAACCGTTTCATTCTCTGAGTTTCCTTCTGAATACTTTTGTCTTTCTATTTTGTCTCTGAACTACTTTCTGATTTATCTTTAAATTTCCATAACTTCTTACTTAGTTCTTGAAAACTATTACTTCACTTATCACATTAAATTGAGATTTCTGCATACTCAATAAATTCATTAGTAATACTTAATCTTTTTGTTATCATCAAAACATCAAAAGAGAAATACTAACAGATGGAATCCTGGATAAGACCTTGAAGAGATGATAAAAATAAGTCGCAATCTTTCTGGTGTGGAGTTAGTGATGTGCAAGGGAAAATTCCATGGTTTTATCACATTTTTTAGCAAGACTAATGTCGTCAGTTATTTAACGACTTAGATTCATAACTAACTATAATTATACTACTAAAATACTTAATATATTAATTATTATAATTATTTTAATGGTCAAATAATTGATCGAATGGTTTGTTACCAGTATCGTAGAAGTTCTTGCATTATCGGTCTAGTCACAAAGTACATCTTATTGGGTGTTATGCATCTAAAGGAGAGAGAAAAAGATTGTAGGAGTTATATAAGTGGAATCTAAAAATCAAAACTATAAAACAAATGGTGGATGATAGAAGATGGAAGGGAGGTGTGGCCACCGATGTTAAGCTTTGTTAGGGCATTTAGAGTTTAAAAATAAATCATTTTTCTAGTTATTTTTTGTTTTTATTGTTAAGCTTTGTTAAGTCAAGAAAATGAACGATAAGGACAAATATAGTAGCAACCTTCTATACCTAGATTGAATAACCTTATGCAAAACTTGATTTAAGTTATTAATATTCAAAAGCAAAAATTCTTGGAAAAACTCTGATTATTTTGCTAATGAATCTATGGCTATAATTGCTTCTTTATTTATATGATTTAATGGAACTACAAACTTCAAAATTTGCTCAAAGTGAAATTAACTTGGTGAGCAAGCCCTAAAAGTAAGAACTATTTTGTAACCAATGACAACAATTTGAGAATTTAATTTTACTTCTAGCTCAATTACGTATTTCTTGCTTAGCTCTTTTATCAAATTAGATAGCTAATAACTATACTTTATTTTTACTAATATTCTATAATACCCTCCAAATATAGATGGTGGAATTCTAATAAGAAAGGTGCCTTTTCTATGTAATGGCTTGGAGTTTGTCAGAACTCCAAAGTTAAGCATGCTCTGGGCAGAGTAATCCCAGGATGGGTGACCCCTAGGAAGCATTGACACCAAAAGGACAAAACCGTGCTGTGTGTGATCAAAGCGGACAATACCTTGGTGGGTAAAGTTCCGAGTCGTTACACAGTGCCTCCGTGTCCTGGTTGTACCTGGGGGTGCGCCAAGAGGACTAGTGTACCTAGCATCACGGTCCCTACCCAGGGTGACCTAAGGGCTTATGAGTGCTTCGTCCACTGCGGTGGAGCCTGAGGTAGTAGGTCGTGACACTTTCCCTTCAAATTCAAAAATTTTGGTCAAAAAAATTTGTTTAATGTTATTCTAAGCCTAACAATTAGTATCCCTTAAATCATTTAGCTTTATAGCTTCCTGTGGAGATGGAGAAGGAATTGTAATAGTACATAAAATATCTCACCTCATGTTAACGATACCACTAATCATTTCCACTACTGTATGGTTTTTAGTTAAATCTCTAGCATCCAGAATTCTAATTCAAATAATTGAAGATGAAGAGGAGCTTCTCCATGAAGAATGATATTGCTACTTGCCTCCCATATTTACTTGCCATATGAGCTAAATAAAGAACTTCATCATCGAAACCTCCATCGTATTATATAGTCAATGGCTCCATATAAATTGGTTAAATATGGCTTCAACCATCGAAATAACCTCTTTATGATAATATATAGCATGAATCAATTAATCACACTGACTACATATCATAAACTTAAACAAGACCAATCTAGTAGATGGTGTTTAAAAAGTGATAATTCCAAACATGAATTGGTTGAATATGGCTTCAACCATTGAAATGACCTCTTTGCAAGAATGAATAGCACAAATCAATTAATCACACTAACCACATAGCACAAACTTAATCAACACCAATCTAGTAGGTGGTGTTTAAAAAGTGATCATTCCAATCACGAAGATGGTAGAGAGTTTTGCTATTGGTTCATTCTACCCTCAAATGAAGGCCTACAAACATAGAGTATATGTAAAGCCATGTCGACATAAAGGATAGTAATAATCTTCTAAAATTCAATAATGCAATAAAAAACTTGTACTTTTTTAGATTGGGATATCTTTTGAGATAACAAAACCGTTGGTCTTTGTTAAAATTTTCACCAAAAACTTTGTGATATGTCATGCTCCAAATCTAAGATTATGATCACACTACCATGTACCCATATCGCAATACAAACATACGAAGGTTCATAACATACTAAAAAACCACAAAATGCCAAATCATATTGAGTCCTCTAGACCTCACAACATTGTCTTTTGCTAACAAAATTCACTCATAATTATATATCCTAATAAATTCAATTGCATAATTTTATATTTAAACTACCTATAGAGTCAATCTTTTTTATTATGCTATCACTAATTCTGTTTACATGTTTAGTCATCGCAACAGAGATTCCTTTATTTGTAACACATGAAGAACATATCTTTATATAGTGCATCTCACACTACATGTGATTTTAAAGAAGTAACATTAAAGTATGAATAACAGATGACTAAAAGCAGAAGATAGGGAAGAGGAGAAGAAAATCTTAGGGATCTCTAATGCACGTATGATCGAAGGAAGAGTTATATAACATCAACCCCACAATTCCTAAAAGAAGGCAAGTCACATGCATACGGTGCATCTGACACTACACGTGATTTTAAAGAAGTAATATGAAAGTATAAATAAGGGATAACTAAAAGTGGAAAACAGGGAGGAAGAGAAGGCAATCTTAGGGATCTCTTATGCATATGTGATTGGAGAGAGAATTATACAACATCAACCCCACATTTTCTGAAAAAAGTCAAGATTTTTATCATTTCAAGTTTTGTTTGATATTTTGAGGTTGCAAACTGACAACATAACAACTTTCTACTAATGTGTGAATTGTGTCAAATAAGGAGAACCCTTGAAGTACCCATAGAGTTTAATTGTTTAACCGTTAACAATGTCTTTCAAATGATGTAAAAAATTAACAATTAAAGTGATGTCTTGAATTATCAATGTTGCAAACCCTGCTATGAAGAGTTGTTAATTTTGGATTTTAGACTTAATTTTTAAGAAAATTCTATGATCCTCTAATTAATTTTGATGAAACCAATCCTATTATCATCCAACGGCTCACATTATATCCAATTATGAATCAATAAAAAAGTTTTTATTCCAATTACTATTTTAATAATTAGATAGTTGACTGAATGATTTCCTAGCTCAATAAAGTTTTTAGTGCATTTTGAATACCTTTCCTATTAATGCTGTATGCTCGTGCGGCACAATGCCGTGGAGTTATTTCAACGCCCCAATTCTATTGACCATGCCAACTAATACTAATACTATTATTATCTTTGTGACTGGGCTTTTATTGCGGCATTAAAATAGGGCTCGACCCACTGATGGCGGCACCTTCACTGGAATTATTGAAACTTAGCTTTATGGACCGGGCTTGCAGGAATTGTAAAAATGTGTACCCTTTATGCTTCTCTGTGCACTTCTCTTCGTCTTTTTCCCTTCATTGTAGCTTCCCTACAAACCGTAGATAACAACTAACAAGTAAGGTCTATCTTGTCCAGTGCTTGTCACTGTCTCAGCCGAGTTACACCTATAAGCGTCCATGTTACTGTGACAGGTGGCCGTAATTGCATTCCTAAAGACCGCAGTCAGGAATTCATAAACAGACTATTAACTCTTGTCGCCTCCCATGACATAGGCCACAGGAAGCAAAAGAACATGGAGCTTGCTTGCTCATGCAAGATCATTTTCATTAAGTGGATAAAATACTTAGAATGGCATTCTATAGTGATTTGAAAAAACAATAGTTTTTGGAAGAGTCGATGCCTTATGATAGGCAATCAAACAGAAATTGTCAGCTAATGCTGTGGATCTCGCATGTAAGTATAATATCTCCAATTTTGGGGATGATTTATTTCTGTTCCTGGAAACGAAACACACACGGCACACTACGAATTCAAACATGAACCCATGTTGTCTTATGTGATCTAAGGTACAAGTCCAACAGAGTTCAGTGATATAGAAAGTAAAGATATTGACATGCACTGACAATATTTAGTGATTGAGCGTAAAAATAGTCCCCAAACAACAAGGTCCTACGGAAAGAGATCAACCAGCAGAATGAACAAAAGTAGGCCAATGAGATTGATGCGGCCAACTGCCCATCATATGCACTCCATTCGTAAAGGCGCTCCAAGCAAATGGGCGCACTTCTTAAGCTAAACCATGATTTTAAGAGATACTCAATAAGCTTCAAACTATCTAATGAGCTGCTTGAAAGAAAATGGAACTTCTAAATCAAGGAATCCCTTGCTGCTTGAGTGACTACCACCTTAAACCTAGTAAAAGAAAGCTTCTGCTTCAAAAGGTCCAATATAAGCAATAGACCAGAAAGCAAATCACGATGTCAACCATATGCTACAACTCAGTATTATAGCATTCATCAAACTGGTTGTAAAAGCAAGATAAAACACCATAGGAAATTGACACAGAACGGGTTGCGTAAATCTTGTTCAATAGATAAAAACCACAATTAGAATAAAAATACCTTGCTGCCTCATGTGTTAAGATAATGGAAAAACAAAGTAAACGCAAATATATGCATGAAAATTCTCTTCATAAATTGAAAAATGGTTCCTTTGAGCTAAAAGGAAAAGATGCATCCAACACTGATAAATCCTTCACTCTTTACTTCCTCTATTGCACAGATCATTGCACAATAACTTCAGTTAGATTTGTTTCATGCAAGGTATTTCAAACCCTAATCAATATTTGTTATCAGCAAATTTAGAGCTGTCAAATATTGTCACATTATTCTTAAGAGATTGCAGTTACTTGTAGCCTCCGTAACAGCATTTGGTGGTGAAAGGAAAAAAGAGCAGCAGATGGCCAATGGTGGCAACTATCATGGAAAATATGTGAAAAATTAAAAGAAAAAAAATCGTTAAACAACAACAACCCAGAAAAAACCTCTATTGGTTTTTCTTGATGCATGTTGGTCATCACTACAGAAATCAGATCACAAAAGGCATTTCCATTTACTGCTAAAAACAACTACTCGCTGCAACCTCTTGATATTATAATGATAATATTATTTGTTGCAAAAAAATGAAGATTACAAATGTCAAAAGCAGTTTGGAAAACTTTTTTATGAAACAAAAGCCACAAAGGAGCCACAGGTATGTGTTAAACTAAACACAGTGTATTCTTAGCTTCAATTGAAAAAACTAGCCTTAAACAGAAGAAGCTGTTACGACAAACCAAAAATGATACAAGAGAGAGCACACGCTATGGAACTTCAGTTAAGTTGAACAGCTTCACATGTATATACCAAAAAGTTGAAAAATGCCACCTCCAAATACATTAGTTCGCTCTGAAAAAACAATTAAGTGGAGCACACAGAGGTTACTATCAAGGGAACTTACTGTCAATTATTTAGTGAAGTAGAAGCAAGGCATTACATTATCACCAAACCAAATCACAAATTGGAATAAGCAGTTTTCATATTTTATGCTTGAACTACCAGGAGTTGCCAGGCAAGATAGCAATAGCACTCAAAGAGGCCAAAAGTACGGAGCTCAATAAACTTTTACACATCATGTATCTGGTCAAACAGTTGCCAACTCTAACATGTCCTCAAATTTGGGACCAGGTCATGGAACATGAGATTAAAAAAAGGGATCCAAACATAGTAAAACACAAGGAAAACAGAGTGAACTGTGAACACTGTACCCTGCTAGTTCCCCTTTTCATTCATCCCCCAACCCCCTTCGCGATAGTTTTATAAAGATGTTATGCCAGGTGACATGACCAAATGCCGTACATGCATTTCCTAACAATCTTAAATGAAAACAACAAAGCCCCGGTATATGTTTATCACACTCTAGGAGAACTTTCACGAATCAGTCAACAAATTTTTCCATTTTTGAAATTTGTTCTGAGTAATGAAAATTGAGAATAGGACTGTTGAAATCACAAATTAGGTATTAGAATCGAAATGCTGACTTATAATGTGCACAACACACACAAATTAGCAATTTACCCAAAGTATCGCACTAGGGCATAATGAACAAGAACTCAACTCCCAAATTAAAGCTATAGATGTTGTTTTAATGTTGCAGCGTTGTAATCACGGCATTAAAATGGAGGCGAAGCAGGTGAATCACAAAACACCAAACGCGGCAGAGTCAAATTCTAACTTCATGATATGGTTAATCCACTGCAACAAAATTAGAAATTAAATATAAATGTTTATATCAATTATAAGTTGTTAAAAATTTCAATAATGGTGTGATCCAGCATTGTAAAATGGTTATAATAATAACATATCTCAGCGCAGCAGCTCAGATGAAGTATATATCCTACTTTTCTATACGTTGCAAATGCTTTTAAAAAATTACATTGAGAAAAAGTTTAGTTGACTTTCTAACATTAGTTAACATGTTATAAAGAAATATATATTTCTTCTAATATTGATAATAAATATAAAAAAATTATAAATAAATGCATAAATTTCTTCTTTTTGCACTTAACAAATGATGAACTTTTACAGTATTATCATGAGAATTTACCATCAATATTATAAAATTAAATTGATTTTAAAATAAATTAATATAAAAAAATTTAAGAAGTTTTATCACGATTGAAAAAGATCTGAATTATTTATTAATATAACAGAACCAGTTTTATTGTAATTGCCACGGGGAACAATAAACATTTTTTCCTCGACGGGGAAAAAAAAAAGTGTGGACCTATGTGAACTTTAACCTAAACTCTCTTGCTTCTAAACAATAAATGCGAAGATGTAATGATGAGATAAGAAATTTTGTTTTCTTTATACTGAGTCAAGGGGTAGTATAGAACAGCTATCATTGGATGGCTATAGAATTCTAAAGACTGGAAGAAAAGTCCACCTGACGCATCTTCCAATAGTAGAAAAAAGAACGAGATTCCATTTCCATCTATAAAACCAACATCATTTGTCTTAAGATATTGAACTTGGAGATTTAGAAGATAAAGAGTGCCAGGAATAGTAATTTAATATGCAGGAAGAAGGAGAAACACTTGGAAATGGATCTTCTTTGCCAGTCCTAAGCGTTCAAGAGATTGTGAGGGATGATCCTGGTTTCATTCCTGAAAGATACATTAAGGAACTGAAAGACAGGCCTCTGGAGACTCTAGTTAGCCATTCATATGACATCCCAGTTATCAAGATGTCCCTGCTTGCTAGTGGAGATAAACTTGAGCTACAAAAGCTAAACTCTGCTTGCAAAGATTGGGGATTCTTCCAGGTAAAACTTTATGGTCAAGGAAGCAACATGTTCTACTTGTTGGTTATGTCATCAGTCACAGCGACAGTCTGAATTTCTAAGACAGTGTAGCTGAACCTTGGAAATGGTCACAACTGCGAAATTTCTTCTTATGATTTTGGTTTTTTCTGCTTGCTAGTGCACTTGATACACACTTGTCTATATTTTTCCATCAATCCATCACTTGACATGGTTTTTTCCTTCACTAATTTAAGTAGTAAATATGAATCAAATTGGGTGATTTTTCATGTAAGACTTAGTTACTATTGGATATTTAGTATACAAGAGAAAATTAAATATAAGGTGTTAACATCTTCTAAGCAGTATATATTTTCAAAATTTCAGGCAATGCTTAGTTCTGATAATTTCAAGGAGGGTCATTGTGATTTAACTTTTGAAATTCCAACGATGAAATCTGATCTTCCTGGTTCTCTCCTTTTTTTTTTTTTTTTAATTTGGGGTCCCAGATTATAGATCACGGAATAGAAGACACTGTGTTGGATAAGATGAAGGCCGCAATGGCATCATTTTTCGATCTTCCGCTAGAAGAGAAGAAGAAATATGCAATGCCAGCAAACGATCTTCAAGGTTATGGACAAGCATATGTTGTTTCTGAAGAACAAAAGCTTGATTGGGGAGATTTTATTTACTTAAGGACACATCCGGAGAAGTATAGAAGGTTCAAGTACTGGCCGCTCTCATTACCTGGATTCAAGTAACTCCACAGACCCTCTCATATTTCATAATCTATGTTTATGCTTTCTTTGAAGTCCTGAAGAAACTTTCTAGCCAAAATACACAAATGAGTCAACCTTACGCAATGAAACTCCTGAATTTTTCTTGTTCAATTAAACATCTTCACTTGATATTTGCCGAAATGAAAACCTAAAATTTCAAGTGTTATGTTAACATTTTACTTACAAACTCGCTATTAGGCTTCAATTTCACGAAACAGGAATATTATAGTCATTATTAGCATGCACTCCAAAAATTCAAGGGTTTAACCAAAAATATGTGAAAAGGATAGGACTTCTGCAATGAGTAAAATCCTGGGGGCTTATTTGTATATTTTTCTGATTTTTTATTAAGTCTAATAAGTTGTGACATGCTTGTGTTATGCTAACTGCTAATTTAATGTATAATCTTGAAGAGAGGCAGTGGAAAATTATTCAAAAGAACTGCAGAAGATCACACAGGAGCTCTTTGCTAATTTATCCATATTGTTGGGACTGGACAAAGATGGTCTAAGAAAGGAACATGGAGAGATGAAACTAGGAATGAAAATGAACTACTACCCACCATGTTCGAGGCCTGATCTTGTTCTCGGTGTAAGTCCACATTCTGATGGTGGTTCCATAACTCTTCTCCTACAAGATGATGATATTACAGGTCTCCAGATAAAGCATGAAGGACAATGGGTGCCCGTTAAACCGATTCGCAATGCAATGGTTGTAAATGTTGGTGATGCTCTAGAGGTATCAGATATCTAAACATATTTTAGCCCAATTAAGATATTTAAACCCTATCAATTTCGACAGGTCTCAAGTTTTCATTCCTAGATACGTGTTTGCAAGTTGCTTTACATAGTGTAAGAGTTATATGGTGCTGACTTTCCATTAACTTTTTGACAAATAAGATACTACGATCCATGTACAGACAAAATATATCTTTCTGTGCCCCACTGTGCTATGAAAGTAAAAGAAAGAAGTATGTACAGATGGATGGCCTAGTTTGCTCAATTATCACAAGCAATTCATGATTTTCAGGTCTGGAGTAATGGAGTGTACAAAAGCATCGAGCACAGAGCCGTAACAAACAAGAAGAAAGCAAGAATGTCAGTGGCAGCATTTGTTATTCCAGAAGATGAAATAATAATTGGTCCCCTTCCACCAACATTTGATGATATTCACTGCCCTCGAGTGTACAGGAACATCAAGTTTATTGATTATGTCCGGCATGTTTTGGGAAGAAAAATGGAAGGAAAGGCACACACTGATTATCTAAAGCTGTAAGGTACTGAAATGAATAATTGTTTTTTGATGCTTTCATCTGACTTTGGAGTGTCTAGCTAGCTAGTTGATGACATTTTACAAAATGAGTAAAATATAAATGCATATTATCTGAAGCTCCATCGCTACAAAGATTCCTTTTCTTTTTCTTTCTTTCGATTTATTTTTCATCTCATCTCTACTTGATCTATGATTGTTTCAAATAGGATAATTATAAGAATATCCGATCTACATCTAATCTGTTTAAATCTCAAATCCAATGTGAATTTTGACCATGTGGCCCTGCTGTAATCTTCATTGTTCATATCAGTATGTTACAAATCATTTCTCTGCCAAACTGACTTGATTTTGGCAAAGTAGCTAAAAAGCACTGCTCTGGTGTGCTCAAAATTTGTTAGAAAGAGGGAACTGGCGCACAAATATGAACTCATAGGTTGATGTTTGAAGATATAACACTGCACGCAACATTTGAAACTCTGAAACAATCTTATAAAGCAACAACTAACTCTCTGTAATCTAAAAATGATTTTTGAATTGTGGTGATGGGTGGCGAGGGTCAACCAATCATTATTTGACAGGCCATGAGAGAAGCCATAATCCATCCAGAACAGATAGAAAATAGAATCTACATTGAATCATGATAAAAAAGAGATGTCATCAAAATAATTTCTTGAAGAACTCCTCTCATCCATGAAACATTCATAGATTCTTAGAGGTATGATGATTTGGTCGGCAAACAAAGAGTAAGCATTCAAGTACTCATATATGGAATCTTTAGAGTATATCGTGGTGCAAGAAGAGAGGAGATCAATGCCTGTAGTAGTATACTGAGCTCCTGAATGCAGAAATACATGGAGAAATAGTACCAGAAAAGAAGTTTGCCAAAAACCATCCACTGTCCTAAATGACAGAAAGAATAAATAAAGGCTGCAAGAATACTTTTAGACCAACCAATGGTACTAGAATTCTGGAAGCTGCAAGCCCATTCAGCAAGTGCGTACTCCCACCTTGTTGCTTTGGACCCTCACATGGACAGCACAGTGGTCACAGCCTTCCCTTATATGCTGCACTGAAGCTCTATGGACTAATGTAATCTGCAACTACCTAACTACCATCTATTGGCTTGGCCCTTGGCCTGAGAGAACCACTTCTTTGAGTGCATGAAGCATAGCTTCACTCCCATAGCTCGGACAGATCTTAGCTGTTTTAACTTTAATTGATTAATGATCTATAATCTAATAGAAACTAAATAGTATAAAATCTGACATGATTTAGCATAAAGAGGGTTGCAGTTCACTGTTCATTTGCAGTCACCGATTGAAGGATACTTTTAGCATTATGAGGCAATTTTAACAGAAAGAAAGGAGGGCTTCAATAGGAATGCAACCGGCCCGGTCATTAATGGGTTTTCGATCCATCCAACCTGATAAAAACTCTGGGTTTAACCCTATAGGATAATAAGATCGAGTTTGGATATAGATAATAAACCCTATAGGGTAATAGGGTCGGGTTCATATACTACTAAAACCTAATGGATACCTGACTCGTTAGTTTAGTAAAAAAAAAAAAAATGTAATGTAAATACATTTACTAAATGTAAACAAAGTAATAGGAGAAATTTAAAAAAAAAAAATAAACCTAGACACTCTTGACTCAAAACTCATTCTGCCACTACATCTCCTTTCCTTCTCCACTTCCAGTCTTGGAAATTTTCACTATCTTTATCTCTATGTTTTCACTATTGTCATTCATAGTATAATAATTTACTGTTCATGTACCGGCATTCCTTTATAAAGCTAGCAATCTTTATTCAGCAAGTTCTAAATTTTTAATTCATATCTATTCCTTGTATGTCATAGGACATTTGTGTGAAGAGATGTTAAAGGGGCAAGGAGATGTAAGGAAGGAGATATGAAGGAGCTTCGAAATGTTTTTCTTTTATGTTTATTAGACTACTTAAGGATTTTGTAACTTGTCATTAAAATTTGGTTCAAGTCATATACTCATGTTTGCAGGAGAATTGTTATGTGTTTACGTGAGAATTGTTATGCTTAAAGATTGATGTTTCAATTTGAATGTCTCTTGATTTATTATATAATTTGAAAACAGGTTGGCAAAAAAAAGTTGAATTGCTATATTATTAGACTATTATTTTATTGGCTTACGCCTGTCAAATCTATTGAAAAAAATAAAAAAATAAAAAAAAACTATAAGCAGGGCGGGTTTGGATTGATGATTGGACAGGTGATCAGATGGGTAATCGAATTGATAGTTGGACGGGTAACCGGGTGGGTAGCGGGTTTTAGAGAAAACCCTATAGGGTAGTTTGGATATAGAAGGAAAACCCTATAAGGTTATAGGATCGGGTTTGGTATGTCCTATGGTATTAGCGTTTGAGTTTGGGTTTATATGACCTGCTTGAAACCCAACCCAGTTGCGTCCCTATTCAACATGATGAGTACACTTTCAAGTATAATTTACTCATAGGTGTTGGGGTGGTGGCGGAGAGAATAATGAAGTAAGCACATCTAAAACAGAAGAAAAATAAAGGTTTCCAATTGTGCCATCCTTGGTAATGCTTAGTGTACAAGATACAGTGAGGAATGACCACAGTTGCATTCATATAATCAAGGTAACAGGTATGTAATTCATGGGAGGTCACATGTTGAACAGAAAAAGACTCTCCTTGTAAGAAGCGACATCAAAAGAATTTTAAAGCCACGTCTACCCAGAGACTTGTTACTGTGATTCTCTGTGCAATATAAGATCAGCTCCCCATTATGCATCACAATCAGAAATTGCCCCCTTTCTCTAAAGCCCAACACCCTTCCCAAACCTCCATGATGACGCATATCCACAGAGAACTGTTTCATCCAAGAATGTACCACTCCATATTCTCTCATGACCCATATGTGACACACACCAGTTAGTAGGTTTCTTCCATCAGCATCCCATGGTTCTTGCTCTACTAAGCAAAGGATCGGTGTCTGAGTCTCGGTCTGAGCATAATCATGCACTACCAGCGATGGTTTGTTGTTTGGACGATTATCAACACTTACCGGGACCTCCATTTCACTGGAAACCTCATCGCCTAAGTGGAAGACCACAATGGCGTTTTTCCTAGTCTCGAAATCTCCAATCCAATGAAGAGCTTCATTCAGGAAAGCCTGGGAAGATCCTTCAGCCACAACATAACGAACGGTGTCCATGATTGAAGACTGAATCGGTCTCCAAGAGTTGGTGCTCAGATGATAAATGTCAGCCACAGGTGGAACTTTCACAGACCAGAGTTTTACGAAAAGGTACACCAATCTCAAGATCTTAAAGTCGTATTTCTGATCCTGGTAATGAAAGTCAAACCCAAGAATATACATGTGGGAATCATCAGAACTGAAGATACGGGGAACAGGGACATGGATGTGCTTTCTGATGGAGCAGTTCCATAACATAATTTGGACATAGTTTTCAATGTAAGCAGAGAAACAGAGCAAACCGTTACAAGAGGCAACGAAATGATAGACATTATAGCCATTGTAGCCATTGTCTAAAGGAAACTCTAATTCTGCTTCTTGTTGTGGTAGTGGGTGACCGTGATCTATGTAAAGGGAGCTCCTCATTTTCCTCTCGGAAGGTTAGTAGTACCTCAACAGCAGGGATGAATCAGGACCAGGACTGTTGGTCTTATGTCGATTCTCCACAGCGAAAATGAAAGATGGAGAAGTTACAAGAGAGCACCATTGCTTACAGACACACCTGACTTGCAACACAGCTTTTTCACTGGAAGTCTCACCAGGATTTCCTCCCGAACTTGTGATGGAATTTCCATCTCTACCTTGCACACCCAACTTCGAAATTCCTTGCTCTGAATATATGACTAATTCTAACTTGAAGATCATCCACAAGAAGGAATCTCCAAACTGTGAAGAAATCGAAATGATCCAAGAACAGAAATTGGATCAAGAATCATTGATACTTCCAGCAGATGTTCTCCTTGTAAAAACAGAACAAACATAACAGAAAATATAACGAATGAGAGAAAATGATTTGTTATATTATTTCTGATGTGGAGTCATATATTTATACATGTACAAAATAGGACACATGGAAGAACAATAAATAAAACTATACTACTTCTACATCCACCCCTCAAGTTGGACTAGATAACAAGCCCAACTTGTCTAAAGAAGAAAGAAGTTGAGGTGCAGGAACTGATTTGGTAATAAATCAGCCAATTGGGACTTAGAAGAAACATGAAGAATTTTTAAGAAATCCATGAACAATATGATCATGGAGAAAATGTACATCGATATCTATATGTTTTGTTCTTCCATATAAACAAGAGTTCTCGGCAATAAGTTGTGCAGATCGACTATCACAATGCAAAGGAACCGGAAGTGAAACCGTCACATCCAAATCACACATGAGATAGGACAACTAAAGAAGTTCCTTAGTAGCAGAGGCAAGACTCCGATACTCAGCTTCAGTAGAAGAAGTAGATACGGTAACTTGCTTCTTTGTCTTCCAAGAAATAAGAGAACCCAAGTAAAATACAATAACCAGTGAGTGATTTTCTATCATCAATATTAGCCCCCCAATCAGCATCGGAATAGCCTTGCAACTGCAAAGAAGAGGAAGAAGAATAGAACAACCCTTTGTCAAAAGTGCTTTTAAGATAGTGAAGTAAATGTAAGGCAGCTTGAAAGTGAGAAGTACTGGGTTGAGCAACATTTTGGCTGAGTTGTTGTACACAAAAGGAAATATAAGGGCCGTCATGGTTAAGTATAATAACCGCCAACAAGTCATTTGTACTGACTAGGATTTGGAAGAATGTCTCCTGAAGTAGTAGTAAGCTTTGTACCAGAAGGAAAAGGAATTTTAACTGGTTTGGATGCTGTTAATCTTGAGTCTTCAAGAATGTTAAGTAAGAATTTTCGTTGATTTAGCATAAAACCATGCTGAGTTCGACAAATCTCAATTCCAAGGAAAAAACGAATGTCTCCCAAATCCTTAATTGTGTATGCACAATCAATCGCATGTTTAACATCCTGAATATCTAACAAAGAATTTCCTGCTAATAATACATCATCGACATAGACAAGCATCACAGTAAAAATATCACCACATTTGCGAATAAACAAGGTATGATCATGTGATGATTGAATAAATCCAAGTGAAGTAATAAAATGAGAAAATTCTTGATTCCATTGACGAGAAGCTTGCTTTAAACCATACAAAGATTGAACCAATTTGCACACATGACCACAAGGAATATCATGACAACCATCAGGAGGAATCACGTAGGTATCCTCATCCAAATAACCATGTAAAAAGGCATTGTTCACATCCAATTGGTGAACAAACCAATTTTGAACAGCTGCAATTGCAAGAACCAAATGAACAGTAGATAATTTAGCAACCGGAGAAAAAGTATGAGTATAATCAACTCCAAGTTCTTGATTATACCCCTTGGCTACTGACCGTGCTTTATATCTTTCTATGGTTCCATCGGGTTTTATTTGATTTTGTAAACCCATTTAGAACCTATAGCCTTCTTGCCTTTAGGTAAAGGAGCAGCATCCCATGTATGATTAGAAGCTAAGGCTAATAATTCTCTATTCATGGCCTCAACCCAATGAGGATCTGTCTTTGCTTCATGATAATGCTTAGGTTCATGAATAACTAATACATTTGCTAAAGAACTAATATAGTCAGGTGGAAAAATATGTAAATGTGTATTAGGAAAAAGAGGATATAAAGTGGAAGAAGTAGAAGGACTTACCGATGAATCTTGATGAAAAGCATGTACATAATCCTCTAGCCAAGAAGGTGGTTTTCGGATACGATTGGAGATACGAAGAGAAGGAACAATGGAATGTGTGTCAGGACAATTGTGTATAACAAAAGGAAAGAAGTATCAGAATTATGATCATTAGATTCAAAATCTGAAACATGAGGAAGAGAAGGAAACAAAACAGAAGAATTGAGATTATATCAGGACGATGTGTGTTTAAAAGGAAAAATATGTTCAACAAAAACAACATCTCTACTCACAAAAACTTTGTTTGAAATGAGATCAAAAAGCTTATATCCCTTTTGATTATGTGGATATCCCAGCAGAACACATTTTCGACCCTTAACATCCAATTTGTCTATAGATTTGTTCAAAATTGGAGCAAAACAAAGACAACCAATTGTTCGAAGCTCAGAATAAGATGGAGATTGTCAAAATAAACGTTGATATGGTGATTCCCATCCAAAACTTTCAACAGGCATTCTATTTATTAAAGTAGTTGCAGCAAAAACACAATTACCCAAAACTTCTTTGGCAAATTGGCATGTATTCAAATCGCACAAGATGTCTCCAACAATTGTCTATGCTTCCTTTCAACAACACCATTTTGTTGTGGTGTGTATGCAATATTTCTTTGGTGAATAATTCCTCTATTGGAAAAAATGTGTTGACATTCGTTTGAAATAAACTCTCCACCATTGTCACTACGCATATACTTTGGTTTGACATGAAAATGTGTATCCACATATGCAAGGAATTTCAAAAGATAACTTGGTACTTGATACTTGTTATGCATGAGATAAGTCCAAGTACATCTACTTTTATCTTCAACTATACTAAGAAAATACCGTGCACCTGAAATTGAAGGAATGATATAGGGACCCCAAACATCCACATGAACAAGATCAAAATTGTGAGTAGAAATAGAATGACTAACAGGAAAAGGTATACGATGAGACTTCGCCAAATGACAAGTATCACAAACAAAAGAATCGTTTTGTGATATATCATGTAAAGGAATGTGTTTAAGCTTATTGAAAGAAATATGACCCAAACAATCATGTAAAACTCTTAAAGAAAGAGTTTTAGAACTATTACAAGAAATAGAAGAAGTGGACAAAACATTAGAAGTATAAGAATGAATAATATCAGAAACCATCCTATCTAAAACTTGAGACTTAAGTACATAAAGTCGATCTTGAACACTAGCATTTGCAAGTACTTCCTTAGAATTATGGTCCCAAAAAGAACACGAAGTTAAGGTAAAATTAGCAATCAAATTCAAATTGGTTAAAAGTTTTGAAACTGAAATGAGATTGTGTTTAAAATCTAGTATGAGAAGCACATTATAGAGGATAATATGCTCATTCAAACGTACAATACCAGATTGTGTTACAAGTTTCAAACTACCGTCCGGTAGTCTTACACGAATTGGTTGGATTAAATCTTGTATGTTGTGTAAAAGATGACTAAAGGGTGAAATATGATCAGACGCACCTATATCAATTATCCATTTTCCTATAGCATTATCATTAGCAAATGAAGATCCTGCAAAAGTATTAAAGATAAAGGAATAACCTGCACAATCATCCAAATTTGGTTGATGCATAATATCAACACAGTTAGCTAAAGAAGACTGTCCAGCCACTTGTTTTTGTCCATGTCCTTGAAGCACTTTAACTACTTCTTGACAAACCCGAGCAATCAAATCTTTATCACCACTATTATTGTATTCTTGAGATAAAGAACCAACATTATTATCAAAATCAAGAGGTGAATCTTGAAGAACATGTCCTGCAAATCTGGTATTTCTCTTCTTTTTATTTCCTTTGTACCATTCTGAAAATCTGATCAATTCAAAACAATTTTCTTCCAAATGACCTGTCTTCTTACAAGAAGAACACAACATTCTTCCAGCTGGTTTATTCCTCTTAAAATCCCTTTTATCAAAAAACTTAATCTGTCCTTTAGCCATACAAGCAGAAACTTCATCATTTGTTGAGAACATTCCAGAAATCTGTTTTTTTTTTCAATTTGATGAACCAAATAATAAGCTTTACTTATTGTTGGCAAAGGATCCATAGAGAGAATATGACTTCTCACATTTTCATAACAATCATTGAGTCCCATAAGAAATTGAATTAGTTGCTTTCTATTGTTCAATTCAGTAAATCTTCCAACGAGATTGCACGTACAACTTCTTACAGCATTACAAACACATTCAGGGATGAGAGACAAGCTGTTTTGCTCATCCCACAACCTTTTCAAACGATTAAAATATGTTGTAATATCAGAACATCCTTGTCTAAGATTTACAATTTCAAATTGGATCTGATAAAGCAGAGGAGCATTCATTTGTCCATAGCGATCAACAATCTCATCCCATAGTTCTTTCGAAGAACTCGCGAACATAAAACTTTCAGTCAATTCAGTTGAAATAGTATTTAATATCCAACATCGAATCATACTATCACAACGAATCCATTTCTCCAATTGAATTGCATCATTTTCCGGTTTCATGCAAGTTCCTTCGATAAATCCTAATTTTGATTTAGCTGCTAGAGCTAGTTTAATCAACCGACTCCATGCCATAAACTTCTTTCCATTAAATTTCATATTTGTGATTTCAGTTCCAAGATTATCCAAGAAGATAAAAACAACGGATCTCCATACATGCGATCAACAGTAGGGTTTGCCATATCTATCTCTAAAAAAAATCAATCAAGAAGCAATAAGATGAAGATTACTAGTAAGATCGTTGCTCTGATACCATGTGAAGAAATCGAAATGATCCAAGAACAGAAATTGGATCAAGAATCATTGATACTTCCAGCAGATGTTCTCCTTGTAAAAACATAACAAACATAACAGAAAATATAACAGAATGAGAGAAAATGATTTGTCATATTATTTCTGATGTGGAGTCATATATTTATACATGTACAAAATAGACACGTGAAAGACACTTGAAAGAACAATAAATAAAACTATGCTACTTCTACACAAACAAAAGAAAAGCTCTATACGGCCATGATAGATTTGAACACTTTCATAAAGCATGGACTCATTGGTTCCCTTTTGTCTGTGTTGCTTTCAGAAAGCCATCTGAACAGCTTATCATTCGCTGCTTTAGACTACCGAAAACTACATTAACTACTCGTTCACTTCGTTGTAATTGCAATTCCATTACAGTCTTATTCCTTATGAATAGTTATTACGCCGTTTAGTTCATCGAATAGCAATTCCATAATGAATTCCTATTACACAAAATAATGAATAGACATTCTTTTTTCAAACTTATGAACACCAATTCAATGCTGGAACTATCTTTTTTTCAAAATACCATCATTCAAATAAAAAATTAATAAAGAAAAATCCTATTACAACTCTATTCCATTCCTCTATAATAGGAATTTTATTATAGCCTTATTCATTCAGCGAAGTGAACGAGCCATAAGGAATGAACACTAAAATTTGCATTAGAGGGAACCTTTTCACCCAGGATCAAAAGAAAGAAGGATGCTATCTCGTAGAGGTCGTGGCAGTTGCAGCGGCAGCTATGATGTGGGGGGGAAGAGAGAGTGGGAGGCAGGGAGGGAGGGAGAATCTTCAGAGATAGTTGACGGCTTAATTTCAGGGTTTCAGACATTAGTGTCATTGTAATGGCTTTAAGACGTAAGAACACAATTTTCCACGTTGACCATCAAGTATATAAATATATATATATATATATTTTTTTTTTAATTTTTTAACAATTCGAACGGACCTCCTACTAAGAGACAAGAGAAGATACCAATAAATGACACTAACATATGTGTATATATACACACATCACATCTATACATCTACAATATATTTATTTTTTACTTTTTATTAAAAGTTCCTTGTCTAACAGGAAAGAGTTGGTAACCTATGATTATTGATTTAAAATTACATTTATTGATAAAATAATATATTTTCTTAAATAATTACTATAATAAACATGTTTGAAAATATAATAATATATATCTTATTGTTATTTTTCTGTTTTATTTAACTTATCACGTTTGAGTGCACAATATTGGATTCTTTAACTTTGTCAACTTTCAACGCGTAATCTCATTTGATTGGCCTATTAATTTAAATGAATGAAATAACTAAATAAAGATAGATCAAATAAACTAATAAAAATAAGAGTATATTATATAGACATCGTTAAAATCTTTAAAAATTGCACATATATTGTGCTTTTTGAAAGTCAGCTCCCAATTCTTTCTAAACCCACTTTTTAGGAGTTTAGGTTAGGACTAAAAATGAGTAGAGTTAAGACTATATAGAGTTAAGTCGATATAGTGTCAAGTTCAAACTCGATTCGAATAAAAAAAATTTAAAACTCAAACTCAATCAGCTTTAATTTTGAAGCTCTGAATCAACTCGATTAGGATTAGTTATTCTTGTAAAAATTAATTAAATTAAAAATAAGTTGAAATTTAGGAATAGAATATGGTTTTTAGTTAACTTTATCTTAAAATATAAATAAGGATCATTAATATAAAGGAAAAAAATGGAATGAAAATAGGCTTTAAAAAGGGGAAAACACAAGTTCTTTATTTTTTTCAATATAAAATATAAAATGTTTGAATAAGCTCGCATGCTACTCGAATCAAAATATTTTAAAACTCAAACTTGAACTCAATAGCCATTTGAGTAACTCAAGCTCAATCTTGAGTAACTCGAGCTCGAGCTTGACTCAAATGTAGCTGAGTCAAATTTAAGCTATCGCCGAGTTGAATTTGAGTAGATAACAAGTAAACTCACAAGTAAGCTTAACTTATTTACAACCCTAGTTTATGTGCTAACTTTTTAAAAATTAAGGGTATCCATATAGTTTATCATAAATAAGAAATCTAGATTTTAGGAAGTGTAGGTGTTGACTTTTTAAGAATTATAGGTTGTATAATTTTAAAAAAAGTTGGTGGTGCAAGTGTAATTTATTATAGAAAAATTATCTAGAAAATAAGGAAATTGCAGGAAAAGGAAAACGAAAAAAAGATGAAATAAGAAATTGATTACAAATCAAAATATCAAAACTTCAATGGAAAAGATTAAGCATGAAGTTAATAATAATTTTAATAATCTAAATCTATCAATGATGTGTTTCTAACCCATTCTCTCACTAATAAATGCTCTCTCTCTCTCTCTCTCTCTCTCTCTCTGGATTTGCTTTGTCTAGTTGAAATCTAAGTATTATGTGTGTAAATGTGATTTGGATTTTTTACATGGAAAATAAATTGATTTTGGTTATTTTTAAAGTTCATTTAAGGTATTAAAGTTTGGATTAATTTTCAATTAAGTTTACTTTGTTTTTGTTAATGGTGAAATATTAATGCCTTATTTAACTCACTTTGCAAAACATTAATACCTCTTTTTAATTATGTGAAATGTTGATATGTTAAATGAATTAATCTCCAAACTTGATTTCTTTTTATAACCATCTAAAACGTTGATACCTTAAATGAACTTACTATAAAATATTGACACCTTTCTAGGTAATTTACTCTAAATTTAATCAACATGTCTATCATTATATTGAAGATGGAATCCTGGATGAGACCTTAAAGAGATGATAAAAATAAGTCGCAATCTTTCTGGTGTGGAGTTAGTGATGTGTAAGGGAAAATTCCATGTTTTATCACATTTTTTAGCAAGACCAATGTCGTCAGTTATTTAATGACTTAGATTCATAACTAACTGTAATTACACTACTAAAATACTTAATATATTAATTATTTTAATGGTCAAATAATTGATTGAATGTTTGTTACCAGTATCGTAGAAGTTCTTGCATTATCGGTCTAGTGGCAAAGTGCATCTTATTGGGTGTTTTGCATCTAAAGGAGAGAGAAAAAGATTGTAGGAGTTATATAAGTGGAATCTAAAAATCAAAACTATAAAACAAATGGTGGATGATAGAAGATGGAAGGGAGGTGTGGCCATAGATGTTAAGCTTTGTTGGGCATTTAGAGTTTAAAAATAAATTATTTTTCTAGTTATTTTTTGTTTTTATTGTTAAGCTTTGTTAAGTTAAGAAAATGAACGATAAGAAAATATAGTAGCAACCTTCTATACCTAGATTGAATAACCTTATGCAAAACTTGATTTAAGTTATTAATATTCAAAAGCAAAAATTCTTGGAAAAACTCTGATTATTTTGCTAATGAATCTATGGCTATAATTGCTTCTTTGTTTATATGATTTAATGGAACTACAAACTTCAAAATTTGCTCAAAGTGAAATTAACTTGGTGAGCAAGCCCTAAAAATAAGAACTATTTTGTAACCAATGACAACAATTTGAGAATTTAATTTTACTTCTAGCTCAATTACGCATTTCTTGCTTAGCTCTTTTATCAAATTAGATAGCTAATAACTACACTTTATTTTTACTAATATTCTGTAATACTCCTCAAATATAGATGGTGGAATTCTAATAGCAGAGGCGCCTTTTCGGTGTAATGGCTTGGAGTTTGTCAGAACTCAAAGTTAAGCATGCTCTGGGCAAAGCAATCCCAGGATGGGTGACCCCTAGGAAGCACTGATACCAAAAGGACAAAACCGTGCTATGTGTGACAAAGAGGACAATACCTCGGTGGTAAAGTTCTGAGTCGTTACACAGTGCCCCGTGTCCTGGTTGTGCCTGGGGGTGCCTTAGGAGGACTAGTGTACCTGGCATCATGATTCCTACCTAGGGTGACTTAAGGGCTTAAGAGTGCTTTCTCCACTGTGGTGGAGCCTAGGTGGCAGGTCGTGACACTTTCCTTTCAAATTCAAAACTTTTGGTCAAAAAATCTGTTTAATGTTGTTCTAAGCCCAACAATTAGTATCCCTTAAATCATTTTGCTCTATGGCTTCCTGTAGAGATGGAGGAATTGTAATAGTACATAAAATATCTCACCTCACATTAACGATACCACTAATCATTTCCACTATTGTATGGTTTTTAGTTAAATCTCTAGCATCCAGAATTCTAATTCAAATAATTGAAGATGAAGAGGAGCTTCTCCATGAAGAATGATATTGCTACTTGCCTCCCATATTTACTTGCCATATGAGCTAAAAAAAAGAACTTCTTCATCAAAACCTCCATCGTATTATATAGTCAATGGCTCCATATAAATTGGTTAAATATGGCTTCAACCATCGAAATGACCTCTTTATGAGATATATCATGAATTAATTAATCACACTGACTACATATCATAAACTTAATCAAGACCAATCTAGTAGATGGTGTTTAAAAAGTGATAATTCCAAACATGAATTGGTTGAATATGGCTTCAACCATCGAAATGACCTTTTTACAAGAATGAATAGCACAAATCAATTAATCACACTGACCACATAGCACAAACTTAATCAACACCAATCTAGTAGGTGGTGTTTAAAAAGTGATAATTCCAATCATGAAGATGGTAGAGAGTTTTGCTATTGGTTCATTCTACCCTCAAATGAAGGCCTACAAACATAGAGGATATGTAAAGCCATGTCGACATAAAGGATAGCAATAATCTTCTAAAATTCAATAATGCAATAAAAAACTTGTACTTTTTGAGATTGGGATATCTTTTGAGATAACAAAACCGTTGGTCTTTGTTAAAATTTTCACCAAAAACTTTGTGATATGTCATGCTCCAAATCTAAGATTATGATCACACTACCATGTACCCATATCGCAATACAAATATACGAAGGTTCATAACATACTAAAAAACCACAAAATGCCAAATCATATTGAGTCCTCTAGGCCTCACAACATTGTCTTTTGCTAACAAAATTCACTCATAATTATATATCCTAATAAATTCAATTGCATAATTTTATATTTAAACTACCTATAGAGTGAATCTTTTTTATTATGCTATCACTAATTCCGTTTACATGTTTAGTCATCGCAACAGAGATTCCTTTATTTGTAACACATGAAGAACATATCTTTACATAGCGCATCTCACACCACATGTGATTTTAAAGAAGTAACATTAAAGTATGAATAACAGATGACTAAAAGCAGAAGATAGGGAAGAGGAGAAGAAAATCTTAGGGATCTCTAATGCACGTATGATCGAAGGAAGAGTTATAAACATCAACCCCACAATTCCTAAAAGAAGGCAAGTCACATGCATACGGTGCATCTGACACTACACGTGATTTTAAAGAAGTAATATGAAAGTATAAATAAGGGATAACTAAAAGTGGAAACAGGGAGGAAGAGAAGGCAATCTTAGGGATCTCTTATGCATGTGATGTGATTGGAGAGAGAATTATACAACATCAACCCCAATTTCTGAAAAAAGTCAAGTTTTTATCATTCAAGTTTTGTTTGATATTTTGAGGTTGCAAACTGACAACATAACAACTTTCTACTAATGTTGAATTGTGTCAAATAAGGAGAACCCTTGAAGTACCATAGAGTTTAATTGTTTAACCGTTAACAATGTCTTTCAAACGATGTAAAAAATTAAATTAAAGTGATGTCTTGAATTATCAATGTTGCAAACCTGCTATGAAGAGTTGTTAATTTTGGATTTAGACTTAATTTTTAAGAAAATTCTATGATCCCCTAATTAATTTTGATGAAACTGATCCTATTATCATCCAATGGCTTACACTATATCCAATTATGAATCACTAAAAAAGTTTATTCCAATTACTATTTTAATAATTAGATAGTTGAGTGAATGATTTCCTAGCTCAATAAAGTTTTGAGTGCATTTTGAATACCTTTCCTATTAATGCTGTATGCTCGTGCGGCACAATGCCGTGGAGTTATTTCAACGCCCCAATTCTTTTGACCATGCCAACTAATACTAATACTATTATTATCTTTGTGACTGGGCTTTTATTGCGGCATTAAAATAGGGCTCGACCCACTGATGGCGGCACCTTCACTGGAATTATTGAAACTTAGCTTATGGACCGGGCTTGCAGGAATTGTCAAAATGTGTACCCTTTATGCTTCTCTGTGCACTTCTCTTCGTCTTTTTCCCTTCATTGTAGCTTCCCTACAAACCGTAGATAACAACTAACAAGTAAGGTCTATCTTGTCCAGTGCTTGTCACTGTCTCAGCCGAGTTACACCTATAAGCGTCCATGTTACTGTGACAGGTGGCCGTAATTGCATTCCTAAAGACCGTGGTCAGGAATTCAGAAACAGACCATTAACTCTTGGCGCCTCCCATGACATAGACCACAGGAAGCAAAAGAACATGGAGCTTGCTTGCTCATGCAAGATCATTTTCATTAACTGGATAAAATACTTAGAATGGCATTCTATAGTGATTTGAAAAAACAATAGTTTTTGGAAAAGTCGATGCCTTATGATAGGCAATCAAACAGAAATTGTCAGCTAATGCTGTGGAACTCGCATGTAAGTATAATATCTCCAATTTTCGGGAGGATTTATTTCTGTTCCTGGAAACGAAACACACACGGAACACTACGAATTCAAACATGAACCCATGTTGTCTTATGTGATCTAAGGTACAAGTCCAACAGAGTTCAGTGATATAGAAAGTAAAGATATTGATATGCGCTGATAATATTTAGTGATTGAGAGTAAAAATAGTCCCCAAACAACAAGGTCCTACGGAAAGAGATCAACCAGCAGAATGAACAAAAGTAGGCCAATCAGATCGATGTGGCCAACTGCCCATCATATGCACACCACTCGTACAGGCGCTCCAAGCAAATGGGCGCACTTCTTAAGCTAAACCATGATTTTAAGAGATGCTCAATAAGCTTCAAACTATCTAATGAGCTCCTTGAAAGAAAATGTAACTTCTAAATCAAGGAATCCCTTGCTGATTGAGTGACTACCACCTTAAACCTAGTAAAAGAAAGTTTCTGCTTCACAAGGTCCAATATAAGCAATAGATCAGAAAGCAATTCACGATGTCAACCATATGCTACAACTCAGTATCACAGCATTCATCAAACTGGTTGTAAAAGCAAGATAAAACACCATAGGAAATTGACACAGAACGGGTTGCGTAAATCTTGTTCAATAGATAAAAACCACAATTAGAATAAAAATACCTTGCTGCCTCATGTGTTAAGATAATGGAAAAACAAAGTAAATGCAAATATATGCATGAAAATTCTCTTCATAAATTGAAAAATGGTTCCTTTCAGCTAAAAGGAAAAGATGCATCCAACACAGATAAATCCTTCACTCTTTACTTTATTGCACAGACCATGGCACAATAACTTCAGCTGGATTTGTTTTATGCAAGGTATTTCAAACCCTAATCAATATTTGTTATCAGCAAATTTAGAGCTGTCAAATATTGTCACATTATTCTTAAGAGATTGCAGTTACTTGTAGCCTCTGTAACAGCATTTGGTGGTGAAAGGAAAAAAGAGCAGCAGATGGCCAATGGTGGCAACTATCATGGAAAATATGTGAAAAATTCAAAAAAAGGAAAAAAGAAAAAATCGTTAAAACAACAACAACCCAAAAAAAACCTCTATTGGTTTTTCTTGATGCATGTTGGTCATCACTACAGAAATCAGATCACAAAAGGCATTTCCATTTACTGCTAAAAACAACTACTCGCTGCAATATCTTGATATTATAATGATAATATTATATGTTGTAAAAAAATGAAGATTGCAAATGTCAAAAGCAGTTTGGAAAACTTTTCTATGAAACAAAAGCCACAAAGGAGCCACAGGTACGTGTTAAACTAAATACAGTGTATTCTTAGCTTCAATTGAAAAAACTAGCCTTAAACAGAAGAAGGTGTTACGACAAACCAAAAATGATACAAGAGAGAGCACACGCTATTGAACTTCAGTTAAGTTGAACAGCTTCACATGTATATACCAAAAAGTTGAAAAATGCCACCTCCAAATACATTGGTTCGCTCTAAAAAAACAATTAAGTGGAGCACACAGAGGTTACTATCAAGGGAACTTACGTCAATTATTTAGCGAAGTAGAAGCAAGGCATTCCATTATCACCAAACCAAATCACAAATTGGAATAAGCAGTTTTCATATTTTATGCTTGAACTACCAGGAGCTGCCAGGCAAGATAGCAATAGCACTCAAAGAGGCCAAAAGTACGGAGCTCAATAAACTTTTACACATCATGTATCTGATCAAACAGTTGCCAACTCTAACATGTCCTCAAATTTGGGACCAGGTCATGGAACATGAGATTAAAAAAAGGGATCCAAACATAGTAAAACACAAAGAAAACAGTGGACTGTGAACACTGTACCCTGCTAGTTCCTCTTTTCATTCATCCCCCCACCCCCTTCACGATAGTTTTATAAAGATGTTATGCCAGGGGACATGACCAAATGCCGTACATGCATTTCCTAACAATCTTAAATGAAAACAACAGCCCAGATATATGTTTATCACACTCTAGGAGAACTTTCACGAATCAGTCAACAAATTTTTCCATTTTCGAGATTTGTTCTGAGTAATGAAAATTGAGAATAGGACTGTTGAAATCACAAATTAGCTATTAGAATCGAAATGCTGACTTATAATGTGTACAACACTCACAAATTAGCAATTTACCCAAAATATCGCACTAGGGCATAATGAACAAGAACTCAACTCCCAAATTAAAGCTAAAGATGTCGTTTTAATGTTGCAGCGTTGTAATCACGGCATTAAAACGGAGGTGAAGCAGGTGAATCACAAAACACCAAACGCGGCAGAGTCAAATTCTAACTTCATGATATGGTTAATCCGTGAACGATTATTTTAGAAGATTAATATGCTCGAGATAGCAGGCATAGTAATGATCACCCACTATGATAAGAGCAGATAAATTCATAACAAATAAGCAAACAGACAAAGCTAGATTAAACCCATCACACGAACATGATTAAATAATAGTTTATAGTTAAACAGCTAACTCATAATCCAAAATCCATGTCATAAACACAGTAAAAAGGAAAACCCTAATTCCATACTAAAGGGAAGATGGATAGAGAGAGGGAGAATTTTATAAATATTCAGACAGGAGTGAGGAGCTGAGAGAAATGGGGCTTGGGCTCGGAATTCATGCCGACGATGATGATGAGAGGAATGAAGCCATAGTGAGTTACGACCTTAGCTTTCTTTATAGCCCAAGTACTCCAGACCTTGACCGATCGTGCGATCGACGTATCTTCCTCCGCTAAAGCTTTCCCACCGCCCTTTCCTCTTCCTCCTCCTCCGCCGCCGCTCTTCAGAGAAACCCTCGTTGCCATGGCTGTCCTTGATTTTCCTTTTCCTTTTTTCTTTCTCTTTTTTTTTAAATATTTTTTCTTTGCTGTAAATGGGAGTCGAGAGATATTTGTAGGAAGATACGGCGGCTTGCACTCTCTTTTCTTCCAAGCACACCTTAAAATTTTCGTGTATACAGACACACGTAAACGCACACGTATATATGTCTCTTTTATCCTTATTTCACATTGAATTTTATTTTTAGCATATTCAATCAATTCAAGATGTTGACCAAAAAAAAAAATCAATTTATGATTTCTTTTATTTTCTATTCTCCAATCATTTCCATTTTAGATCCTAAGCTATAAAAAGAAAAAAAAATGTTTAAATATGGTTTAAACTCTTTCTCTATATCCTGGGGATAAGTAGAGTTGTCTACAAGTTATGCGAGGTTGATTGGTTTGGAGCTTGGCTCAAACTTGATTAGTACATGAGTCGAATTTTAACTCAACTTGTAAGTTACCTCATGAATATACTCATTTAGGTGTGTGAATAGGCTCATTTTCATGAATGAGCTCGTTAGTAGAATTTGTATTTAATATATATGTTTCTATATTTTGTGATTCTTATATATGATTTTTAGGTTCGAAAAAAATAGACAACGAGTCATTTAAATTAGTTGAGCTTGAGCTTAAATTTCAAGCTAGATAAAAGTTTGGTAAACTCAATAAAAAGCTTGGCTCAGCTCAAACTCAATTTATAAACAAGTCGAGCCCAAACATAAATTTCAAACAAATTTAATTCTTGCTTAAATTCAATATCTTTTGAATGAATCAAGTCCAAGTCTTTAAAAGTTTAGCTCTGCTAAACTTGTTTGCAGCACTAATCCCTTTCGTAAGGAACCATAACACTTTAGTTGGACAATTCTTGGAAGGTTTGTTGATGCCGACTCCATGCACTTCAAGTAGTTAATAAGTGGTTAAAAAGTTTTCGAGATCACAATCTACCTCTGTAATGTTATGTTCGGTTTATTCAAAGATGATAAAGTGTAGAAAATCATAGCTATTATTCTTGTATTATTTTGTTTTTTTGTTAAGGTATTTTTGAAATAAAATATTCTATCCCTTTTTTTTAATGGATTGGTCCAATGGTATATTAATAGCAAGATTCATATTCAATTATGATAGTATAACTCTAATACTTAATATATTAATTGCTCTATTTATTTTAATTTTTAAATGATTAATTTCACAATTCTATAATAAGATAGTACAAGTTTCAATTATTATTGAAAATTTTTTTATTATTAATTTATTTATTTAAATTTCATAGTGATAGGTAACCAACTACACCCTAATTAAGTTAGTTATCCTTAATATTCATAATTTTTATAACAATGGGTAACTAGCTGCATTCTAATTTCATAGTGGTAGTTTTTATTATCCAATAGAGTTTTTAGTCTCATTCTAGCTACACCAATAGTCAGAATTAGCTTGTAGGCACCTCGCTTTTTTGCAACTCTTTCATCAATTGCAACAATTCTTTTTTCTTTTCCTTTTAAATTGAAATTAGTAATTGCTTTAGGTTGTTGGGCTATATAGTCAACGTGATATTTTTTTATTCTTTTTTTATAATTTTTGTTATATTATTAAATAAAATAAATTCAATAATATTATTTTAATAAATTAATTGCTATTGATAATAAGAATCTAAAACACGTTTCTGTACTAACAATAACATATAGCAATAATAATATATTAAGTAAAATGATGTTAAAACATCAAAATATAGGCCATGTTTTATATTTTTCCTTTTCCTTTTTACTCATAAGTAAAGTAATTTCATTTTAACTAGAAAAACACATACGGTAACAGATAGCAATTACAAAAAAATCGTAAGTTTGTCAAAAAGTAAAAACAAGAGTTAGATGGTTGTAAAAAGACTAAAATATAGGCTATCTTTTTGCATTTTTCCCTTTTTCTCCTCACCCGCAAGTAAACCATTTTCATTCTAACTTAGAAGACACCTATGCAGACTGCAAGTTGCATTTATGAATTTATCCATTCATCCCCTAATTCTTTCTTTATTTTTATTTTTTTTTTTTTCAATGTTTTGATACGTTTTTTAGTGGAGTGCTGACTAAAACAAAATACTAAATAATAATTAAAAAAAAAAAAAAGAAATATGCATGTATACCAGTCTCATAAATTAAATACCTAAGAAATAAGCATGTGCCTAGTGTGTATTATCAAAGCCCAAGGAGTCAATCTAGAATCCCTATGTTGGTCATGATGAGTGCTCCTAATATGAGAATGGGCCGCTAATTATCCACCCAAGTGCTAGATCTAAGGACCTTCTACCTTGACTTCGGCATCGATCAGACCAAACTTGTGACCCGACATTGATGAGTTTGACTCATTGGCTAAGCCTCGCCCGACTATATGGGACATGACCCATCTAATGATCCGGCTAATAGCCGAGTCATAGGTGGCTCAACACCAACAATCCACCAACCCACTGGGTTAGGTAGGTCACGGAAACAAAAGAAAGTAAACCCAATCAAAGAAAAAAACATTATGAAGCTTCTAACGCTTGATGCCTAGGAAAATACAAAAAAGTGTGTGTGTCGGTGTCTATGTCTCTATCAATGAGTTTTCTATTGAGAGCTAGTAATACTTAAGAAAAAGGAGATTATAGCCAATATCAATTTCTTTTCTAAACTTAAAGTCTAATTTATGCACAATAACAAATATAAACAACAACAATAATAAATAGAGAGATTGGGAAAATGAAGCTTGCACTACGATTTTAACATGGAGATCGGTCCCCCTCCCCCCCAATCTCTACGGTCCACAACAAATGCTTCTCTTAATGGAGAAGTTCACCATTTATTCAAATAACAAGATTTGCCTTAATAGAGGACTTCAACGCATCAACAAACAACTACTTGAGTTAAGTCTTTATAATCTCAAACTCACAAGACTTAACTCAAAACTTCTCCAACAAGCTCACAAAAATCTACAGTATAGTGCTTTTTATAAAGATTACAATTATACAACAAATAGCACTATACTAAGTTTCTTGCTCTCAAACTATACAAGTAACACTTAAGAAAAAGGAGATTATAGTAGCCAACATCAATTTCTTTCTAAATTAAAAGTCTAATTTATGCACAATAACAAATATAAACAACAACAATAATAAATAGAGAGATAGGAAAAATGAAGCTTACACTGCGATTTTAACGTGGAGTTCGGTCTGCCCTTTAATCTCCACGGTCCACAACAAATGCCTCCCTCAATGAACGACTTCATCACTTTTTCAATTAACAAGATTTGTCTCAATAGAGGACTTCAACACATCAACAAATAATTACTTAAGTTAAGTCTTTACAATCTCAAACTCACAAAACTTAACTCAAGACTTCACCAACAAGCTCACAAAAACCTATAGTATAGTGCTTTTACAAAGATTACAATTATACAACAAATAGCACTATACTAAGTTTCTTGCTCTTAAACTATACACGTAACACTTAAGAAAAAGGAGATTATAGCCAATATCAATTTCTTTTCAAAGCTTAAAGTCTAATTTATGCACAATAACAAATATAAACAACAACAATAATAAATAGAGAGATTGGGAAAATGAAGCTTGTACCGTGATTTTAACGTGGAGATTGGTCTGCACCCTAATCTCCACGGTCCACAAAAAATGCCTCCCTCAATTGAGGACTCAACCACTTTATTTAATTAATAAGATCTGCCTCAATAGAGGACTTCAATACATCAAAAAACAATTACATGAGTTAAATCTTTACAATCTCAAACTCACAAGACTTAGCTCAAGGCTTCACCAACAAGCCCATAAAAACCTATAGTATTGTGCTTTTACAAGAATTACAATTATAAAACAAATAGCATTATACTAAGTTTCTTGTTCTCAAACTATACAAATCACAAATAATATTTTGAGAGTGTTTATAAGATTTTGAGTATAAGAAGTAAGCTTTTTCAACAACTAAAAAGTCTTCACAAACTTCTATTTATAAGCTCCAAGAGAAGTCTAGCTATTATCCCTTAAAAATCTTCCAACAATCGAACAAAACAACTCCTAATGACTAGTTTTAGGCTGTACCGACAAGCCGGTCTAAGTCTCCACTGGGTAGCCAGTCTACATCAAGCCATCGACCTTCCCTTCAATCAATCTTGATCATTTTTCATGTTTTTTCCAGTTTAGACCAGTGAGCCGGTACACTCCTGATAGTTTCGATATGCTTTCGTTTTTATCCATATCCCTCTCATTCAAACTCTGATGGAGATGATTCAAGATACTACGAAAAGCTTAGAGAAAGCTCTACAACTTTCATGTTTTGACCTTTAAGAGATTCCAAAGGAATCAAGGTCTAAATGTTTCTTGAATCAACCTGCAAAAAATATAGCACAACCAAAACACAAAACACATATATATTTTCAAGCATTTTATTCATTCAAATTATTTGACTAATTAAGTCTAATTTAACACAATTGGGTAGTTAATTGTTCGACTAATTTCTTCATCAAAATTCACATTGAATACACAAGTTCAACAATCTCCCCTTTTTTTATGAGAACAATCATGCATAATTAACTCTCATTCAATTTGCCACTCCAACTCAATTAAGCATTCGGGTTTCAAAAGAATTTTCTCAACTTGATTCAAAACACTTTATGCTTAACTCTAGGAAGATCTCAAGTTATACTTAATTATCAAAACTTCACACATATGCACACAAACATGTTAATTGTGCACAATATTTCTCTTCATATGGACTCATCGAAAAGATAAACTCAATATATGCCACAAAAAGAGAGATGCACAAGCAACATGTAAGTTCTAAAAGATGTTTTAGACATGTTTGAGTTACTCAAAACCATGTAAAAACATATATCTCAAATTTGTGCAAATTATTTGTCCAAAATTGCATGATATGTTTTTCAATAGTACACAAATTTGTCCAGAAAGCTTTTTAAACATTTTAAATCATTTAAACAAGTTTAGAAAGGAACATTAAACATGTCTAAAAATTGTTTATGCATCAAAAGCATGAAAAACCATTTTCATGCATTCAAAACCAAGTTTTAACACAAATTAAGCTTAAAACATGCACAAAAACAATATATCATTAAAGATTCATGCTTAAACACATCCAACGCTTCATGCAAGTTTAAAAAGTTATATAAAACATGTTGAAACTAAACAAACTCACACAAGTTCACATATTACAAATTTGTACACATTAGTCATCAAAAGCATGAATTTTCCTAGGGACTGTGCACAAAATTATCTAAAAACATTTTCTTTCAAATTTGAACCTTTGTACAAATTTGTTTAGATCCAATAAACATGAAAAAATATGATTTAAACATAAAAAAACATGGAAATCCAATTATGTGTATTTCAAACCCATTTTAGCTAAATTTTAGCTCAAAATATTCATAAAAGCATGTCCACACCAAATATTTGCATATGCAAGCACATTAACACATTATATACATTATATCAAGGCACAAACCATTAAACTCAAATAAGTGAAGATTATACCTTATTTTTGCCCTTAGAGCCACTTGGGTACCTACAAAAACACAAACAATCATCTTTTTGGTACCCATTTTTGCTTGGGTCCTTTTTTGTTAGTCATAGCAAATATTTCCATTCTTGATACCCAAATGTAATTGCTTGTGTGACTAAAATGCATAATCTCTCCCGCTGATCTTCATCCAAGGTCATTGGAAGCAATAGGAAAACTTGTCCATCTTTTTGGATCTTGTAGGTATTCTGATAACCATCATCGACAACTCACCTATTATACTATCGTGGTCTTCCCAAAAAGACTTGTGCACAATCCATAGGAGCTATATCACAAGTTATAGTATCAATATAATCTCCTATAGCAATGAAAACCTATGTCTGCTTATGAATGTGTACAACATCTGTTGAATTCAACCATCGAAGGTTGTATGACTTCGGATGTAGAATCACCTGTAACTTCATCCGCTTCACAAAATCTTGTGAAATCATATTCGCATAACAACCTCCATCAACAACCAATTTACAAACCTGCTCCTGAACCACGCATCTAGCTTGAAATAAATTCTCTTGACATGATTCTTCTTGATCCTACAAATTAAAAGAAATAGTAGTAACAGCAACTTTTCCTTCCTCTTCTTCTTCCTCAACTGTCTCCCTTTTTTCATCATCTATTTGCACCTTCTCGATAACAACAATCTCTGCTTCTTCTTTCTTAAGTAACTTTTCATCAATGATCTCAACCTTTTCAACCTTCTTGTTTGTAAAAATTGCCACTTTTGGTTCAACCCTAACAACTTTTACTTCAGACTTTTTTTTCTTCCTATATGCCTTTTCAAAAATAAACTTCTCTACCCAATCATCTATAGTCTTCATTACTTGTTGTAAATCTCGTTTTATAGCCCAAATCTCACGTTGTCTATGAGATTCTTCATAAGTAACTCTCTTATGTCTTGATTAATCATATAATCTTGAACCACCATTATAAAAATTTGATGCATGATATTGATAAAAATCTTATTCATTACAATTTTTTGAATAATAATACCCCGACATGTTTCTAGCAAAATAAAAATCTCAAATCTCAAATGACCACAACCACAATTTACCCACAACCACTAAATACAAATCAACCACAGCCACAAACTCAACCCCCAAATCAAAAATGTAAATCAAGATGATACGTTAACTTACCAAATTAAAGTGGTCTAAACCACAAGCTCTGATGCCAAATGATAGGAATCCAATGGGGGTCATAAATTCTTTCCTTCACGAATTAGGGTTCTTCGACCTTTTTATCAAGAAACAACTAGTTCACAAAAGAAAGAAAAGATCTTTCTTTAAAACTCTCACCAAAAATAAATGATCCTTTTTTAAGGCTTTTATTGATAATATAAACTGATAAAAGATAAAAGATATGCATGAAATTGTAATCCAATATAACTCACAAATCACAAAACCAAGCTGTTTGTAACAAGGATTCTAATCTGATATGCGCCACAAATTACAAAACTACAACAGTGTCAAAAGAATCTATGATTCTATCAACAAGAATGAATAAAGAAAACCTAGACTTCAATATTCATCAAATATTGCAATGAATTGCAATCCAAGAGAAAACTCTCTCTCTCTCAAGAAGAAATATCCTTCCAAGATATCAGAAAAAACTTCTATCTTCAAAACAAGGAAGAAATACTATATATGAAACTTATAAAAGAAACCCTGAAGACATAAAAGAAAATAACAAAATTTGTAAACATAAGCTAACAGCTTATCCATAAAGGCTAGTGGCCTTAAACATATATGCTGGCGGCTTTGAAAGCGACTTTAAAAATTTCGAACATGTGATGTTTGAAGGGTAGCCAAAGGTGGCGGCCTAAGTGGCCTATGCCGACGACATACAGAGTAAAAGCTGACGGCTTTGATGCCGACACACAGGTCCTACAACTTGCCACTTAAAGTTTTTATTTGCTCATTTGTTCATGATCATCCATGTCAACTTTGGGATGTTTTGATCCCCTTGATGTCACCCTGATTCCTATCAGGATGAGGTTGAGAAGTTTAAATAGAATATATCTCATACCTGATGTCTTATTAATGATAAGTTAGGCAACATGATTTATTGATGGAGGGAGTTGTGATAAAGTTGGTCGTAAGATATTGGTAGATAAGTTAAATTTGCATACCATAAATGCCAAGTGTCATAACAGTTGCAGTAGTTTAATGACTACAAGCAAGCGAATCGTAACTAAGTGGGGTTTGGTTACATTTTCTATGATGTAATATCATGATGGAGACAATATGTGATGTTGATGGAGGTAATATGTGATGTTGTACTAAGTAGCTTTCCGCATTCTCTAAGGCCATCCTTGGCAGTTTGACAAGTAAAGAGAGTTACACTAGTGCAAAAATCATTGTTCTTTGTTAAAGATAATAAGAATATTATTTTTGCCATCAAACCTAAAGCAGGTTACAAAGTTCAATTAAGGTTGAAAAGTACATATAAGTCACTAATCTTAAGTGATTCAAAGGAGACTTCCTGAGGTGCGAGAGAATAAAATAAATAAGCAACAAAAGGGGGGCAAGAGTAGTGTGTTTTATTGTATAAAGGCCATCTAATACTCAGGCAATATTCCGCTTAAGGTTGTTTCTTTGTTGTTGGACTTTTTCATAACCAATGTAACTCATGCTCTTAACCAGATGAAAAATATTCGAAAATGAATCCTCTCAAAGAAGGGCCAATCGAGGTCAAGCGGTCTTGGTTGACAACTCGTAGATTAAGCGACTCACATCGATTAGTTTCTATCAATTTCTTTGTTCTTTCATATTAGTTTTTATCTTTACTCCATATTTTTTAGTTTCTTTTAATTTCCAGTAATGGGTTTGGTTATGTGAAGGAATAAGCCATTATTTTATCATCTTTATGCGATTTGTCTTGTTATCAAACTAAGCTATTTCATTTTCTATGATACTTCCTAGTTTATAGGTATCTTTTAGTTTCGTATTTAATCTAGATTATTGAGAATGTATTTTATACCTATATATAGGATAAGGATGTGATGAAATATTTGTTAATTGAATGAAATTTGTTGACTTCGACATTATTTTGGGTTTATACTGTTATAAACCTATCAAGAATTATTAAATTCTTGTGGCATTCAATTATAGCTTAGCTTGTTGGCTTGGTTATAGCTAACAGGATTAGCTCTTTAAATCGTGATTTCCTAATTTTTCAATCAGTGAGTCTAAGTTTTTCTACTTCGATTATGTGTACCACGTCAATAGTATATATAAGTATAATGGTACTAACCATGAACTGAATATTTTCTTCTCTATATAATTTCACAGAACTGAAAGCTAAACGGAATAATTTAAATTTTATTCTTAATTAATATAAGTAGATTAAGGCACAATTGCCGACCAAATGGAACAAATCCATATCCCAAACCAAACCAATTTGAAAAATATATATACATATATATATATATATATTTTCATACAAGAGGGGGCACGGTGCAATTCTATTTAGTCTGTCCCTGGAACCATATCGAACCCCATATTAAAATTTAGTTTTTTTTTTTTCAATATTTGAATCTAATTATACGATTCAATTCGTGATTTTTTCAAACACAAAAAAAAAACTGTTTTGGTATGTGATTTTACCTGGTTTTTCTTAAAATTAAAAATTCATTATATTGAGATTGCAATTATATATTTCTTGTCACTAATACAAATATAAACAAAAATATTTGAAATTAATTATTTATCTAAATAAATATATAAAACTTAGAGCAGGGAGAGATTTTATTTATCATAGAACTGTAATCATATAGTAGTCTCATTCTATTGAATTATCCTAAACTACAACGATATACTGCACTCGATAAAATTAGAATATTCTATCCCAGTATGACGTGCAATTTCACTTCATTGTGCTTCTAATCAACTCATTATCAGTTACATAAACCAATAAGTAAATAAGTAATAGAAGTGGATTATTTAATAAAACAAAGAAAAAAAATGGTCAAAATGCTAATAGCTAAACCTAAAATTATTTTACTTGTAGATGCACCACAATAATTGAAACATGATATGAAAATTTTAATTTCATTCTTATGAAGGATACACTTCTAAATAAAAAATTAAAAAATAATTAAATTATATTTTATACAAGATTACATGTCATATAAATATACTTTTTAAAATTATAATAGGCCATTCAACACATGATTTAAACTAAATGAAACCAAAATTTTATGGTCTAGAATAATTCTCAAGTCAAACTATACCATTTAATTCGCAGTTATGAAAAACCAAATCGGATAAAAATGGTTTAATTTTGTTCAAGTTAAAACTAAACCAAACCAAATTGCGTTCATCCCTAAGTTCAAGTGTGTGTGTGTGCGTACACATTGTAACCATAAAAAGGTACGTCTATTTTTTATAGAATTGAAGCTAAAATACTGTGGTAATAAAATTGTAGTTTACATATTGAGAGCCTTGTCCCGACTACATGCGATTGATATAAAATATAAGAAGAGAATGGAATTGGTTTGGATAAAAATATATATTTACATAAATATTTCATAATATGAATTCTTCCTTGTAAAAACAATGTCATCAAAGTTGATTTCACCCACATTGAACCGAACCCAGTTTTGAGAACGGTTCGATTTAACCCCAATTCAAGTCAGTTCTATCATTTTTAACTCTTTAATACGTCCATGCCAAACTCCATCACCAGTCTGACAACACTAGTAAAAAGAGTAACAAATCTACAAGTTTGATATTAACATTATTGCCAAATTGAAGTAAATACTAATTATAGTAAGAGTATCTCTCATATCCTATGTTAGCACGTTGCAAAAGGAAATAATCTATATTTCTAAACCAATACAATGCGGGTTTAAATTTTATACTTTTTATGTCTATTAAAATCACTTATATATCATATAATATTATATAGGCAAATTTATAAGAGAGGATCTTTTGGAATTTCGTAAAAAATATAATAATTATAGATAGTTCTTTAACAAAAATATTAATTATACACAATTCTTATATTAAACATAGGTATTAAGGATCAAACAACAATATATTAAACACAAGATGAAATATATATGAGAAGATATGAGGAATAACACAGATAATAAGAAATTTCAACCACCACACCAGGTATTCCTTAGCAAGAGGGATCTACTTATGAAGCAATAATTAAAGAAAGCAAGAACATAAACAAATTCTTTATTGAATGGAAAATATATTACATATACTGAAGGTGGGAAACATATACCTCAAGACAGAAGCTTATGTGTGTGTGCTGTGAATCTTGAGGGACCAGTGAGAATGAAGGAGAAGGTATAAGAATTAATAGAGAGAGAGAGTGTATGAAAGAGAGAATAAGTGAGAGAGATGAGAGGGTGTTTGAGAGATGAGAGAGTGTTTGAGAGGGATGAGAATTGCTCGGAGGAGTTTTTTTTCTGATTGTGTGTAAAGACTGGTGTCGAGTATGTGAGAAGAATTCTGCTTATATAGACAAGAAATAAGGGTTATACTGTAGTGAACAGTAAACGCGGTTTTATATATCTATCGGTTTTATACCCCGCATCTCCACCAGTGGCTTCTTTTGTTTAGGTTTTCCCTTTTCAAGAATTTCATTAAGACTATAGGAAAGCTTTGGTATGATATGATCCATACTTTGCTTTTCTATTTTCTGAATGTATTCTTGTTTTTGGGAATCTGGCATTTGATCTAACTTTAAAAGAATATATTCTTTTTCTTTGGTTAGAACATATATTTCTTCCGAAGAAGTGGATTCAATATCATTTACTTGAATTCCTTCATTGTTAGAAGAAGAAATAGAATCAGAATCAGAGGAGTAATCATTTTCTGCAAAAATTTGTAGAAGGTATTCTATTGTTTCTTCATTAAGGTTTAATTCATTGATTTTGTTGTTGATTTTGCAGAACTTTGCCGTATGGCCAATTTTTCCACATTTAAACATTTAAGTTTTTTCCAATATTGTTTATCTTTCCTTTTGAAAGGTTTGTTATTCTGTTGTTTTTTCTCATATTTGTTTTTCTTAAAGAATTTCTTCTTTTTGAAATTTCTTTTAGATCTTTTATGAGAAAAACATTCAGTGCATTTATTTTTTGATTTTTTATTTTCAAAAGAGGGATCATATTGGGCACAGAAGTCCCCAAGACTTTTGTGTTTTATTCTTTGTTCATTCTTCAATTGTTTTTGAAGTCTGATATTGGTGCAAAGATTTGTTCCAATCTTAGAAACATATGAGGCTAATTCTCCATATGAAAGTTGATCATAAGGGATTTCACCATTGTAATCTTCTCTAATTTTATTTCTTACTTGATCACCTATAAGATTAGGTAATCCTGCAAGAAACTTTTCTTTCCAAAAAGCTTGATTACAATCATTTCTAAGGAGGACTCTTTGGAAGAATACATCCTTATATTGGCGAAATTCTCCTAATGATTTACATTTCATATTAGACAACAATTCTAGGGATCTGTCTCTAAAATGAGATGGATCACCAATAAAGTGTTGGCTAATAGAATATATGAGAGTATTAACCATATGGGGAATAGGTTCATCATTTTCATCAAGGATTTTTATTCCTTCTTCATCGACTTTGTATGAAGTAAGAACATAATTCCTTCTTTCATCATCCAAATAATTATCCCACCAACCTTTTAATTGTCTAGTAAAACCGGAAATTATCATTATGGCGATGTGATAATCACTTGTATCATTTGTTTTGTTGGTGTTTGAAAACATTATCATTTGATTTAAAACATTAAGAATTTTTTGTTCTGAGGCTCCATCTATGTTCCATTCATAAGTGGATCCTGCAAATATTTGTTTTGATAATTGTTTTCATCATTTTCTTCGATCAAAATATCAGGAGGGGTTGCTCTCTGATAGTAAAGTTTCTGGGGTTCTTTCCAGGTAACTTTGTTAATTTGATCAATCTTCATTTGTTCAAAAAGTGAGCTGTTAACTGATTCGTTATCAGTCTCATTTAAAACATTGATGTTTTGGTTAGGGGTATCCTCAATGGTCAAGCCCATGAGTTTTGTATAAGAGGATGTGGCAGTGTTAGGGGTTTTGTTATAATCAGTTTTTTCTTTTGATTTACTTTTCAAAGCTTCTAAAAATTCTTTAGAAGGTTTTTTAGGTAATTCAAAAGGTTTTATCAAAGGGGTCTTAATTTCCTTTTTCTCTAAAGCTTTTAAAAATTCTTTAGAGGGATTTTTTGGAACATATAAAGAATCATTTGGGAAGGTTTTGGGTTTATCATTGTCCAAAATAACTTCAATCCTGTCTAACTGTTTGCCCATAGTGTGCAAATGTTGATTGGTAAAGTTATTTTGCTCAATGATTTTCCTGATTCCATTTTCTTCTTTATCAGAAGACTTGAAAGGTGCCAGAGTAATCTCCTTATTCTTATAAACTTGTTTTAATTGTGAGTGGTGGATGGTTGGACTCAATTGTTTGTCCATCACCAATCTGCCAAGTAAAACAATGGTTTATAACATTGATTTGTTTAGGGGCCAAATAATATTCCTGGAACCAATCAAAGAATAATATTTGGATTTGATTATCAAACATGAATTTGTAATATTCATCTTTGATTTCATTTTTAAAATCAGAAAAAGTATTGAAATACCAATTCATGATTTCCTTATTTTTGGTTGAACCAAACTCTTTGTTTAGATATTCTCTGTCAGGTTTGAAAGGTTTATCTAGAACATTGAGTTCATCTCCTTGGACCTCAGAGTAAGTTGGTTCCTCATAATCAGTTTGTTGGTGCTAGGTAAACCATTATCTCCTGCCACAATTCCTATCAAAGACGGATTGCTTTGATTTGGAATTTCAAGAGTAGTTTCAACAGAAGGAGGATTATTTTGATTTGGGGGAGCTCTAACATTCATAGGAGGTACCGGAGGAGGAATAGTAATCACAGGTGGAGGTAGGTCAAAAGATCTTCTTGAAGAAGAAGATGACATTGTCCTAATTTCCACATTATTTCTGGGTAGATCTAGAGATCTCCTAGAAAACTGAATGGTTACTTTTCCTTCAGGATGTTGTATAACATTGGTTGGTTCAGTGTTATACACAATCCTTTTTGAAGAGGATTATCTACTTCCCATTGCTGGGGTAGATTGATTTGGTTCCATTGAATCATTTTGGGTATGGAAACATTGGCTTTTGAAAGATCTGTCTGATTAATAAGGTTTGACCTCTCCTGTCAACCTTAAAAGCCTTAGATCCAAAAGCTGTTTTCATAAGCTTGTAATATACCCTGTATATTACAGCCATTGGAAGTGATCCTTCCAACATTCGGTAGTTGTGAGTCTTAATCTGAAGATTAAAGACTTCATGATTGTTTTATCCTTTAACCCTATGGTTACATTAGGATGACAATCGAATTGGACAGGACCATTACTCAGGCTAGTTTCTATAGCAGCATGGATTGATCTTTCATACTCTAGTTCTCTAGAGTCTCTGAGTATCATGAGGACGGAAGTATCCAGGCCTAATTTAGTAAGCGGTTTAGCTCCTACTTGAACTAGACCTATGTGGATATAATTCCAGTCCTTGGCATATTTTTTGATAGATTCTTTGTTAAGAATCTCCATAGAGGTGAGGCCATCAGAAATAGGAACATCCTTTTCTTCTGTGGCTATAACATAGTCATTTTTGGAAAAGATTTTCCACTTAGCCATTTGATATATTTCATTGTAAGCCAGCTTTGGAATTTTCCAATTATCTATGGCTTCATCAAAATCCTTCATATGTATTTCATCTCGATTTAAAATATTATCTTCTGAACCTTGCTCCGAGGGAGCAAAGCTAGAAGAGGACATAGTTCTTCTTAGTAAATTCATAATAACAAAACTACTTTCTTCTAAAATTGTATTACATTTTTACAGGACTACTTTTATCCCAAACTGTACTTCCAAATTATGACCTAGAGCAACCTCTCTAGGATTTACGCCCGGCCAGTAGGCTAGTCTCACTCTGGGATCACCACTAATGGTAATCGTCCCAAGTAAAATTTAATATAACTTTTTACTTTTTTTTTTTTTTTTACAAACTATATCCTCTCCCTGGCTCTGATACCATAGGTATTAAGGATCAAATAACAATATATTAAACACAAGATGAAATATATATGAGAAGATATGAGGAATAACACAGATAATAAGAAATTTCAACCACCACGCCACGTATTCATTAGCAAGAGGGGTCTACTTATGAAGCAATAATTAAAGAAAGCAAGAACATAAACAAATTCTTTATTGAATGGAAAATATATTAATATACTGAAGGTGGGGAACATATACCTCAAGACAGAAGCATATGTGTGTGTGCTGTGAACCTTGAGGGACCAGTGAGAATGAAGGAGAAGGTATAAGAATTAATAGAGAGAGATGTGTATGAAAGAGAGAGTAAGTGAGAGAGATGAGAGAGTGTTTGAGAGATGAGAGGGTGTTTGAGAGGGATGAGAATTGCTCAGGAGTTTTTTCTCTGATTGTGTGTAAAGACTGGTAGAATCTTCTCAAAAATTTGATATGAAATCTGGATTCTGGCAAATTCAAATCAATGAAGCCGATAGATATAAAACCGCGTTTACTGTTCCTTTTGGGCAGTATGAGTGGAATGTTATGCCATTCGGTCTCAAGAATGCACCTTCTGAGTTCCAGAGAATCATGAATGAAATATTCAATGATTTCTCCAACTTCATAATAATTTATATTGATGATGTGTTGATATATTCTCCCAACATAGATCAACATTTCAAGCATGTTAAATTATTTATGAATGTTGCCAAGAAAAATGGACTTGTTGTTTCCCCAACAAAAATTTCCCTTTTTCAAACCAAAATCAGATTTTTGGGATTCAACATCCACAATGGAACCATATTGCCAATCCAAAGGTCAATAGAGTTCACTTCCAAATTCCTGATGAAATTAAGGATAAGAACCAACTCCAAAGGTTCTTAGGAAGCCTTAATTATGTCGCGGATTTTTTCCCTAACTTAAGTATTATCTGCAAACCATTGCATGATAGGCTTAAGAAAAATCCTCCTCCTTGGTCTGATAAACATACCAATGTTGTCAGACTTATTAAAACCAAAATCAAAGAGATACCCTGCCTCAATATTGCTGACCCATCTCTACAAAAAATTGTAGAAACTGATGCGTCCGATATTGGTTACGGTGGTATTCTCAAACAAGTCAATAATGGAAAAGAATGTGTAGTTCAGTTTGTCTCCAAACATTGGAATGAATGTCAAATGAACTACTCCACTATCAAAAAAGAAATTTTAGCCATTGTTTTAACGATTTCAAAATTTCAAGGAGATTTGTTAAATCAAAAATTTCTTTTAAAAGTTGATTGTAAGTCAGCAAAAAATGTTCTACAAAATGATGTTCAAAATTTGGCTTCTAAACAGATTTTTGCCAGATGGCAATCAATTCTATCCTGTTTTGATTTCGATATTGAACACATCAATGGAAAAACCAATACACTACCTGACTTCCTCACCGTGAATTTCTGCAGGGAGATGCCTCCCAAGAAAGACAAAGGAAAGGGGAAAGCAGACCCCCAAAAAAGAAAGGTCTCACAGACATTAAAACATGGCTTAATGTAGCCAAACCCTTTGCAATAAATGAACCATCCTCTCAGGAGGTTCAACCCTCAAAAAATGAGCCATCTCAAATGGTTCAATCCCCTTCTCAGAAATCTTCCCAATCAACGGAAGATTTATCCCAATTTCTTACCCCTGAATTGTTCAAGGCACTGGCAATGGCCCTTAGCCAAGCAAACACCAATTCCATAAAGGCCCTGAGGCAAAAAATACACCTAATCCTTCAATGGCCCTAGTGGCAAAATGTACAGAAGAGGAAGAGAAACCTCTTAGTAAAAAATCTCATACATTGATAAAACCACAACAAGAAGGTGTGGTTCTTTCTCGAAAGAAATCACACCAAAATTTTCAAATAACTGAGGTGGCTTCTTCCTCAAAAGGAAATTGTCCCTCACAAAAATGTTCAAAAATCAGCATTTTTCATAAAAGCCATTTTCAAATATATCCTCCTAGCAGAGAAAATGTATTTGAAAAAGACCCTTATGAATATGCTAGTAAAATGTTTTCAGAAAAATTCCATTTTATTCCAAATGACATTTTCAAAACTTTGGAATTCTATGAGAAAATCTTAACTGAAACTCAATCAGTTTTCTTTAAACATTTTCAACAAAATGGAATAACCCTCTATTCAACAGCTAGAATTTGCAAGGTTTATAACTTTAGTGAATGGACTAGCACATTTGGAAAACAATTCTTTGAACCCATCAACTTTAATATCCCAATCACCAATGCTCAACCTAACCACCGAATGCAATATAATTATTATGATTATAAGCAGGCTTGGTGGAATGCTTTCTTTCGTTCGAATACTACACGGACTCATACATGGCTCATCTTCTTTGACAAATGTTCTTCTAGAAACCTCCCCTACTGGTTTGCAAGCTGGTGGGATGAATTTGGAGCTGTGAATGAGATCCTTCACCTAAATACGAAAAGGTTTTGATGCCTTTCTAAAAAATTACTCCTTAAAACCTCATGAAAAGTTTTTTAAGAAAGAAATGATGTTTTTCTTACATATCAACGTTTCATGGGTAATGAGCTGGTTCTATGAATATAGAACCGATAATGCAGCAACCATTCTCACCAGAGATACAAAGTCAAATGGTGGATAACTACAGAATTTGGGACAAACTTGAAGAGACTGCTATTATCCAATGGATTAATAGCCATTCAAGCAGCGCCTCAACAATGTCAACACCTGAACAACAAAGCCCCTTCTTTCATGATAAAGGATTTATCATGTCAACCATGTCACAGGCTAAACACCAGAACAATGAAGCAGCTTCTGGAATGGCCTTGGCAACCCTCAATGAAACCTCTGTGAATCGGCCAATGATGAAGAATCAAGCATCAGAGGAGACTCCAATGAAGACGATTGTTATGGTATTAATTAGTAGAACCATGACAAAGTCCCTAATGAATGGTTAGGACTAAATGTAGAAAAACGTAGAAGCTACGTATATTTAAAAGTCGTGCACTGTAAAATATACAACCATTTTTTGATGTACAAAACTTGTACATCTACTATGTATCACGAAGGATAACTGTCTTTTTACTCTCGGATAAACCACCGAAAGCAAAACAGTAACACCTTGGATTCTCTCAACTTTTACTGTTCACAAACAGTAAAAACACATTACTATTCACTATTTAAATAGTGAACTGTTGGCCATTATGTGTACTGTTCGCTACAGTACAACCCTTATTTCTTGCCTATATAAGCAAAATTCTTCTCACATACTCGACACCAGTCTTTACACACAATCAGAGAAAAACTCCTCCAAGCAATTCTCATCCCTCTCAAACACTCTCTCATCTCTCAAACACCCTCTCATCTCTCAAACACTCTCTCTTTCATACACTCTCTCTCTCTATTAATTCTTATACCTTTTCCTTCATTCTCACCGGTCCCTCAAGATTCACAGCACACACACATATGCTTCTGTCTTGAGGTATATGTTCCCCACCTTCAGTATATGTAATAGATTTTCCATTCAATAAAGAATTTGTTTATGTTCTTGCTTTCTTTAATTATTGCTTCATAAGTAGACCCCTCTTGCTAAGAAATACCTGGCGTGATGGTTAAAATTTCTTATATCTGTGTTATTCCTCATATCTTCTCATATATATTTCATCTTGTGTTTATATATTGTTGTTTAATATATCTACTTATCTATATATATATAATAGATATAGATAAGTAGATATATTATATATATATTATATCTATATGGAAGCTCTACAACTCTATTGTCCAATTCACTCTTTGACCATTAAAAATGATCAAAGGAGTTAATGTAATAAGTATTCAAATGGTTCATTTATGGGTATACCTAAATCTAATTCCTTTCTTTGATAATTTACAAGACTGATCCGTTTAAAGAAAAAAGGACAATAAAGTTTTCTTATATTGATATATCTATTCTATTGAATTAATATTTCGGTCCAAAAAAACATACATTCTATTAAATTAATACGTTGGACTCTATAAATTTGTTTTAGTAATTATTCTCAAATAATATTCCATGTTACTACTAATTATTGGATATTAACTCACTCTTAGGGATAGTTAAGTAAATTATCCGCTAATAAATTAAGACTATTCTCTATTTTTTTTTTCCCTCTCCTTAAAAGATTTTTTTCTTCTCTTCAAGTAAAAGTAAACTGTTGAATGAAATATTAGTATTTCCTAGGAAATTGCATTTAGGACTATTTATGAGTCAATTTTTTTTTTAAACTATTACAACAACAATTACCAAGATTTTCAACATTACACCATCTGGCGTGCATGGGAACTTCAGAAGACATATATAAAAAGGTGTTGAGAATCCTTGTTTAGCAAAGTGTTGACATCTTTCGTTGTGTTAAGCAAAATAGGGACGTATTTTGGGGATTTGTTCTTGCAAATTTAAGGAATGGCAATGGATTCAAGAAGCAAGACAATGTATGGAACTTTGCTCCTAATATGGCTAGTATGCCATTGCAAGATTGTTTACGGAGTTGAGTACACTGTGGGTGATGCTCTTGGTTGGAGAGTCAATGCATAGACTGGACCAAGGGAAAGAAATTTAGTCCCGGTGATGTGCTCAGTAAGTATATGATTATATATACAAAACAAAACTGTAAATAAGTAGATTTATAAATTGAAAATGAAAGATTTGAGTTGTGTTTTAATATTTTAGATGACTATGGGGTTACAAATAGTATAAAATAATATAAATGATCAATTCACATTGATTGATGGGGATCTTGATCATCACGCAGTTTTCAAATACGACCCAAAGCTCCATAACGTGGTGAGATCAACTCTATATAGTTATGATACGTGCACTGTCGGGAGCAATTCAACAAGTTTTCAAACAGGAAATGATCATATTCAGCTTCAGAGAGGACCAAATTTCTTCGTCAGTAGCATCGGTGAAGATTGTTACAACAAAAAAGATTGAAGCAAAAGCACCTCCACCACCTTCAGAAGATTGAAGATGAAATAATGTATCCTTATTAGTTGCATGCTTCAAATAAAATATATTTGTAGAATTATATCCACCCTTTCTATGTTTTCAAGGCTCTCCAAGTATAATTTTTATTAGTATTTGCAATTACTGATATTGTACAATAACACAAGACACAATATAATACGGTTAAAAATATGATTAAATCACGATTATAAACAATAAATGATTATCCTTAGCTTAATTACTTGTGATTATAACCAATTCCATGTAACTTTAATACGATACGAATTTGATACGAAATAAAAGCATGAACCTGGCTCGTTAAGCGTATTCCAGCACTAATTTTTTATGTTTTGACACTGATACACTCTTTCAATTTTGGGACGGTTGATAATGGAAAGGAAAGTTCAAACACACATATACTAAACGTTACAATACGTGAATAGATTCTTGCTTATGGCGGAACTAATGAAATTAACATTGGAGTTACCAACGTGTTAGTATACTCCACAATATATTAAGTACAATGTGTGCTTAATTTATGCCACTAGGCACTAAGGGGGAAAAAAAATGCACACTATAATATCTCCACTACAATCATCAATTTTAAATTGCAATCGAGATTTCATTTAAAATTCTTAAATTGTCATGTCGCAAGCATCTTAAGCATAAACACGTGGCATCTCTTTATCAACTAGAAGTGCTACATACCTATAGGGCATGCTTACACGTGGGCGGTTATGTTTACCATAAAATCCGGGATAGACCGATGAGGGTCTTGAGTTTCATCTTACACTTTCGTCTTAACCCTCTCATTATTTTGCATAGCTATATCAAATTCAACGGTTGGATCTTACACTTTTGTCTTTATACTCTCATTATTTTGCAATAGCAGAGAATAATGTAGTGAAACGAGAGAAAAATATCACATAATTACTGTCTAATTAAATCAAAATACTTAATAGCATGTCGATCTATTTAGACAAAACTTTTATCCCAAACACACACATTGGGGCCGTAGATAGTCAAATGACTAGTACGGAAGTAATTTGATCTATGGACAATATTATTACAGTAAAGATCATGATGCTAGAGAAATCATTACCACAAAGCATAAAGGAGGAGATCATAAGCATCCATAATGATTGTTATGACTCCTCTTTGTCAATCATCGATAGCAACAGTGACTATTACTTACCTAGCTTTGGTTGTAAGTACTTGATAGGATGGAAGAATCTTGATAGCACAGTATAAGAAATACTAGATACCACAATTTACTTATATTGCATTTGATACACATAGTATTAGATAAGGATTTTTATATTTTTCATTGTTTGATATATAAGTACAACATAAGAACTTTATAAATGGTTTTAGTTGTCTAGTATAAAAGGAATTGTTTCATTCTTCAAGATACATCCAGATATAGGAATAATTCTTCTTCGGAATAGGCCTGGCCAAGACAGGGTGAGGCTATCAAGCTCCTCCAATTCTTCAAATGCCTTTTAACATTCTTCAATCAACTTGAAGTTGTTGGGTTCTTGAGGGTTTTGAAGGACTCAACGCATCAATCGGTGCTTCAAGATATGAACCAGCTTAAGGTCATTATTTTACAGGTTAGTGTTTAGACATCTTTAACTGACTTAGGTGGGGTCATGTCTAGTATTTCTTTGATTTTCTCAAGGTTTGCCTCATTCCTTGTCATGTAACCATGTATCCCAAGTATTTTCCAAACGATGCTCTAAATATGCACTTATGAGGATTCAACTTCATATAGTATTGCCTAAGTTGGTCGAAAGTTTCGGTAGATCTTTGAAATGGTCTTTAGGGTGTTTAGGCTTTTCACAATCAAGTCGTTTATGTAGATTTCTATATTTTGACCGATCTTTCCTTGAAGACTGTGGTAACAAACCTCGGTAGGTAGCACTAGCATTCTTCAAGCTGAACGGCATCACCTTGTAACATAGTGCCACAATCCAAGATGAATGACGTATGCACTTAGTCCTTTGTTCCATCATAATTTGGTTGTAATTAGAAAAGGCATCCATGAAGCTTAATAAGGCATACTTGGATATAGAGTTGACTAGTTGTCTATCATTGGTAAGGATAAGCAATCCTTCGGGCATGCTTTATTGAGGTCGGCGTAGTCGACACACATCCTTCGTTTTCATTATTTTTTTCACCATCACCACATTGGCGAGCCACGTAGGGTATTTTTCTTCCTAGATGAAACCTACTTTTAGCAATTTCTGGACCTTTTCTTCTATAGCAGGTTGCCAGCGGCTGCAAATTGGTGTCATTTTATTTCTAGCTTGATCTACGAGTCAATGCTAAGCCTGTAGGTGTGAACTCGGGGTCAAATCTGGCATATCAGCAAGTGTTCATGTGAAGATATCATTGTTGAGCTGGAGGAAATAGATTAGCTCATCTTTGAACTTCTGCGTAATGTGAAGCTGATCTTATGACCAAGGTGGTTTCTTTACCAAGCGATACTTCTTTTATCAACTCAATCGGCTCTTCCTGCCCCTCATCTTGTTAGCACTTTTTTAGTCCATTCGATCAAGGAATGAATCTATCTAGTATACTTATCTCTGCCCAAGGCTCAGACATACAACTTGTAGACAAATCCTAGTCACCTCTGCATATACTAACCCACTCAAGAGGAACTTCACCTTAAGGTAGGCCAAAGAAGGGACCATGTGGAAGAGGAAGAGGGAAGGTAAACTATGTATCACAAGGCAACAAAAAACCACCACCAAGAGCTCTATTTCATTATAGGCTTTATGCTTGTTGTCACCCAATCTCATTGGTAAGGTGACAATCCCCCTGACCTTAACTGGCTAATTATTGAATCCGAAAATCTCATGTTTATATGGTTTCAATTTTCTGGATATTATTATTATTGCAGAGCATATTGAAAGCATGGTCGAAGATGAAGTCCATGCTACTTTAGTTTCAACCAAAACCTTTATTACATCAAAGCCTGCTACTCATGCCTTTATGATAAAAGGCATCTTGATGCGGTATTTTAACATCATCCAGGTCGATGTCGATGAATTCAAGGGTCATATGAAGCTTTTCTCTTTTTAAGAAGAGAATCACATCCTTTCCTTTGTCATTTCTGGAAAATTAAGAGAGAATAGAGGGGTATGGCCCTCCAACAATGGTATTCACTACTCCACAACCAGCATCATCTAATTGCTAGTCTTATTGGTCACTGGAATAATTGTTAGCGATCATTTCTCCTTCATTGGTTTATTCTTTCTATAGTATTGTTTGGGTCATCCATGTACTATGTAGGAGTCCTTTGTTTAGGGCCTCTTGGTGGTTGACTTTTAAGTGGAAACAGTCATTAGTGTTGTGCCCTACATCTTAGTGATTATCATTGTATTTGCCAATATCCCTCCTACCCGAGTTGCTACACATTTTGGACGGCTTAGGTGGGATGTTAAGTTTTTTATCTCTAAGAAATGTCTTCCTAGGATTTGTTAAGGGGGAGGAAGCTGGAGTCAAAGAACCTTAGCTTTCATCAAGGCCTCCTTCCTTGGGGTTCCAGCCCTCTTTTTCTCCCCATGGAGAGCCAATGCGGTCTTTCACTAATCCCTTAGCTTTGTGGTCTTGCAAATGATCCTTTTAGGACTTCTCCATCTCGTTGTGAGTAGCAATGAAGTCTTCACATCTGATGTACTTGTTGGCTCACTTTTGGAATTCTTCTAGAGTTTTTAGCTTATTTTGACAAAGCAGTGAAAGAGGCTTTCATTTTTTTGACCCCTGTGAATTGCTGCCGAACAGCAAAGTTGAGACGAGGCCATTGACCGCGGTCATAGCTTAGCTCAAATGGATGATTTAGTCTCTCAATGATTTATCCTTCCTTTGATTTATTAGAAAAAGTGACGAAGTGTCTTTCTTCAAAGGACAACTAACTGTAAAATGAGTCTTGAATGCCATCGCTAGCTCTTCGAATGATGTGATTAAGTCCTTGATGGAGCCAATTGTTGGTAGCCTTTTCTAGCATTCCTAGGAATACTTGCAGAAAATGGCAACGTTGAAGTCAAACACAACCATTTGATCCTTATATCTTTTAAGATGTTCCTGTAGGTTAGTTGTCTCATCCTATAGTTTGAACACTGATAATTTCATGACCTGGGGCCAAGGCTTTTCTATGATCGACTATGCTAGGGCAGTTTTTACAAACATCCTAGTCATTTTTTTGTGTCAGGATGCTCTTCTTACTTTCTTTGATATTTGACATCCTCTTGATTTCTCTCCATTTCTTCTAGGGTCATATCTTCAAATCGTCTCCCTTAGAACATGGGGAAATCTACGAGTAAGGGATCCTTAGCTTGGGGTTTTGATGCTACTAGAGCAATAGAAGGATTTATTGCGTCATGGGAAATCTACATTTAGGACCCTATCGGAATGGTAGAGGTGTTTACTACCTCCCGAAGGTGACAACGGTCATCTTATTGCCACAGAGTTTCTCTGCTACTAAGCTATAGCTAGGAATTTCGCACCCCCAACTCCAATTCTTTGAGGCAATACTCAACCTCCTTATTTTTCTTGATGATCTCAACGTTCTGTTGTACTACTTGGTGGAGCATGTCTTCCAAGCTACTCAAATAGTTCTGATCAAGGAACCATCAAAGGCTAAAAAGATACTGAGACCTCCCTATGAGCCCCTTGGCCTTTACAAACCAGGCAAACCCAAAGTTGAATTTAGGTCACCTTCAGGGCAATCACCTTTGAACAGCTTCTTGTTTTTTAAACTTGGTAACATAATTAAAGTGCTAGCTTCAAGGTTCTTGAATGTTGTAGCTTTTTTGAGAAAGAGAGGTAAGAAAAATCCTGTGAAAGGGTAAGTTATTCCTACAGGCAGTGCCAAATGTCGCTTGCTCGAATCCAGTAGAGATTAGACCTTGGGGATTTAGGCTCGTATCGAGGCCTACTGAAAGGCTTGCAAAGATAGAAATCCAATCAGTAGCATGTCAAGTATAGGTATATACGTAACCACTCTGATACTTAAGTCAAAAGTTGTTATAGTAAGCATGTATATCAAATAGGAGTTAGTGATTGAGTGCAACATTATATATCTCTTGAGAGGTAGATGAGTATTTATAGGGATCTTACATAGCAGTTTAGGCATCATGTGCTAGTGGGTGAGTGTTTGGTTAGCGGTTAGTAGTGGAGGACATGGGGAATACACACTAATCCACTACTGGAGTATTAGCCTGACCAAGTTACCTATGTTGAGCGGTTAACAAGGTAGAGATAACCGAGCGAACATCGAAATTATCATTGAGGCTGGGCCGCTCTTCATGGAGTTCATGATAAATTATGGGCCAAATAGGTTAGCCTAGCCTATTTGTGTGTTAGGTCTGGCTTAAGCGGCTCTATGTTCTAGAATAGACTATCAATAAGACCCATTGTGAGTTTAAATTCGATAAAGGCAATTATAGTTTTCGAACTACACTTTGTGTATTGGACTTGTAAGACAAAACATAATTAGTGGTGCACCGGTTGTTAACCTGACTCAACCACTCCAGTGCTTAAGTGAGTTGGTTTTGACAACATCACTTAATGAAATAAAGTTTCATAGCTATAAAGCATGAATGGTAGCCTCAAAACAAGCTACAAATTTTGCTTCCATAATAGATGAAGCAATGACAGATTGTTTGGTACTTTTTCATGAAATTTCTCTTTATGTTAGTAGAAACAAATAAACCAATAACCAAAATTTGACTTTCTACAATATTATCTGGATGTGAATATCTAATCACTTTCAATGGATTAAACTTTCATCAAACTTTCTAAATGTGAGCACATAATCTTTTGTTAATGTCTTATTGAATTGCTACTTTATACAGGTTAAGGCCAAGTCAATCACAACTCCAAATCCCCTTGGTTTTTTTTTTTAGTCCTTACTGTGTATTAGTGATGTATGCACGTTGCATTTATAATTATGATATGGGAATGTAATTCTTTCATATCAAAAAAATTACGCTCTTCTCATCTTGATGTGAAGATCGAAGTCAATGGTTTGCACAAAGGTTTGTTCTTTTTATTAGTCTAGCTACATGTGGATTCTAGAGTAAGAAACGGATTTGCCATTCTAGAATTATGTGTTTTTTTCCATCAATTAGACTTTTTCTTTAATTATAGAACTTGGTTCAAAACAAAACTATGGATAGCATTCTTTTATTATGGGATATGATATTTGAGGTTCAGATGTTGTTCGGGTTAATTTTTCGTTCTTCATTTTTTTTTTCCTCATAACTACTTTGCATACTATTTTCCCTTTTTTTCACTTTTTCCTCAAACTTTTGCCAGAATAAAAAGTCTATAATTGATGTAATCCTTTTTGTGGTAGCTTGTAATATTGTCTATGTAATTCCATTAAATTTTTTGTAATGCCCTAATCTCATTGCTAGACATCACCACGGGGCGGTTCCAAATCATGAACCGTCCCCGGCGGTTCCGTACCCGGGAACCGCCCCGTCGGGGACGGTTACGAACCGCTGAAAGACCAGCCAGAACCGGCGGGTCTTAGTGATTCGTCACGCGAAACCGGTGGTTCCACCGGTTCCGACCCGCCATAAAAAAAAAAACAAAAAAAAAACAAAACAAAACACACACACAGAATGATTTTGGTGTTTTGTTTGGGGGGTTGGGAGGAAGGAGGAGGGGGAGGGGTAGAGGATCTAGGAGGAAGGAGCATAATCATATATGAGAAATGTGCTTTCTAAATTTTAGTGAAAACAAAACATAGACTAACTACAATCAGATGTCCGAAACACATGAACGTTCAATCTCAGTTCCAGCGTATGTCGATTGGAGTGTGTGTGTGTCTTGGAAAAACAGGAGTTGCTGTACTTTTACGGTTTAGATAAGGACAAGGATTTGGCATAACTACACAGAGGGATGTTGTGACACAAATTTTTAGGGGGCCAAAATTTAGACGAGGAATTTTGTGCCAAGAAAGCAAAAGTTAAATACTGAATAAGCACACATCGACATGGTTCAAGTATTTTCTATTTTAAAAAAAAAAAAAAATAACTTGGTTCATGGTTCATGTGGAACCGGAACCGGAACCGTCAAAACCGGCGGTTCCATGGAACCGCGAACCACCCCGGCTCTGGCAGTTTCAGTTCCGATTTCACGAAATGTGGAACCGTGAACCGGCGGTTTCGGTTCGGGTCCGGAACCGACCCAACCATGCCGATGTCTACTCATTGCATTATTAGTCCACTACGTGTCATTATAAAATGGTGACACACTAAGGCCCAAAAACTTACTAACGTCCTGATACGGTATTCATTAACTCCATACTCACATTTAAGATAGTTTCATCAATATTCATAATTTCAAAATAAAACTTTCAGAATAAACTGACAACATTTCATAACTATCCTAATAAAGAAATCAATCTTAGTCTATTATGATAGATTGAAAATATTGAACATCATGTCTTAACAAAAATCATCAAAATTCGAATAAATCTAATTGATCATAACTCTACTAGATAGTCTAGTCCACCATCGTCATCCTAACAAGTTGTGCGTTAAAGGTTCCTTACTTATTCTTGAAAAAGATTAAAAAGAATTAAGTCAGAGTCTAGTATGCCAAAACCACAAGCACACATGCATGAAAAATCGTCACATGCAACAATGCATTTAATGCAACAACCAAATTTTCATAATATATAGTTTTTTACCCATCAACCAACACAGCCGAGGGTTATCCGCGTCTAACCTTAAACCTAAAGTAACTTATGACTCTATAACAAACATATTAAGTATAAAGACATATATATATATATATATATAGGATACTTATAAATATTGGTGTTGGGTACTCCTTAGCACCCTGGTACTGTACTTGTACCATTCCTAGTTTATTGAAATCCTCTCTACATGCAACCTCACTAGAGACAACACACACAGATCATTAAGGACCTGTACTCTTAATCCATTAAACCCAGTCAAGCACAAACAGCAAATAATTAAAGCTAATAATTGATTAGTTAATTTGGATACTAATTGTAAACCCCCAAGTTTTATGTTATCTCTAACTCGAAACCAGAAGTCAACTGAAAACCCTACGGTCAACAAAACCCTTGTAGAACCTAGCAGTTTAAGTCTCGCAATCCCACGCTCCTAACTTGTGTAGGGTAGATGTAAGGTAAGTATATAAAATAGTTCTTAATTATATAAGGATGTTAAAAAATATCAGATTGGTTAAAATTTGATCTGTCTCATACCCGAACGGATGCTGGTTTTGAAAAACGTGTCCTAGGGTCTAGAATATCAAAAATATTCCATTGACACCGTTAGACTCATAAAAATATAAGGTTTTCAAAAATATCAGTTTTATAATTTTTCAGTAAATAAAATATTAGATATCGCACTTTTACGTGTATTTTTCTTACTACCGGTATATTTATGTCTTGTACAATATTCATTGTATGACTCTACACTATTCATACTATCTCTACTTTTTCACTATTCACTCTTACATACTATCATACCTATACCACTACTTTTTTTTATTTACAATACACTTTTATCACATCTATCTTAAACATTATTACTTTTAATACACAAAACTACGAAAAATAAAATCTCTCTCTCTCTCTCTCTCCTCTTCTCTCTCTCTCTCTCTCTCTCTCTCTCTTTTCGCTTTGGCTGGTGCCCCTACCCCCATCTACTTCTCTATTTTATCTCAATTTTAATTTAATGAAATCACTCAAAATCCTTTCCTTATTTTCCTATAAATACCCCCCTCCTCTTTCACTTCATTCACACATTCACTACCCATAAATTTACTACAAAAACTCTCTTAAATTCTCCTCCCAAATACTCTTTCATTACTCTTCCAAAACACTCCCAAGCTCCCTTCTTCTTCATACACAAAATCCATCTATATATACTACTCTCATCTTATCTTTAGGTAAAATTCTTTTCATATTTTTACCACCATGTCATGTAACTTAACATGATCATAAAATATGTTTCCTAAACTATATGTTATGGAACCAACTCTATGTTCATGTTTTGTTCTTATTCATGAATCCATATTCTTTTATGTTGTTATTTCGTTCATATTATTGTTGTTATTATGCTTACATATTTATATCTAACTAAATATATCTATGTAGCTATATATATCTTTTAGAGCATATAAGCTCACATGTTATTGCAATTTATTTACTTTCATGTTTTAAGACTAGTCTTTCTAGTCTTAGACTTGTCATCATCAAGTTAAAACAACTTTTTCTTTCTTTTCTTTTCTTTTATATCAGTACGGAATTTATTATTTGTCCCGGGAGCCTTGATGAAGCTAAGACTCCCAATACTTGAACTTATATTATGTTGCTTATTATTTTGTTTAATTTTTATTTGTTTTCCTGTAAATATCATCATATTCATGCTCATATTCATGATTGTTGTCCAAAAACACAAAGATAGAAACTAAACTTTTCCAAAATAAATTCATGTTATAAGAATTTCCAAATGAAGCTTTGGATTTTGTTTCAACAAACTTTACTTTCCCAATATCAAAGAGAACTTAACATGATTTAGCAAAACTATTCTATTTTGAAAAAGTCTTTTCGAAAACCATAAGAAGGCTTGTTTTTGCTAAATTTATTTTAAATGTTGATAATTCTTTGTTATACAAATTTTTCTTAAAAACTAAATTTAAAAGAAACTCCCTAACAAAGAAATAAACAAGCTTTAAGTCAAGTTAGAAGATCAAAATAATTATCAAAATAATACTTGAGAAATTATAATACAACCAACACTAGTGAGAGATTTTTCTAAAGAAAAATTTAAAAGTTTATTTTTATGAAAACTACCCAAGAAACTACTAAATAGAGCATAAAGATACTCATTTTAAATAAATAAAAAGTTATTGTTTTATCTCAATGATTTACATAAGGAAAATTTTTAACTTTTGATTTTTTACACTTTCAAAAGATATTATTTTTCATAAAGTCATAATTTGGACAACGAAACTTGAATCATGCATGAGATATGAGTTTGTATATGTATAAAAAGGGCTTTTTAATCTATATTGATATCTAAGTAATTATCAAAGGATTTTTGAATCAGTTGAGGTTTGAAATGATTGTTCTTGGGCTGGGATTTTCGTGGTGAATCTGGCCACCCATGTTTTTTGACCTAAAAGACCTTGTTTGATAGAAATAACATTAGAAATGGATAGATCTTTTTGAATAGGTAGAAAACGGTAAATTATATGCACAATTTCCAGTTAAAATAAACAAGTTACGGCCATTTTAAGTTGGAATTGTCTTCCATACTAATTTTGATGAACTTAATGACATAGTTTTGTGAAATTTCAATAGAAATATCAAGAAATACTCATTGTAGGTTTTTTTTTTTCTTAGTTGATTGTGAGGAAGATCTCCCGTACCCCAAGGACTACTTTGACTGAAGACCGATGAACCAATGGCCAAGTGAGTTTTGTTTCCATAACTTATCTTACTTGATTGTGTTTGTAGTCTAGAAGCACTAGATTTAAGGAAAAGATTGAATGGTATGCAAGTAATATTGTTTGAATGGATGATAAGAATATCGAGCAATAATTGATTATAATCAATTCATGATTTAGTTTAGAACTTGATTTGTCTAAAATTCTATAGTCACCTTAAATTGTTAATAATTATGCTATGAGCCTTTAATTAAAATCATGCATATCACTTGTGAGTCACATTGCATAGGATCATTACCCTTGTGGGGAAAGGGGTAGTGGTACGATCATTGGATCTTAATTAAAGCTTCGGGATCTTTGGTTAGAAGCATATAAATTGCTGCCTCTCACCCCAAATGGAGGGCATAAATCCATTCAACATATGATTACCAAAAAATCATATGTCTTGTATGCTCATATGGTTGTTGCATTTCACTCGGTTAATTAAACAACTTGTTTGATTATTACTATTCAAGTATACTTGTCTGTGGAAATAATTCTCACTAAGCTAGTAGCTTATACCCTTATAGATATTTGCTGCAGTATCCCTACCTTTGGCTGAAGCCACGTGGGCCATGTACCCTGGTACTCCCTTTTTGGTTAAGAAGTTTTTGGATGAAGTCCAACACTAATATAGGTGTAGACCTCTAGGGAAAACTTCTTGTATACAATATAGCTTTGTTAGTATACTTTTGGCAGGGGAATGCCCCCAAGATTCTTTTAAGGCTTTACATTTATGAAATAACATTATGATTTCCATTTCTTAATTGTTATTGTATCACTTAAGCTTCATATTTCAAAGTATGGTCCACTAAGATTGTAAGAGCATGCCTTATATTTAATATATAAGCTTTTGGGAATGACTAAGGTTGTCATACTTAAGCTTTAATATTGAAGTGGCGGATTCTTACGTTTAGGGTATCCTTTGAGGCGTGGCACTAATACCTAACATGCACAAACAAAAAATAAGGTAATGAAGTACCTAATACAACATCTAAAACAAATAATTCAACTCTACCGGGAACACCTATTCACACTTAACAATACAAAATCATTACTCTAATAAAAAGGAAAGCATACCCCTAAGGTTATCTAGTTTCCTAAGTTACTAAAAGCTACTACCATTTTAGGTCTAGATTTACAATCCTACTTAAGTTTAGGTGTACTTAATGTTAACTCAAGGGTTTAGATGTTTAGGAAGACCATAAAAAGGGTAAAAATAAGGTTACAACATCACCCTGTAGCTCATGCCTATGATGGAGGGCATGATTGGCTCGGGAGAAAAAGAATACATTGTCACCTCCTGCATCATGCTAGCGATAAGGGGAGTGGCAACCATCACCCCCATGCCACGCCCATAATGGGGATGGTGATAAACCTCTTGGCCACTACATGAGTTTTATGACCTTTGTCAACGTCGTGATGAGGTTAAGGATGTCCAAAACATTTAGTACAAAGGAGATCACGGCTCGTGTTATGGTCGTAACCCCTTGTTCACACCTCCTACACTTCAAAACACGAAAATTCTCCAACTTCATCCCTTCGTTTGATCATTAAACATGTAAATTCCCTAAATTCATTCTTAACGTATATAACTACTTTTCCAAACATTCATACATAATTTACCTTAAATCAACTGATTGATCTTGTCCTCTTTTGCAAATCAACAACCTATCAAACAAGGGATATATGTTTATGATTACAACTAAACCATATATTCTGATCCTTAAATCAATAAACACAAAAGAAATATTTGATGATCGTTATCATGAAATCCAACGAGATGGCTATGAGTTTACATATCCTTTCATAGCACAAATGCCTTCAACACCTAATACGCATGGGTTTAGAAATATATTTTTTTCAAAATTGTGAAAAGGAAAGCGCTTTACCTTAATATCTTGTTGATTTTTTTAAGAGAGATGCCGAAAGGGAGATTTAAGGTTTGGTGGATTATAAGAAAACTGTTGTAGATAGAAATGATACTTAAATGTAAGAGGTGATTATTATATATCTTTTATTAGGAGCAACAAAATTTCCCTCTCATTAATTAACAAATGATACTCATTTGCTCATCTTTATAAAATATTTATCTTTGTATTATATCTTCTTATTGTGATAATGCCCCATTCCATAGTTAGAATGGAACTCACACACTGTCTCAATGAAAACTCTCATTCATTGAATACAATGCATTCATGTAGATAGTTGTTAAAATCAATAGTAAAATATGCAATTTTATGAAATCGTGATTTTATATGTTTTTGTTTAATAAAAATGGATGCAAAGTTTAGGTAGAATTATAAATTTAAGTATGTTATACTATACATTTATGATTTTACTAATTTTTATATAGTTTTATATGATTTTATCAATTTTATATATTGTAGTGAATAGTAAAATCATAATTTTCCATAAATCATACGGCATTTAAATGGTACAAATTTGGCATCCAAATTCTCCTAATTCTTTACATGCCCCTTTTCCCTATATACCAAAACATGGAAATTAGTTTTGTCGAAAATCCCTTATATATATATATATATATATATTTTTTTTTTTTTTTTTGTGCAATTCATCCAATTTCTTTTTTCGGCCGAGCAATTGATCCAACTTCACGCACATTAAATCATCACAAGTTACCGGGCCATTATTGTGAAATTAATTTAATTTAGCCCACTTGTCCTAAATGTCCACTAGCAAATGTCCATCAACATTAGCAGGTAAGTCAAGTGAAATCGATAAAAGGCCAGCATTTTCGGTGTATATGTAGATAGAGGAAGGAAAAAAACCAATCGAATTAAACCAAAAATATGATTTTTTTTTTTTAATAATTTGATTTAAAATTTTTTTAATTCAAACTAATCCATAAAATTGAGCCAAACCATTTTAAAAAAATATTCTAATATTTTACTTATAAGTTATAACTATAGATTTTTTTTTGATAATTGATTAAAGGTCATATATATTTATATATTTTCATTTTATATTTATTATTTGGTGAACATTAATTAAAACCAGCTTGTTCATTTTTAAATTTATTTTTTAGACTCGTGACATATTTTTTTGTTGATGATGAACTATTGTTTTTTAAAATAGTTTTTTAACTTTATAAATTATGAAATTTATTTAGTTAGTTATAAACTCTTATTATGTATTAATTGTTTAATGCATTTTTGTCAACAGATCATTTTATTCGTTGATAAATTTTATTGTTAGATGATTTTTTTTTTTTATTTTAACTAAATTTATTGGTAGTTGATTGACTTGATGGTTCTATTAAAAATTATGAATTATGACTTACCATATATTGGTTAATGAGTGTATTTTATTGATGGATAATCGATTTTATAAAGAATTATAGATTAAAAATATAATAAATTCATAAAATATTTTACTATGATTTATAATATAAACTTTGTAAAGTAGTATAAATATTTAAGTATCTACACAACTGTAAAAAAAAATGAAAAAAAAAAATTATAGTTAGAATTTTAATTTAATCCATAATCCAAACCAAACCGTTATTTAAAGTTTAGAAAATTTCTAATCCGAATCAAACATTACTTAAGAGTTTGATTTAGGATAAAAAAAATAATTTTAAAGTAATATGGATAAATACATAATTTAATCCTTATCCATTGTTTACTCATCCATTTAGTTATACATTAACCTATTTTACATATTTAACCTCTTAGATTTTTTTTTATCTTTAGAGCACCTAACTCTCGAGCTTGCTCCACTTTAAATTCAACTTGACTTTAACTTGTTTAATAACTGAACCAAGCTACACTCAATTTTTTAAACGAACCGAGCCCAACCTTGAAAGGCTCAACAAGATCAGCTCGATTTGACTCATTCATATAGATTTAAAGAAGAAAAAACAAACAAACAATTGAAGAGATTGGACTAAGTCCCACTTGTATTAATTGCACCTGTTATCTACCCAAATAAAGTATAAGAATTTAAGATACCCAAATCTACTTTCATTTGATCTAACCTTATATAGGTATACCAACACCTAAACTACTAAAATCAATGCACGACCAGGCTGAAACAATAGCAGCTCCTGTTAATGACCAGGATTATATTTTCTTGGCTTATCTTCAAGTTATCGAAGTATGAAAGCATAGCAATCAAGTTCAATTCCTCACTCTACATTCCAAAAAGTTGACAAAAAAAAATCATCAGAAAGAATCACCAACCAGGCATCCCTACAAACTCATGGAGAAGAAAACCAGCAAAATTAAGAGAGATCACAGCAGGCAGCAGCCAACTTAATATGGAGCATCTCCAAAAGAGACACATGAAGATGATCATCAATACACAGCTAAAGTCAAATACAAATAGAAATAATCTCAGAACTGAAAAATGGTTCCTTTAAAAGTGAATAAAAATATATCCAAATACATACGAAAATTCTCAAAGACTCTTCTAAGAGGACACCCTCTCTCCGCGCTTAAAAACATTTTTATACATGTACATTGTTCACGGATTGTCTACTTCCTCTCCCCCTTTGTACATCACAGAAACCTTACTTGTACAGTAACTATTATCGCTTCCGCTTCCGCTCCCGCCATGGCACAAAGTATGTGCAAGTGTACAACTCGACTCAGGCAGGCCTCAGAGAAGCATGGCATTATATTTTATCTAGCTATGTGCTCAAACTAAACGCAATGTTCGTATTCTAAGTACAACCAAAGAAAATTTTTATTTTAAGAGAGAGAAAGCTGTTACAAGACAGCAGAAGTAAAAAAAGGGGAAAAAAAAAAAAAGAGAAGAAGAAACAAGAGAGGTCACCCTATCCATCCTCAGTTAGCTGTACAGCTTTCGGCGTCCTATCCTCTATGCTAATGCTGGATGGGGATTCTGAATGCTAATCCTCCTCTCTGCAGAAAATTTAATAAACCTCGTAAGAACATAGAAATGAGTGTCAACTTTGGTTATGGGGACTAAACAATGGATTGATTGCAAAAACTAATGATAAGCAAGACTCAGAAAGTCAGTGAATACTGGAAAGTGAATAGATTTTCGCTCGTGAAGTAATGCAGAGACTTCAAAAATCGCATGAGAAAGAAAAGAAATAGTAATGTAGAAAGACCGCAAGTGCGTACCACCAGCTGCAACCAGTTTCTCTACGCGCGCAACTATGTGCTTCCCATAAGTATACTTTTTCAATGCATTCAGATGAACCTTAATGCGATTAAGGATAAGTTCGAGTTGCTGGTCATCACAGGTTTCCAGCACTTTCTGTACAACGTAGTTGGCAAACTGATCTTTCATCATTACCTAAATGCACCAAGGAGAAACCAAGAAATTTTGATGTCAGACACACACACAAAAATAAAATAAATATATAGACAAAAAACCATGAAGGTAAGGAATACATGGACAAAATTGTTGGCTTGAAAAGGAAGATAAATGGATGCGCTAGAAATTGATAAAACCACTCACTGCAAGTCTGAAAGAACTGAATCGTCCATTTTCCCACCCCCCCCACCCCTCTCTTCTGTCCGTGTCTTATTTGTATTGTGTGTTTAAAATCAGGCGTTCAAAAAACTGCGTTATCCATATTTTGTCTATATATATTTTATGATTATGTTGAAAGTAACGATTGAGATATGATAAATTGAAGAGTGAAAATTTACATGAAAAGGAATTCTTAATTGGTATATTTGTAAAAATAAATAAGCTAGAAGGTGGATGAATCTAACTCTACAAGGATTTGTTAGAATACTTACTTTTGTGAGTTGATGCCAGAAAAAACACACCAAAAAGATGGAAAAATAAGAAAATAAACAGATCATGCATGAACTCAGCCCAGGGAATGTAAGTCTATTGCTTCAAAAGCAAAAGGGAGTTGAGATTTAACATATCATCCCTTCTAACCATCATAAACAAGAAAATTTAGCCTATCTTAGCATTGAGACAACAAGGTGAGCAGAAAGAGGAGGAACGCTTCAAAAGAATGCTCATTAGCCCCACATGCATGCGATTTCAACCAAGATTCCGATTTAAAGATGACGCCTTAATTCCTAAATTTAAAAGATTATCTTCTTTGGTACATTTACATAAGGAGAAAGGCAAACCCCACACCAAGAACATGAAACATGGAAAAAATGAAACTATGTGAATGACCACAGAGAATGGTCAAGAATCTGGAAGATTAGAGACACAATTTAAGAGAGTTAATGCAAAATTGTTCTTCCTCAACAAAACTTGAATATTAAACATAAGCTTCTCGCTCATTACCTACTGCTATTAGAGCTTGAGTTATGGTAAATACTAAAACAAACTGATCACAGCTAAGCTTGAACAACATATGAGATATGTCATGCGCAATCTAATAAAAAAACAGGTAACAGACCTGGAGGGGCTCATTCTCATCAGTAGAACCAAGCATCTCATTGACAAGGACCTCACGTTCAGTTGGAGTTCCAAAGGTCAAACATTTTTCAATAACATTGGAGGCAAATTTTTGCTGACTCATCTGAACTATCTGCCCAGTCAATTTCTTTATAATAGCAGAACGTTCCTCAGGCTTACCATGCTCCAATACATGCTGCAACAATTTGGGCAAAGAGTTAGTCATCTCCTGAGAGGAGCAGAAAAGAAGGTAAAGAAACACTTGAAGATGTCATTGGTTTTGGTAAAAGAGCTATAGGAGTGATCAGAAATAGAATGAGCAAGCCAATGCAGAAAAGAGTGGCGGTCGATATATGTCTGATAAAAAATGAATTAAATGAATGGTGACAATGGGATGATATTTAGACATCAAGTTAAAATTTCAATACTATGGCAAAATGACCAAGGACAAATAGTAAACAAATCCAACACTTCCCAACATGTAGATTCCCAAAACAAGATAACATACCAGCAATAATCATATGAAACAGAGGTTTGAACATCAAATTCCACCTTTGCTATTACATTGTTTCATTCCTCAAGTGAGGTACTGCTAGTCTAGACAGCAAAATTCAGTCTTAAGCTAATTCTATTTGCAGCAGAATAGTCAACAAGTTCAATTGCTCTTCAGTTCAAGCAAACTTTCTCTTTGATGACAGCAAATGGATAAGCAAGATGATAAATGAACTTAAATTTGTAAGGCAATTTTCCATTTTCACTTGGGATGCCACACACATTTGGACACGCCCATCATTATCAAACCCAGGATGAACATCTGTCACAACCAGTCACCAAGTAATCCACGTCTGCTAAAAGCATTCAATAGAAGAAATGTCACCTTACATGTCATGCAGTATTGTAAAACTAGACACCACAAGCAACTCCTCAAATCAGGAAAATAAACCCTCCATCTTAGCACATAGCAGAATGACAGGTAAGGAAAGAATCTACAAAAACCTGCACCACATAATTTCCATATTGATCCTGTGCCAACATGCAAACTGATTGAAGAATCTCATCCATCATTATAGATTGAGTTTTTTGATCGTGGCAATGCTCCAGGACTCTCTGTCCAAACAATACGTAAGTATTTAGAATCAAAACCAACCGATGCTTTAAAAAATTTTAAGGGGAAACACACTTCTCTAGATAAAAAGCATTCATGCATCATATTAGGAAGCTCCTTTCTCCCCCTTACCTGTACAACACGACAGCCATATGGATGGGTAGAGAGAATCACAACTTGATCATAAAATGTCGAAACAATGAAATGAATAGCATCTTCAGGAATACATTCAATACACTTCTGAATGACATGATTTCCATTTTGATCACGTACGCATCGCATAATATGACCATCCAGCTCCATTACCATTTTCTTCTGCTGGTCCAGCTCAACTACTTCTATAGCCTGAAAAGTTGGCAAAACCACAAAACCAGCAATTAGAATGAGAACCAGTAATGGATAGTCTTCTATGCATAAGGTATATCCACAATAATAGAATAATGTAGAAATCCTTTATAGCCAAAGAAAATGTGCAAGAGACTACACCCATCATGGCCACTTGAAAATTAGCACAGTGGACTGATCAAGTGCAGTGCTTTCAAGATAGTCATACAGCACATGATTTGTTATAGGTAAAAAGGTCTGAATGCTACACTCCTTTACCTTTTGAATTACTCGGCAGCCATACATTTGAAGGCTTAGGGTTAGCACATGTCCATTTAGCTGATCAGCCAATTCTCTAATTTGTGATGCACTTCCATGCTCAAAAAACTGAAACAGATCCAGACACAATATACAAATTAACATCCGCACTCAATGTATGGCATGCCCGAAAGGGGAAGGAAAAAACTGCACCACAAATGAGTGGGAGATGAAATGGCATCTATGGAGAATTCACCTTTTGTATAACATAATTGCCAAAAACATCAGTCATCAATGACAGAGCCCGTGGCATAATTTCATTGAAAACCATGTCTTTTTCTTCTGTTGTTGCAGTCTCGAGCTTCTGTTGAATAAATCGACTTCCATATTGATCAGCACTGTCCATAAGGGCATGAAACAAAAGAGTAAGATTTGCGACAACACAAGCAACAAACCTGAAGACGGAGTAAGATCAAAATATACCTGAACCCAACCACATGGCCAGCAATTTCAGAGAGTTCAAAACATCTAGTTTTGTTGCTTTTAAACTCATCAAGCAAAGAAGATGCACAACTCTCATCCAAATTTCCACCAGATTCTAAGTGCCAACCTCCCATGACTCCCCCAGCAAGGTTTCTTGCCCCGGAGGAAAAGCGGGTGTTGCGATCACCATGGCGGATTGGACTTCCAGATCCTAATGGTGAATTTGGAAGAATTGGACCTCCTAATGGGCTTCCAGGATAAGACGACATATTTCCATAATACCCATGATTAAAGCTTCCAGATTTTCCAAGATGGGCATACCATACTGTGATTTATGGGGGGAAAGTAACGTGTCTAAATAAGCTTTCTGAACTCCTAGCATGTCCATGTAGGAATTTCCCAAGCCATCCCTATCAATTGCAGTATCACCAAAAACAGCAGCAAGCTGTGCTGCTGCATATTCATTTGAATTTCCATACTGAAGAATAGATGGACCCATTAATGGCATCTGGAAAGCACTCCCAACATTATGATTGCCTGCTCTAGTCAGATTCTGCAGTTCAGCTGTTGTAGCCATCAGATTAGATCCTAAAGGTAGACCTCCAACTGATCTTGGATCTATGCCATTCATCCCCAGTGCTGATGCAGCAGCCATATTTTTGAACAGAGGTGGTAGATTACTAGCACCAACTTGACTGGACATCATCGGCGGTGATGATGGATTCAGCGAATGCCCATTTAATGCATAATGGGGAAGTGACATGTTTGTTCGTTCCATACCATGATGATTTGATGGTGACACACCCCGACCATTGAGAGTTGATGTTGCAGGTCCTTTTACATATTGTCTATCACCAGATAGGCGTTGTTTGATTAGGCTCTCATCTTGTAAACCATAAAAATTTCGGCGATCATCAATGGCATTCTGCATTTGCAATTCTGAAAAATTCTCATCAACTGGCATGGAACTTTTTGCAAGATTCAAGCCAGATAAAGCTGCAACAAGATCTCCAGAATCCAGGGATAGGCCAGCCAGTGAATTTTGGCCACTAACACTTCTTGTGTCCATTGAACCAACCCTCCCAACTCCAACAGAAGGAATTCGCGGAGTTGGTACCTTCTCAATCACTTGAGGGTCAGGTGTGGCACTTCTTGACAATGATGCAGCAGCTGCAGAAGCATAAGTTTGAGAAGCTGATAAACCCATAGACTGAGCAGTAGGGTTGTTCTTTTTATTTGCACCAGAGTGGACTAAATCCATAGATTCAAGGTCCTGTTGCATTTGTGCAAACTGGAGTTCAGAAATCTCAGTATTTTCGTCAAATGCGTTACGGCTGGCAGGACGAGATGGATGCCTAGAAGCAGAAGTTAAATGGTTCATATCTTCCTGCAATCAAATCTAGCACATCATTTCAAGAGTTTTGGGGCTATTCACCAAGTAATGTAATACAAACTGATTGCAATTTAAAACATTATGAGAATAATCCTATTCAAACTAATTGCATGGTTCACAGCAATTAGAAAAGAATAAGGCTGTAGATTCATGGATTTTGCAAGTTTAAGAACAAAGCCTAATATTTAGCACTAGAATGACTAAATAAGCAATATGGTTCAGATAGCAAACAGTTCGTATGTGTATAATGTACAAAAAACTGTAAACAAAGCCATACATAATTAGCAATAATGGAATAACATACCACCAATGCTCGATTACCAAAAATAAATGCTAAGACTGATATGAAAAAAATCCCCCATCAACCCTGACCTAGTTTTAATTCACTTGCTATTTCGGCTATGCAACTTTTCCGTAGAAAATAGGAAATGCGCACACAGTTTTTGTCCCACTTTCAGATTACAACCGCCACATCCTTCCAAGAAAGTATGACCTATGATGTCCTATCAAAAAGATTTGCAAATGCACTAGAAGAATCTGGATCAATCCAGCAAATACAAAAAAGCTTACTGATCATATTGGAACTGCAACAATCCAGCTAGTAAAAATCGATGAATGATCAAAATAGAATTCAAACACCACAAATTCAATCGTTAATAGTAATACCAAACAATTTCTCACTGCAATTTTTCATTCTACTTTTGGAAATGCTAGTAGCATTAAATATCAAACCCTGAAATACAATACCCTTGATTTTAGCAGAATTTTCAGGCACTTTAAAACTAACTTTACAGATCAAATATATCAACGATACGTAAAACCAAAACTGCAAACTTTCACCAATCACAAGCAAATACAAAAACATCATCATCCAAAAAGAAAAGAAAAAAAAAGATCCACATCTTTCCACCTGAAGAATATCTGCAATACTCTTTTGTTTAGGTCCAAGTCCTAACCCTGGCAAACCAATCAACCCATCCCCACCCCAGTCATGCCTCTTTACATCACCACCATTCTCTTCTTTCCCACCAAAACCCGGCTGCACCGCAAACAAGGACCCTTCACCGTTTCCCGCAGTACCACCTCCCTGCTCACTTTCCTCCTATCTCCAATCCCTCCAAGACCACTACCGCTGCCGCCACCGCTGCCGCCGCCGCCGCCGCCGCCGCCAACCCCACCGCCACTAACCCGCTGTGCAAACCGCCAGTCCTCCTTGGATAGAAGCGGGGGAGGCAACCTAGGATTGAGATTAACGTTAGAATAGTAATAATTAGCATAAGCAGGGTCAGCTCTAAGCTCCTCATCAGACCCAAATCTCTGCCCATCAATCTTATTCGCACCCATTAATAAGGAGGCATCAAACAAGCCTCCAACAGCACTTAAAGAGCCTTCAACGGTAGGTGGTGCAGACCCACTTCTATAGACATTAAGTTCTCTCTCTAAATCACTTCTTCTTGCAGCTGAACCCTGTGACTGTCCTTGTTTATGGGTTTGTTCCCTTATAAGCTTACTTAAATCATCACCATAATCTGGGTTGTTTCTAAGCACCGATCGCATTGAAATATCAGGCATCATGTTTGTATAAGTATCAGTGATCATATCATGTATATAAATAACACTTATATCATCAAAAAGATACGAAATTTATGTCTAAATTTGGGTAAAGATTGAAACTTTCAGCTGAAAACCAGCTCAAGTTTGCTCAAATTCAAGTGGGTCGCACTTAAAAACTGCTAAAACCTTTGTTTTCTTACATCAGGCAGCAAAAAATATAAATAAATAAATAAAACAACTATACTGTTAGAATCTTTTATAAGATTATGAATATAAAGGTAGTACGTCCTAGAGGGTATGTATATAACTTGTGTGTTTATTCATGGATTGAAGATCAGAGTCATAGTTCAGAAGTGGACAATGGGAAGAGAGAGAGATAGAAAAGTAAGAAGGGAAGGGGAGTGATAAGCATAAGCGGAAGATAGATTTGGGCCGTTGGATGCTGGAATTGATGGTCAAGATTTGGTTAAGTTGCATTTGTTGTTAGTACTGAAGTGACTTTAGGGTTTTTAATTCCGAGGGATTAAAAACTAGGATTGGATGGCAGATTTTTTGTTTTCTTTACATTACCGTAAAAAGAATCATTCAAAGGTATTTTTTTATTATTAAATTTTGTTTGTGATGATATTTAGCCTTAGATAATACAATAATATGGATGGGGAAAAAGAAAAAACACTAATATAAAAAATTATATCTATAATTTTGGAAATATGGTTAATATTTTTTTTCCAGTAATCCATTTTTAGTGTTTATAATTTTTCCATTACCATTAAGAATGGTGCTAGACGTCGTCACGGTTCGGTTAGGATCTGAAAAGGATCCGAACCACCGGTTCCCGGTTTCAAAAGTGGTGAAACAGGAACCGGACCCGTAGAAGCCGGTCCTATTCCCGGTTCTTAGAAACCGCTAATTCCCACGGTTCGGTTCCAGTTCGAAAGGAACCGGGAACCATGAAAAAAATAAAAAAATCTATTAAATAATTTACTTAATTTAATTAAGAAAAATACAAAATAAATTTTTAACTTGAAATAACATTGAGCCTAATAATAATTGTTCATAGTATTCGCTAAAAAAAATTCTATAATTAAGTATTTATTTATATACAATCACTTGCACTTTTTTAGTTATTATATTAGCAATGTGACACTATAAAATATTCAAAAATATAAATAATTCTCAATAACAAAAAACGAATCACACATTGTTAAGGAAAAAAGTCTACTTTGATTAGAAGTCTACATAAATTTAACAATATATGATTTCAAATGTATTTATTACTTGTGTTGTTAATAATAACACATTCAATATTGTGAATAGGAAATAAATTTTTTATTATTTATACAAAAATAGTTTTAAATATTTATTTTATAATTAAAATTTTTTATAATCTTCTTTTCTTTTTTTCTTACTTTTTTTATAATTTTTTTATGGTGTAGAACCGCAGGTTCTGCCGGTTCTTGAATTGATAGTTCTAAAACCGCCGGATCATGTGGTTTTTAGGGATGGAATCATAAAGATCCGTCAGAACCGACGGGTCCTTTACCGTTCAGACTTGTCATTGCCGGGTCGGTTCCCGGTTCAAGAACCACCGGTGATGATGTCTAAATGGTGCTTCTGATTTTTTTCTTTTTCTTTTTCTTTTGGTTTTTATAGCAGGGTGGAGATTTAACTTTTTTTCTTTTTTACTTTTTCTGCTTATAGTTTTTTATTACTGATAATGGGCATTAATCTTCTTAAATTAATTTTTCCAATACATTTTTACGGTTTTATGTAACAGCATAATTTTTTATTACATAACCAAAGCCTGGCATTACTATGTTAGGTTCGGATAATTTAAGATCGGTGATCTTTTCCTAAACATCACGGCACTACCGAAAGAAAACCAATGAGAAATAATAATTTTTTATTTTATAATTAAAAATATTTTTAAATAAAATATTTTTTTATCAAAAATAAAGAAAATAAATAAAAATTTCTTATTTACTCCACATTACATGAAATAACCTTACTTATTCCACCTTGCATGGAATGAATACTTCTTACGCAATTATAACCAAAAAAAAAAAGACATTAATTATACTAAAATCTTTTACAAACTAAACGAAAAAATAGAAATTTCGTGATAATAAAAAGAGACACCACAAGGTCTAAAAGTGTATATAAAAGTTAATCAAATGCCATATATTTTAGTTAAATATTTTAAGTTCATATAAGTTTTGAAAATTATTAGGTCGTTTATATTATATTTTTACGCCAAATAAATCCCTCTATTAACATTTTCTATATTCCATGATCTGTCATTTGGTTTTATGGGTAACATCTTGACAATTTAAGGAGCCATTTCCCTTGAAACCTTTTATATTTATTCATAAGTTTATTAAAAAGAATTTATTAGAACATGTATAACGAAAATATTTAACACCATCCCCAGTATTAAAGGTCTATTTTTGGGGAATCTAATAGTTGTGCTGTTACAAACAAAAATTCATCAAAAATTGTTTCGGTTTTTGAATTTCTAACAAATATCTAAATAAACCAACATAATAATAAATAGAGAATATTAAAGGTATAAGTTTAAAAGTAAAATATACAAATCAAGTTGGTGGGAAAATAATGATATCTTAAATGGAATTATTTCATTATACATGTCTAAGCAATCAATATTTATATTTATTATGCCATTCATTACTATTGTAACAATTGTTCATAAGGCCTTGACCATTATACAATTATTAGAATAGTAAGGAATGGCATAATAAATGTTAAATTTAAAGGCAAATTTTAGTTCAAAACCCATATTTATATAAAGACATTTATGAAGAACTTCATGCGAGGGTTCTAAGCCCGAGACCTTGTGTTAAGAACCTAAGCTAAAAGATGGTCAAGTATGAGGGTTTTACATAATATAATGACATAAGATAAATGATTGAAATGACTCCACTTAAAATATAAAAGGTAAATTACATAGACATTATGGACCTCTTATTTAAAAAAAAAAAATCGTACTTAAACCCCTTAAACATTTTATGGGTCTCTTTTTTTAATATATTTAAAGCTGACAAGTATTATTTTATTGATATGAAAAAAAATATTAAATCATATTATATTTATGTATTGACATGCCTAATTTAACCTATTAATCTTTTTTTTCTCTCAATATGTTAGATAATATATTTATTTAAAAAAAAAAAAAAGAGAAGAAGCCAATCATATTTTATGCCCAGCAACCCTAACTTAACTCTTGGCATGGATTTTGGCCCAAAAAAAAATATTGGTATGAAGGGACAAGGCTTGTAAATAAGAGATGGAATACAATGAATATATATAATATAATATATGTATATACATTTAACTGATTGTTACCTTAACGCAAAAATATATCAAACTTTTGGAATCCAATTCTTGCAAGAATTCAATGTCATTTGCAAAAGAACCCATTCATAAGTATTGGCTATTTCGTTACAAAAAGATAAGGTGGTTGTTATAATAGAGAGGAAAAGGAGAGGGAAAAAAAAAGAAAAACTTAAAAAAAATCCTTTTAATCATCAACGCTGGAGCTAAAGTTGATACAGTGTAACAAGAGATTAACTTCAGTTTCACCTCTGCTAATCAAGATTTTATAATTAAAAAATGTGGTTAAGAAAGTTGCTCATAATAGGAATAGTGTTGGCGAGAACATTGATATGTTTGGAGTAATAAAATGTATTAATACCATAAATTCGTTAAAACTAGTAATAATAGAATGTCCTCAAGAATTTGACGAGGTGAAGTTGTAAGCTTATATGAGTTAGACCAACATCCACATTATGATTATTGTTATACGCTATTGTTATTCGATTTTATCATGTTTTTCCCTTCTTCACATAATTCCATCATGAACATTTAAAAGATGGTAGCACAGATAACAATCGAAAGAAAATTAGGTACAAAGAATGATTATTTGGTATAGAATAAAGTTGCTTTTTTCTCCTTTTTTTTTAATTTAGATTGGTATATTGATAAAAAAATAAAGTTAAATTAGTCATGCCAGCACATAAACTCAATAGGATATTTAATCTAATTATTTTTTTTTCCATGTTAATAAAAATACATATCAGCTATCAACATAATTAAAAAATGGGCCCATAAATATTTCAAGGGATTTAAGTATTGACTTTTTAAAAAGTGGAGGGTCCCTACGATTTTAAAAGTTTTTCAAAGTGGTGTCCATGCAATTTATCCAAATATAAAAGATTTGATATTATTTTTTTTTTAAATTGTTTTATTGAATGTTGACACAAACTTATCAGATCTAAATTACTTAACTAAGACATTAAAACATAAAAAGATTTGGTTATATTTTAGCATATACATATAGCACTTTTAGTATACTTATCATCTATTCTATTATATCTTTCATATAAATAATATGATAGCATTTCTCATGCCCCAAATAGGTTATAAAGCGCCAACAGTTTCGTGATGTATAACACTTAAGCGTTATACACAAAGCTATCCTTAATTAAGTGAGTTTCTAATAAATTTTAAATTAAGAAATCCTTATTTGAATTTTATAAGTAACAATAAATAATATCTTAATAATACATTAAAACTTCACAATAAAAATATTAAACGATTAGATTAATAACAAAACAATGTCTAATGCCTATAAACGTCGAGCTCATGGAGTCTCTAATCAATGTTCAACCCATAACAGTCAAACCAACCATAGAAGCATTACCATCATCACATGAAAAAGAAAGGAATGAGCCAAAGCTTAGTACAACAGCAATACATGTACACAGGGTATGATCATACGTTCCTATACTAATGCACATGCAACAACCATCAATTTATATATTCAATTAAAGTAAAGCAAATTAACAGTAGAGTACTCATACTCCGGCAACACGACAAGAAACCTGGTGCCATGAGGAGTGGCAACTACTCAAGAGGTTCGTATAGATAGGTTGAATATCTATATCTTCTCTCTCTAACGAGTAATAGCTTTTTCTAGGGGTTATAGCCGATACGCATCTCTACTTATTTTAATCCATCACATTGTACAGTTTAACAAAGCCTACAATCCTAAACCGTATAAGTGTAACTTCTCATCGAACATGAGTAGACGCTATCCCGCTACCATTTCTCCTATCAGCTACCCATCGAGCTATCATTACGACCAAGTACAAATAATTATTAGCCATCTTTAAATATTGGTTCATTTATGATGCATATCCTAGCAAACAACACGCGTGTCACTGCGCACTTGTACTCAAGTAGGAAATCTTGCCATGAATAGATAACAGGTGATCCACATAATAAAAATATCGACTGTGTCGTGGATGTGCCACTGCCTTGAAAGTGAATCCAGCACAACAAAGGTGCAAATTGCCAATTGCCAATTGCCAATCACTCCCTAAGGTTAACACAATTTGCTTCTCTTACGTGCACTTTCAGTGGAAGCTTGGAGCAACCAGATTTTCAATTGCTGAAAATAAGAAAAAAGAAGGAACAAATGGATTTGTAATTTTTGTGTCTCTTAGGTCGATCCTTTTTTTAGAGTAAAAATAATAACTATATATATTCATTCCAAAGTAATAACCGAAAATTGATTTTTTAGATTGATTTGAATTTTATTAGTTTTAGAAGAATAAATTTTCCATTTCAAAAATAATGAAAATTTCGATTTCAAGAGCAATAATTTTTTGGTTATGGAATTTAGAAACATATTTTTGATAAGGAATGTTTTGAGATAAAATTTACTCATACGCCCTAATGGCTGTATTGATTAATAAGTTATTATCTAAAGTCCTTTTTACCCCTCCTTGTTTACTTTTATGACATATGACATATATTTGTTAATATTTCCCTTTTTAAATTACTTGCTCTTGTTATATTCTTAATTTGTGTACTACTTTATTTATTCTTAAAACTTTCCTATTGTATACCATTATTATTGCTATTGATTATTTTTATTTTATACATTTTATTCCAATATAATTATTATTCATTATTAATATTATTATTTTTATTTATTTGTAAGAAAATTTTGGCACATTTCATTATTCCCCCCTTAAAAGAAATTTTGTCCTTGAAATTTACGTAACCACTTATAAAAGTTAATATTTCATAATAAGTTTTATATATTATTATATTTTATCTTTATATATCTCGATTTTATGTTTTATAAGTTTTAAATATTTCTTTATTCTTTATAAATTCGATATCTCATACAATTTAGCAATATATATCATTAGGAACCAGTCTTGAGACTTTAAAACCTTCCACATACTTAACTTGACGAAACTCGGACTTGACAAAGACAATCGACGACTTAACTCCACTTAACTAGACGCAACTCGACTTGACTCAACTTAAGACGACAAAAAATAACATGACTTCAACTGGTAAGACATGATGACTCAATAAAGAAGGCTGTGGATTCGCTATTTCATCCTATGTGTATACACACGCCAACATGCGTATGAAGCATACCATGTTCATATTCTATTACATAGACTTATTCATTTATCATAATTTGATTTTTTTAAAATGCTCGATATATCAAATTTATAATCACGTTCGAATTTTAATCAACATAAAATGTTTCAGTTAATCATTATTTACTCTATATTAAATTATGTCATTCTTTTATTATTTTTATGGCCTTATCGTGATCATTATTTTACAATGAATACTAATAACCACTCATCATCATTTTTTTTTAATATTTGGATTATATTTTGATGTTTGATTTTATGGTTTTTATTTTGACGATGTGTTAGATAGATTGCACATTTTAATCAACTTGAAGATATCAATGTCACTAGTAAATTTAAGTATCAATTACTATTTATTTATTTATTTATTTTCTTTTGCTTTTGTTTTGCTAGTTTTTCTTTGATTTATTTGTTTAACCAATACTACCTTTAGTATAAAGTTAGATAATCTCTATATATTGACCCTAACAAGAATATATGTAAATCTTTCACTATTTAAAGCAAAGAGTTTTAGAAAGTTGGTAATTAAGTCATATAAAGAATTTAATTTATAGATTAGGCGGATTTGGGATTTTCAGTCCAATGTAGAGTAAAATTGGATATTGGACTTAATGAATTAGGTACAAGCTCAAAAGAATGGATTTTAAGTTTTAATTAGACTATCACATCTTCTAATGCTTATTTAGGCCCATTATTTGTATTTTAAGACTTTTGGGTCCAAGAAGGTATATTTGAACCCATAGGTAATTAAATACTTGGAAATAAGTAATAGACTTAAATATTTTGAAATTGGACTCGATTGGAAATAAGTAAAGGGTATTGAGCCCATACATTGGAATTCAAGTCTATAAAATGTAAATATGGTAAATGGTTTGATTTTTAAGTCGTAAGGCTCTAAAGCTTCAAAGGAAAGTCTACTTAGAGTAGATTAAACTCATTTATGAGTTTACGGTTCATTTGACCTAAATTGTTAATTAATCCCATCTTAACATTTAAAACCTAAGTTAATCTTGAAGTTATATAGGTTCATTTAATGTATTTCAATTATATGGGACCTAAAATTAACAGTTAGGCCTATTCTAATATATTATCAAAATAGGATACATCATATACACATTACATATTAATATAGCAACTTTTCAATTAAGGGTAAGGGGGCATTCCTAATGGTTTTTTATGCACCGCATTAATTTAGTGAAGTTTTTGTATAAATCTATTTTCAAGCAACAAACAAGAAAATAACAATCATAAGACAAAACATCACATAATAAATACAAGCCAAACATCACACAATAATTCAGTTTAATCCGATTTCATATATCAATAGAAAGTAAATTTAAGCTAATTTTTTTTATATGATAAATTGTTATACTTAACTTTCATTAAAAGTTATCGTACAAACATTAACATCAACCTAACAATCTCCCACACTCATCTCACCATCCTAAAAGCACATCCTAATTCTTTGTCAGGTTGAAACATGCTCTGATACCATTCAATACCATCACGCCCCAAATAGGTTTTAGAGCACAACAGTTCCGCTACGTATAACACTTAAGCGTTATACACAAAGGTTATTCTTAACTAAGTAAGTTTCTAATAAATTTTAAATTAAGAATATTTTATTTGAATTTTATAAGTAATAGTAAATAATCTCTTAATAATACATTAAAACTTCATCATATGAATATTAAACAATTAGATTAATAACAAAACAATGTACAATGCCTATAAACATCTAGCTCATCGAGTCTCTCATTAATATTCAACTCGTAGCAGTCAAAGCATCCATAGAAGCATCGCCATCATCACTTGAAAAAGAAAGGAATGAGTCGAAGCCCAGTGCAGCAACAACACATGCACACACGATATGATCATATGTTCCTATACTAATGCACATGCAACAACCATCAATTTATATATTTAATTAAGGTAGAGCAAATCAACAGTAGAGCACTCATACTCCGGCAACACACGATGGGAAACCTAGTGCCATGAGGAGTGGCAACTACTTAAGGGGTTGATATAGATAGGTTAAATATCTATATCTCCTCTCTCTAACAAGTAATAGCTTTTTCTAGGGGTTACGGCCGTTATGCATCTCTACTTATTTCAACCCATCACATTGTTCAATTTAACGAAGCCCATGATCATAAACTGTACAAGTGTAACTTCTCACTGAACATAAGTAGACATTATCCCACTGCCATTTCCCCTATCAGCTACCCACCGAGCCATCATTATGACTAAGCATAAAAAACACTCAATTATTAGTCATCTTTAAGTGTTAGTTCATTTAGGATGTCAATTCTAATAAACAACACGTGTGTCACTGCGTACGTATACTCAAGTAGGAAATCTTGCCACAAATAGATAACAGGTAATCCACAAAATAAGAATATTGACTGTGCGTGGATATGCCACTACCTTGAAAGCGAATCTGGCAGGAGAAAGGTGCAAATTGCGAACCGCTAACCGCCAATCGCTCCCAAGGTTAACGCAGTTTGCTTATATCATGTGCACTTGCAGTAGAAGCTTGGAACAACCAAATTTTCAATTGGCAAAAACAAGAAAAAGAAGGAACAAGCGGATTTGTTGTTTTTTTTTCTGTCTCTTAGGTTGGTCCTTTTTTTAGAGTAAAAACAAGAACTATATATATTCATTCCAAAGTAATGACTGAAAATTGATTGTTTTAGAATTGATTTAAACTTTGTTAGTTTTAGAAGAATAAATTTTTCGTGTAAAAAATAATGAGAATTTTAGCTTCAAGAACAAAATTGTTTTTTTATTATAGAATTTAAAAATAGATTTTAGTTAAGGAATGTTTGAGATATAATTTATTCATATGCGTTTGTATTGATTAAGTAAGTTATTACTTAAAGTCTTTTTTACCTCTCTTTACTTATTTTATGACATGTGACACATATTTGTTAATATTTTCCTTTTCAAATTACTTATTTTTATTATATTCTTAATTTGTGTGCTACTTTATTTATTCTTAAAATTTTCCTATAGTATACCATTATTATTGCTATTGATTATTTTATTCCAATATATTTTATTATTGATTATTAATATTTTTATTTTTATTTATGTGTAGGAAATTTTTGGAACATTTTAGCAATAAAAATATTTATGAATTTATGCATAAATGTAATTGCAAGACTTTTAAAGTAAATTTATCATATCTTTAAAATAAATATGTTTTAAACGAATATTTGTAAATACCAAACATGTGTTGTATGAGCCATGTACCTTGTTAATTTCCATAATCCTTTCATCCATGACGATATATGCTTAATTTGTTTTGCTTTTCTTTTGGTTTAATGATAAATGTCAAGTTTTCAGTTAAAAAAATAAAATAATAAAAAAGAAATATAAAAGAGTGCTTTTATTAGATTTTGTTTGGTTTCTTTTTTTTTATTCCTTTCTTTTTATTTTTTTATTTTAATTAATTTATCTATTAATATACATTTAAAAATATTATTTATTTATATTCATTATTAACTCTATAGAAAACTCTATAGAGTTAATAGAAGTCTTAATTTATAAAGGTTGAAAAGTGTTGACACTAGAATAAAAATATAGACGAAATTAAGAATTGAAATTGTGCAATCCTCATCCCAAAAAAATAAATAGATAAATAAAACCATCATACATGTTTTATTTATAAATATTATTATATAAGTTTTATTTATAGGGTGTGTGCAAGGTATCTTGAACCCTATATCTTATTTAAATGAAAGCACAAGTTTAAGGGTAAATACAAGGTATAAATACCTTGTAATTGTACCCTGCTAGGTAAGGGTAAGTTCCATAAAATGTATATTTAGAACTTTCCATGTGACCCTCAATATACATATGGACCCTACGCGATCAGATACATATAAGTAGGTACTCTCTATAATAAAGTTACTTACTCACACTCATGTTACATATTCGAAGCAGCATAAATCTAGGTTAATGGGATGGAAATATCTGGCCAAATGACCACTTCCAATGCAAAGTTAGCCTTTTCTTTTCTTTTTCTTTTTTTATTCATAAAAATAACTTTTTGAGACCTCAAAAGTGTAAGAACCTTAACTAATGGAAAGAACCTCAAAGATCTCTATCTTTTACATTAGGCGCTAAGTCAAGGACTCAAGCTTTGGATGCTTTGAGATTGTAGTCAATAAGTTAAGAGGATCATGTTTGGCACGTTATGCTTAAAAGTATGAAAATCTTCTAATTTTGTGAGAAACAAGTGAGCTAAAAGTGAAAAACACACTAAGCTAAACTCAATAAGGAAGGTGAATTAAGTTTAGGATCGATTTTGATTCTTCTTCAATTTAAGTGCCTGATTAAGAAAAGTAATGATATTAACAAGATAAACAATAACAAGTAAAGTACAATAAATAATGAGAGTACGAAACGAGAAAGCAAGTTGAGATATAACAAGAGTTGATCAAACTGCTCCCTAATCTCTACGAACACCAATTGTCTCAATTGACGACTTCATAGGACATTTTATTAATCACCAAATAAAGCTCCCAAAAAAACTACACACAATCACTACAAAAAACCTCACACAAATAATCATTCATTTGTGCCTTTTTCACTTTATATAAGTTCACGCAAGACATAACTTATATTCCCACTAAAACACTCGAAGAATTTTAGAATGGTGCCTCATAATAAAATTGCAACTAATAGGCTCAATGACATTATTTAAATCTCTCACAAGAAATAGCAAAAACAAAGAACAAGCAACAAAGAGGTTAAGAGAATTAAATGGAACTTGTTTGTATACAATTGATAAGCTTTTCTCACTTTTCATAACCCACGAATGCTCTCTTTATAGCTTCTCCTATAGATTTCTTCCTTTGAGATATTATGACCAATTTTCCATTACATTTAATATCTTCAATAGCTAGTTATCGGAACCTAGCATCCAGAAGCCATCCCACTACTGCTCAGATGTGCACCTATAAAACGTAAGCACCAAAAGCTTATGCTAAGTCCCTTTTACCATGTTTGAAACATTTTGGTCATGTTAAAAAAATAGCTGGTGTTTAGATGCTTACTACAAAACATGATCAATATTCTAAATATGCTAATATCTAGATGTTATGCCCTAATGCATGGCTAGCATCTAGTGTTCAGACGCTAGCTGCAATGAAGTAAGGTCCTACAAACCTTATTCACACAAAAGTAGACATGTGTGTGTGTGTGTGTATGTGTGTGCGCGTGTGCGTATGCGTGTGTGTGTTGCAAATAAAAGCATATCACACATAAGCATGTTATGCACTTTTTAATAAATGTCATTTAAATGTAACTTTTTTATAACTCATGTAATTGTGTAATGTGTTTTCACATTAAAATCCAATATAAACCTACCAATTCAACAAAAGGAACAAACCATAGCAAAGTTACAAGATTTAAACCTAATAATGTTGATATAATGGAGTATAGACATTTGAAGGCTTAGATGATATGATTAAGTGGGCAATCAAAGTTAAAAGGTAAAATATCAAGGGAATAGGTAGGTCTTTAGGTTCTATGAGCAAGTTAGACGTTGTTAATGAGAAGGATAAGTAAAAAGGTTATTATATATGAGAATAAAGAACATAGTGGTCAACGGGAGTGCAGTTTATAGCAAAATTAAAGATTGCCCACAACTAAAAAATGTCTAAAAGTACCCCAAGAAGTTGAATGGAATTAAATGTTTCAAGTGCTTGAAATTTAAGCACCCAACATTACAATGTCCTATTAGTATGTGATGATTTTGAAAAAATGAAGTTTCAAATGAAGAAGTTGGACATGAAGTAGAGAATTAGGGGATGCAAAGGTGGTGCTTTATAAGTATGACGAGGAAAGAGATGGAACCAAGAGAGTTAAAGGAAAAGTTACCTTAAAGTTGTGCGATGAGGAATGAAGATTAAGGGTAAGGTTGAAGTTTATTTTCTACTCAAGAGGAAATGAAGGGTCAAACTTGTTCTTTTGTTGATGGTGGTGGTAAATATGCTTACAATACCTAGCATTATTTAGAATTAAAATTTGTGCCAGACCCAAAACCCTATAATTTGCATTGGAGAAAAGGGTTCTTTACAAATAAGGAGGAAAGTCACAATACCATTTAAGATCAACAATCATAAATGTGAGATTCATTATAACGTCATCCTATGGATGTTATTAATTTACTGTTAGGGAAGCCATAGTTATGTGGTAAAAAGGTGATTTATGATGGTTTCAAGTGTTCTCAAGATAGATGTCAAAAGATTGTAATACTTTTGATGAATCAAGTGGAAGTAAGAAGGTAGAGAAGTAGTTAAGGGAAATAGCAAAAAAAGATTGGAGACCTTGTCTGTTGAAGGTTTTTTTGTTTCTATCCAAGGCAAATGTGGAGGAAATATTTTTTCAAGAGTAAAGTGATGATGGTAATCAAAAGTTAGAGTTCCAATTTCAAATGGCCATTTAAAAAGAAAGATGTGAGAGGAAAAGGCTAGGGTGCGATTTGTGAAAAGAAGACTAAGGACACGTAGATTCTATAAGAAGATGAGCTAATAGAAAGACTTTTAGCATATTGATGAAAGATTTTGAAGTTTATTCTTATACTAACAATCGAAAAGAATTTGACAAGAGTCCTTCCAAACACTCGAGCTAATTAAGAAGCAAAACTCTTGAAAATTTTCAACTTGTAGAATTTAGATTAATTTAATGAAAAACTGGTAAAAGATATGAAAGCACAGTCAAATCGTTATTTAAGTTCAAGAAAATATGCTAGAATCTTTCAAATCTGGTAACATAACTATACAAAAACTAAGGATTATTATTTTATAATTTAGATGTATATTATGACTCAGATAGCTAGATACTTGTATTTTGAGAATTTTCCTAGTTTATATTCGTTATAGTTTAGATATATATAGTTGAAGCTATCTTATGTAAATGAAATGAGAATTATCAGTGAATTTAACACTCTGTTTTTCTTTATGAATATTGTTTTACAAATTGATTTTCTTAGATAGTATATTTCATTATTATTAATCAATTTTAATTGTGATAAACTACTCTTTTTGTTAATCTAATTCTAAATTGTGCAAAGTTTTAACCCAATTAATTTTAAGAAATTGTGGAATGTATCGATTCTTATAACATAATCACAAACCTAATTGTTTTTAGCATTGGCCATAATATTAATCCTAGAAAGTGATCATTTGTTTGTTTTGATTGATGTGTCATATATATGATATGAAGACCCATTCTTATAGTTGTTATTGAGTTTTTGTTTGTTTGTTTGTTTGCTTTTTTTTAATATAGAATTTATTTCAATTGTTTTTCATATCCTCTTAATTTTTATGCTTTGTACTGTAAAAAAGAAAAATAAAAACTCTAAAATTAATTTATGTTGTAAAATTAAGAAGTTTTTGTCTTTATTGTATTTTAACGTAAACAAATCTTTATTATTAACGATTTTTTTCTTTGTTAGACAATGTTATGAGTCAAGTGTTAGCGAGTTCTTGATGGTGTGATTATTTACTCTCTCTCCCCTTTCCTCTTTTGTCCCTATATAAATTTTGAGCAATCCTACTACAAATATTTAAAAACAAAAAAAAACTTACTAAAATAAATAAGTTATATATCATGTTGGATCAGCAATGCATTAAATCTATAGAAGTAAGGTTTTATAAAGATGCTAAAATGGTATATATATGAATCTCATGTTTAAAAAATCTATCTAAATCCGCTAATAACACAATATTTAAGTGTACTTGATGGGTTACTATTACGAAAAGATGAAAATCATTTACAATTTAAATAAAAGAAAATATTAAAACTCAAATAAAAGAGTAAATGAACCTTATAGCTAAACTTGAACCTTATCATATCTCTAGAAAACATAACATTTGTAAATGAATGAAAGAAGGAATTGCATTATTGTTTGGACCAAAAGAATTAATAATAAAAAGGTCACGCAATTTCCGGTGTGAATAATCATTTCATTTCCCAACAACAAACTCAAACGTGCCATTCTCATCAGCAACTACTGATTGCTCATTTCCACGAATGGGTCCCACTCCCATCCCCAGCCCTTTTGACCACTCTTCCAAGAGTAAGAGTTTCTTAGTCTTAGTACGGTTTTTCTACGGCATCAACGTCGTATGTCTAAAACTGGTTTAAAGAGATAAGTGTGGTGTAGATAGACGCACATGCAATAAAGCAGATGATCATATATCCCGGAGATCGGTAGGGATGGTTGCCATCTCTCGGTCAATAACAATAAGTCGTATAAAATTGGAAATTATCATAATTCTCCAAAATGGGCTTAAAAGATACATAAACTCTTTTTTTTTTTTAATTTGAAATTTAAACTAAGCTTTTATGTGGTTTGGTAAACTTTTGAAAAAAGGGGTTCTTGTTTTTTTTTTATAAATTTTACCCTTTTGGAAAGTGATAAAATGATCTAGAAACAAAGCAAGAATAATAGAGAGATAAGAAATTAATAAAAATATTGGAATTTTGAAAAAAAAAGGACAAAAATGAAAATATGAAAAAAAAACATTGAATTTAAGTATATATTTCAAATTAAAAAAATGATGCAAATGAAAAAACTGAAAAAAAAAAAAAAACAGAAGTTGGCAACTTTGAGGATTTTTCTCGTTCTTAATTTGTAGTTCTTCTTTAAATTAAGTATATTTCCTAATTTTGAATGTGTATCTTTTAAATATTGTTTACTTCAATGTACAAATTTTAGTTTTTTTTTTTAAACATGTTCTATTTTTTTTTTCAATTATAATACTAAAGGTAAAATAGTCAAGGTCCAAAGCAAAGTTTTCAAAGCTCCACTGATTGTGTTGTAAAAGCTTATTTTGAAAGATGATGAAACTGACTGGACCGAAACACCACACCCTCCCCCCGCCCCCCCCAAACAAACCAACCCACCCAAAAAAAAAAAAAAAAAAAAGAGAAAACTAAGTAGGGCAGAGATAAAAAGTGCCTTTGCGACTTATTAATATTATTATTATTTTTTTCTATATATAAGAGGAAATCTTGCTTCTAATTAAATTGTGCCATTGTTATCTCCATGATTCCTCTTTAAAATTTTTCCTTTTCGATTTTGGTTGAAACTTTGTCTCGAATTCAATTCAAACAATGGAATCGACCATGAGTAGGTCAATGTACAGCAGATAAAACTCTGGAAAAGGCCTATCCAAATTGTTCCATTCCTAAGCTCTTAAGTCTTAATAAATACAGGTGAAGGAGTAGGAAGCAGGGATGCAGTTCAAATTTAGATAACATATACCTGGTACACGTAGAGTTGGTCATTCACCGGCCACCAAACTTCTTGTTAGGTCAGTTGGATGCGTGGAAAATGGTAGAAATCATTGAAAAGATAGCTATGAAAATGAAAGGAAAAATGCTGTTTGAGTATTGGAAAAGTGGAAAGTAGTAGAAGTTGAAGTTTAAAAATTCTCTCTAACATTGGAGAGAAAATTGTGGAAAATTTTGCCTTTAAAACTTTCAATAGCTTCCATAGGTTTTAACTTTACTAAAAATTGCCAGACACACACAGCCTTAAGGATGAAAGAAGAAAGAATTCAACGTCTGTCCCAGTGATAAAAAATTATTACCAAGTATAGAGTTGTCCATTATCAATCCATTCAAGCAGGGTTTTTTGTAGAAAGAAGAAACTATTGGGAGAGAGAATTTGAAGAAGGGAAACCAAAAACATGCACATTAGAGCAATCAAAAAGTGCATCTGATACTCTTTCCGACATCTTTTACAAAAGGGGATAAGAGGGGATGTTTGTGCAACTGAGGTTGTCGCTTGTCAGCAGCAGGAACTAGGATATCCACTATGACAAACAACATTAGTAGAGGATTAGGAAACATTGAATTATTTATGGCTTGAGAAGATCTTTTAAATCCATTTATTTCCTGTGGGAGCCAATAATGAGCGTTTAGGCAGGAGTATCTGCAATATAAGGATATGAATTGTTATCCGTTTGCTTCAACTTTCTCCATATAAGAAGAATCCATCATGATAGATTTAAGAATAAGTTGAGACGTCATTCAAATTGAAGAGCATTTAAGAGAGGAATATCTGGAGGGAAAAAGGATTCAGTACTCACCACTAGTATTGAGTTACATATTGATATTTGACATGTAGAAAAAAATTATCTTTTTTTTTTTTTTGTCTTTTTTTCTGTGCCATCCATCACAGGTTTAGATATTATTAGTATTTGCATCCTACTAATTGATCTAAATAATATGTTTATAGTAAGGCACGGGAAGTGCTTGTACCATCATAGTTTGACAATTTAGTCTCTAATGTTTGGTTTTTTAGGTAAAAAAGTATTTGTACTTGTAAAATCAAGGCATTTCAGGTGCCAAAAATGCCCAAACATAAGCGTGCGAAAGCATTAAAATACGTTGATTTTGAAAGTACAGAAATTTCTTTACTTAAAATGAAACATTAGGTACTAAATTATCAAAACCTAAAAGTATAAGCACTACTCATGCTTTTATCTCTCAATTTAGAATAAGACTTTTCTATTAGGAACTCGGGAACTTCAATTCCGATTACAACTAAATATCAATCGTGTATCACGCATGAGGATTTTAAGAGGTCTTAGAACTCATTTCCTGCCATCGAAGTTCTAAATTTTATGCTTTGTTCACATGAAAACTAGTTTACACCCAACAGCAAGATGCTCTTTCGTCATTGTCGAGCAAGTTCAGCTGGAAAAGCTTTCTTTAGTTTCTCAGTCAACGATCTCCGCAACCTTTTTGACCGAGCAACCCTTTCTCAACATATCTCAATGAATTTTCCTTTTTCTTCCATCGATTCACAAAGGTTTTTTTTTTTTAATAAATGGTATGGGGCAAAAAAAAAAAAAAGAAAAGAAAAGAAAGAAGTGTAAGGAATAAAGTAAGAAAACAAAATCTATGTTTATATAAAAAAAGAAACGGAGGTAAACTTTGATAAAACTGGAACAGTGTCCAATTTATGAAATTCCCAATATATATATATATATATAATAGCATAATGCAATAACCAACTGCCAGAAAATGGCGGAAAAAGGTGGGGAGAAAAGCAAGAAAAAAACAACAATTGCTGGCTTGTTGTAAGGGATAAATGAGGAATTGACAAATGTCTTTGTAATCTTGATATGAGGTCATTAATCATTGCGAGCCAGTAATGATTGAAGATACATTTCTATTGACCTTTTGATTTTTAAGAGGTTATTACACGAGGAAATTAAAGGCATGCTTGAATTATTATTGCTTTTATCTGTATTTTGCATGGATCTAGTTTGTATTTATTCATCTGCATTTATTTGAAATCTCGCATTTAAACACTATTTTATATATTTTATTTTTTTTATAGTTCATAATTATGATAAATGCTGTAATTAAAGGTGTGAGCAGTATTAAAATTTATGTACTTTAAGATGGTAGAATTCAATCCCCCCATTTCCTCCTTTCTCAATCATTATTCCCTCTTAATCCCCCAATATCAAACATAGTGTAAAGGAAAAATGTAAAAGATATATTTGGTATATTTAAAAAAAAAAATTAAGAAGCATTTATGTAAAAAATAAATAAGTTCAACTTTATAAATATTTGTTGGATATTTAATTTTAGAAAAAATAAGTATATATTTTTATCTTCATCATTTTAGCATATGTATTTTTTTTCATAATTTAATTTTTTTTTATAAATATATCTCCTTAAAAGAATACTAAAAAAATACTAAACAGATAAAAATAAGATGGTACCATAAAATGTTGTAACCCTTCTTCAAGCTACACCTACCATATAGTATTATATTGCATCGTGAGAGACGCCCTTATTAAGCCTTTTCACCTGGATATAAGGAGGAGTCATTCGACTTGCAATTAAGTGGGTGTCTAGCATGATACTGATAAACTTTTTTATGCCTTTGTGGCTGGAAAAATTAAGTAATTTCTTCTTTTTTTTTATAATTATTGAGACATACTTATGAGCTTTAAATATTATAAAAAACATTTTACATTTGAAAAATTCAACATTTTACATCAAATAGAAATGTAGATCCTACAACTTTTATCCGATTAGTGTATGACTAATTATTGGATTTGGATATTTATAAGGAACCAGTATATAAGGGAAAATATGACCAATTGTAAAAGAAATGAAAATGCAATTGAGAAAAAGAACTAAGGCATTGAGTAAAAAGTAAACCTAAAACCCAATTTTTTTTTCTCCTAAAATAAATCAAACTTAGTAAATGTTTAGCATTGTCTTATCAAGTCATATGTCTGTTAAGCAAAAGCAGTGGACCATTGTAACAATGTAATAAAGAGCAATTGAGAAAACAAATAAAGCAATAGGTAAAAAGTAAACCCCAAATCAAGCTAAATAGATGGGTAGGCATCCTTTTATCGAGTCAAATGTCAAGTAAGTATAAAAGTAGTGGATTCCACAATTCTATTAGGAACAAAAGTGTTGATTGAGATTGTTTTTGTAGTATCTAAAGTTTAGAGAAATATCTTTATAATATATTTTCCTCTGATCATCCTTTTTTCATTAAGAAGCCAAGATATGTATACAATTAGCAGGTTCAATAATATTTAATTTTCATGCTCTACCAAAATATCAATAATAAAATATGAGAATTCTCATGATTAATGGATTAGCTTCACTTCCTAATAAACATGTATATGGCAACTGCCATACTTTTATACAAGGTAAATTACATTGAAATGGATTAACAATAAGGGATAAGTTCAATTAGGGTATCTATATTTTAAGTAGTTAGAAAAAATGGATCAATATTATAGAAATTGATACAAATAAGAGATCAACATTTTAAGTAGTTAAAAAAAGGGGATTAATGTTATGTAAAGTAGTGCAAATAAGAGATTTTTTATTATTATTTTCATTTGTTACCCACTTAAATCATTAATTAATTTTTTTCAACCACTAAAACATTGATTTCCTATTTGAACTACCCCCAAACTATAATTTCTTCTAATGTAATTTTCCTATTATATATAGCTAGTAAGAGACTATGCCCACTAAGAAAAACTAACATAGAGATGAGCATAATCTATACAATATGGAAAGGTTGTTGATCAAGAAGAATTCATATGGAAGTAGGAAAAAAAGAAGCAAGATAGTTGTCTAATTTATTAGTTTAGAAATCCTAAGTTTACCAAAAAAAAAAAAAAAACTGCTAAAATTCTATCAAATTTTTTCAAAAGCTATCCAAGATGATCTTGATAACAATTGAACTAAGAGAATCTTTTTAGAACTAAAGGAATGAGGCAATTGTCTAAAATCAACTTTGATTCTAAAAACCCAACATGTAATTTTGATAAACTTGCTCTTCCAAGAAACTTTTGACTTTATCTCTAAAATTCTTAAAAGAAGGTATTAAGTTATGTCTTGTATAGGTGCTGACTTGTCTTAGTGAACGTGTCTTTTGTTTTGTTTAGTTGCTAGTATATCTCTCTCTCTTGTAATAGTAGTTAGTTTTGGTAAGACTCCTTGATACAGAACTTCATTCAATATGCAATATTCTTTCTTTCATCTCTGTTCTAGCTTCTTCAATCGATTATTCATGAAGATTGATTTTCTGTTCATCTGAGAAGTTGGACATGGTATCAAAATATTTGAACCTGGTATGATTTTTATTCTCTTGATTTTCTGGTTTGATTGCAGTTTTGTTGAGTTTTCCTTTTTTTGGTGAGATGAATAATCAAAATAGGGATTTAGCTTTGCAATTAGGAATTCTTGATCCTCTTTATATGTTGGGATCAAATATGCTCGGAATGATTCTAGGTAATATCAAATTTAATAGATCTAATTTCTTATCTTGGAGTCGCTCGGTTAGAATTCATTGATGGAAATGTACTAATACCTGGTGAAGGGACTAATGAGTTAGTTTAATGGACTAATTGTGATTTCATGGTGAGATGTTGGATTCTCAATTCCATGGAAAATGAGTTTTCTCAAACTTTCTTATATGTTGAATATGCTCGTCAATTGTGAAAAGACATATGTGAACAATTTGGTCAAACTAATGGACCAATGATTTTCCAAATTAAGCATGAGATTACCAAACTACGACAAGGAAATATGTATATTTCTGCTTATTATAATAGATTGAAGGCTCTATGAAATGAATTACAATCCACATCCAATGTGTGATTGCGAAAGGCTCACTTGTTGCACTTGTGCCTTTAAAGATAGATTATAAGATTATGAAACCCAGGATAGACTAATGTAATTCCTAATAGGGCTCTCTGAAGCTTTTGAAAGAGATTGGAATCAGATTTTTTTCTTTCGATCCCGTGCCTAATGTCAACACATCATTCTATCTAGTAATGCAGATGGAGAAACAAAGGCAGATAAACCTTGCATTAGATCCTGATGTAGTAGCATATAATGCTACTCATTCTAGCAGAATAGCAAGTACTATTGCCAAAGATTCTAGAAAGGCTAAGTTACATTGTAGACATTGTAATAATGAATCAATGATAGACATACAATAGAGTCTTGTTTTGAGCCTATAGGTTATCCCGAGTGGTACAAAGGAAAGCGAAATAATAAAGTGAGCAATAAGCATACAACTTATTCTATTGTCAACACAATGATGGCCTATTCAACATCTTTTGATCATCGCGAATGTGATCTGGGTGCTGATAATTCTTCGGGCATAACTTCAATGTACAGACACAGTGAGGTAACAATTAATCCACGGGTATCAATGAATATGGATCATTGTATGTTTCAAGCAGTTTGCAATGAAGTATACAAGATGATGAAAGCCTCGACTACTATAGAGAATGCAAGAGGTGCTAGTGCTAAAATTTTGCTTCGTCATCTCATTTTTCAGGTAAACTTCAACTCATTCTTGTTTGAGTATTGTGAATGATCATAAAACTACTTGGGTTGTCGATACAAGGACTACACCACATGACTCCTTTTGAATCCAGTTTACAATATACCAATTAAACACACCTATCATCATATACTTACCAGATGGTAAAAAAGTACATTATTTATGCAGGAAATGTTCCTATCAGCTCACATATCATCCTTAAAGATGTTCTTCTTGTTCTTGATTTTCGCCATAATTTACTATCAATAAATAAGCTTTTGACACACACAACCTTGTCCATTCATGTTAATAATACCTCTTGCTTGTTCCAGGACCAGAAATCTAACCACATATTAGCTAGAGTTGCTTTGGTAGGAAGGTTATATGTCTTACATGTTGATGAAGCTTCTATTGTTTCTTCCGAGCAAAAATATCAGCATAGTTCTGCTGTTCTTGTAGCTCTTATGTCTAAATGTACTGAAGCTGTTGATTTGGATTTGTTTCATGCAAGACTTGGAAATAATTCTATATCCAAATTATCTCATATTAGTTGTTATAAACACTATCCTATGAAACACTTTCTTTGTAATACTTGTCAACTAGCAAAAATACACAGATTACCCTTTCCTTTTAAGAGAGAATGTTTCATCTTTTGCTTTTGAATTGTTACATGTGGATGTTTAGGGACCCTATCACATGTCATCTCTTTGTGGTGCAAGGTATTTTTTGACAATATTAGATGATTTCTCTTGTTGTACTTGGACTATTCTTCTTAGTTCCAAGGCTCAACTAGCATCTCATTTGAGTCATTTCTTCGCCTATACACAAAATCGCTTTCACACCCTTCTAAGGTTCATTAGATCACACAATAGCATTGAATTCTTATCCCATGATTGTCAAAGTCTTTTCCTTTAACTTGGCATAGTTCATTAACGAACTATTCCATATACACTACAACAAAATGGACGAGTTAAAAGAAAACATTGGCATCTTCTTGACACATCAAGAGCCTTAAGACTTCATGATAATTTACCTAGACACCTTTGGGGAGAGTGTACTTTGAAAGCCACTTATTTGGTTATTCGAATGCTTATGTCAAAGTTGAATTGGTTGATTCCTTATGAAAAATTGTTTCATAAGCCGCCCACTTATGTTCATCTTCATTTGATGGGTTGTCTTTGCTATATTCGTTCGTTTGGGAAGCATAAGGATAAATTTGATGCAAAAGGATAGAGGTGTTTTTTTTTTTTTGTACTCACAAATCAAAAGCTATAGGATCTATGCTCTTGATTAGAAAAACCTTATCCACAGCTGAGACGTGACTTTCTTTGAAGGAGTTTTATCTTTCAAACAAGATGATATCATTCTCACTATTCCTTCACCAAAGATGTGACTTTCTTTGAAGGAGTTTTTCCTTTCAAACAAGATGATAATATTCTCACCATTCCTTCACCAAACACTTTCTCAAACACATTAAACACTTTTTCACCAGAGGATGCTCCTTTATATTCTGATCTTGCTTCCGATTTCCCATACATGCTACCTGTTAGTTCACTTCCTTTTAATGCTACATCATATTTTTCTTCAGAGATTAGTTCTTCTCCTGCTGTTGTACCAAATCTATATATTCTATTGCTCCAAGAAGATCTTCTCCAATTTCGAAACTACCTTCATGGCTTGACGATTATGTGCACTCTGTTCATCAAGTTTTTAGTGACTACTCAGCTTTTGGTGTCTCTGATCGTGGTCCATCCCTTTCCTCTTCCAATACACATTGTGCTTATCCTCTTTTCACTTGATCTACCTTCACCTCATACCCTAATGGCTATGTGGTTCCTTTAGCCAATCCAAGTGTTCCTCATCTTTAAGCTTTGTTTCATGTTTTACGATATCTCAAGGGAAGCATTTCCATTGGCACTTTTTATCCTGCAAACTCAACTTTTATTCTATTTGGCTATTCAGATTCTGATTGGGGTTCATGTCCTATTAATCAAAAGTCTGTCAGTGGTTTTTATGTCTTCCTTGGCTTCGCCTTGATTGCTTGGAAGGCTAAGAAACAGAGGTCTGTAGCTACTTCGTTTGCTAAGGTAGAGTATCGAAGCTTGGCTTCCTTTGTTAAAGAGCTTTTGTGGGTTTCCTATATTTTACATGAATTACATATTCAATTTCCCACACCTTTGTAGCTTATGTTGATAACAAGTTAGCCTTGTTAATGGCTGACCATCCTTGTTCTCATAGCCACACCAAGCATATTGAGGTCGATCTCCATTTCATTCGTGATTATATTTCAACAGGATTTCTAAAGACATCATATGTTCCTTCTAAGCAACAACTTGCTGACCTCCTTACTAAACCTGTTATTGAATCTCGACTCTTATTATTTTGTTGCAAGATGGGTCTTCGATTGGATCCATCTTGAGGGGAAGGATGTTAAGTTATGTGTTGTATAGGTGCTGACGTGTCTTAGTGAACGTGTCTTTTGTTTTGTTTAGTTGCTAGTATATATCTCTCTTGTAATAAAAGTTAGTTTTGGTAAGACTCCTTGATACAGAACTTCATTCAATATGTAATATTCTTTCTTTGCTCTCTACTCTGGCTTCTTCAATAGATTATTCATGAAGGTTGATTTTATGTTCATCTGTGAAGTTTGACAAAGGACCTTAACATTTATTTACACTACTTACGAGACCCATAAGACAAAGATTACATAAAACAAACATTTAAAAAAAAAAAACAATGACAACTTTCTAGGATCCTCATACATGGAACTCTAATATTTTAAGGACCTAGCTTTTGCACAATGGCTCATATTTCATCCTTGAAATAAATATCAAACACTTGGTGTTAAGGTACTCTAACTATGATAATCATGTGCGTCACGCCCTAAAGGGTATTCTAAATGTAACAGTCTGCCACATTCAATATTAAAGTTTAAGTGCGACAACCTTAGTCATTCCCAAAAGCTTATATATTAAATGTAAGGCATGCTCTTACAAATTTAGTGGACCATACTTTGAAATATGAAGTTTGAGAGATATAGTAACAATTAAGAAATGTAAATCAAAATATTAATTCATAAATATAAAGTCTTACAAGGGTCTTGGGGCATTCCCCCGCCAAAAGTCTACTGACAAAGCTGTATCGTGTACAAGAAGTTTTCCCTATAAGTCTACATCTATCTTAGTGTTAGACTTCATCAAAAAACTTCTTAATCAAAATGGGGGGAGGGGTACCTGGAACAAGGCCCACATGGCTTCAGCCAAAGGTAGGGGAACTACAGCAAATAGCTATAAAAGTATAAGCTTCTAGCTTAGTGACAATTATTTCCACAGATAAATATACTTAAATAGCAATAATCAAACAAGTTATTTAATCAACCAAGTGAAATGCAACAACCACATGAGCATACAAGACATACAATTTTCCGTAATCCTATGTTGAATAGATTTACGCCCTCCATTCGGGGTTAAGGGCAGCAATTTATATGCTTCTGACCAAACATCTCGAAGCTTTAGTTAATGTGCTTCTAACTAAACGTCCCGAAGCTTTAATTAAGATCTAACGATCGTACCACTACCCCTTTCCCCCACAAGGGTAGTGATCCCATGCAATGTGACTCATAAGTGATATGCATGATTTTAATCAAGTTCTAAACTAAATCAAGCATTGATTATAATCAATTCTCGTCTTGATATTCTTATCATTCATTCAAACAATATTATATACATACCATTCAATCTTTTACTTAAATCTAGTGCTTCTAAACTACAAGCACAATCAAGTAAGATAAGTTATGGAAATAAAACTCGGCCATTCACCAGTCTTCAGTTAAAGTAGTCCTTGGGGTACGGGGGATCTTCCTCACAATTACCTAAACAAGAAAATACCCACGATGAGTATTTCTTGACAGTTCTATTGAAATTTGACAAAACTATGTTATTAAGTTCGTCAAAATTCGTATGGAAGACAATTCCAACTTAAAATGGCCATAACTTGCTCATTTTAACTCGGTATTGTGCATATAATATACCGTTTTCTACCTATTCCAAAAGATCTATTCATTTCTAAGATTATTTCCATCAAAAAAGGTCTTTTAGGTTGAAAAACATGGGTGACCAAATTTACCACGAAAATCCCAGCCCAAAAACAATCATTTCAAACATCAACTCATTTAAAAATCCTTTAATTAATACTTAGTTATCTATATAGTTGAAAAATTCCTTTTTATAGATTTATAGCTCATATTTTATACATGTTCAAGTATTTGTTGTCCAACCAAAATTCTTTAGTAAAAACAAGTTAGCTAGGATTTTGGAAAAAATCATAATTTACAAGAAATCCTTTTGTAATTTTTTTTTTAAAATGAAGCTTTTGATTCTTTTGTTTTCAAAGAGTATTTTATGTTTATCTTACTATTTTCCTTGACGACTTTTCCATAAAAATGAATTTCTTCTATTTTTTCCTTTTGGAAACTTTTAACACTAGTGTCACTTTTCCTATTAGTTTCCTATGTATTTCCTTTAACTATTATTTTGATCCTTTTAAATCTTGGTTTAAAAACTTGCATTTCTTTCTTATGGGGTTTCCTTTATATTATGTTTTTAAGGAATACATTTTTGTAACAAAGAATAATCTTCCTCAATTTTAGAAAACAACTCTATTACTACTATAATTATGGTTTTAGAAAGAGCCTTTCAAAATAGTGGTATTTCTAAAATTAAATTCTTCCTAAGGCTTTGAAAAAAAATGGATTCCTTTTATTAATTTAAAAACTCTAAATTTCATTTAGAACTCTTCTTTGGTGACAAAAATCTCTTTTGCAAAAAGTATAGTTTAAACTTTGCAGTTTAGACAACAACCTTTATTTTATATGAATATGAGAATAATAACAAGCAAAATTATAGCAACAAAATAATAAGCAAGATAATATAAGTCAAGTATTGAGATCTTTAGCTTTGAATCAAGGCTCTCGGACTAAGAAATGGACTAGTCTCGAAAAGAAAAGAAAATTGTTTTGACTTGATGAGGACAAGTCTAAAACTAGAAAGACTAGTCTTAAAATAACATGGAATAAATAAATAAATTATAAAGTATGAAAATAAATAAATAAAAAGTAAGCTTATATGCTCTAAAGAATATATATAGATACATAAATATATTTAGTTAGATATAAATAAGAAGTTAGCATAATAACAACAATAATATGAGTAAAGTATAATAACAACATAAAAATATAGAAATGGATGTTCATGTATTCATGAATAAGTACAATACATGAACATAGTATAGCTTCCATAACAATAAATTTAGGAAACTCACACCATAGTCATGTAAAATTACATGACATGGTAGTAAGAATATGAAAAGAATTTTTACTTAAACAGAAGTTGAGAGTAATATGTGTAAATAGGTTTTGTGTATGGAGAAGAAGAAAGCTTTGGAGTATTTTGGGAGAGTAATGGGAAGAGTATTTGAAAGGAGATTTTGAGAGAGTTTTTTGTAGTAAATTTTTTGGTAGTAGATGTGTGAATAAAGTGAAAGAGGAATAAGGTATTTATAGGAAAATGAGGAGAGGATTTTGAGTTATAAATAAAATAAAATAAAAAAGATTGAAAAAAATAAAGAAAGAGCCGGGGGGGGTGGTGGGGGGTATATGCGCAGGCCAAGGAGGGGAAGAGAGAAGGAGAGATGTGATTTTTGTATTTTTGTTAATTAAATGTAATAATATGTAAGATAGATGTGATATATAGTGTATGAGAAAGGTAAAAAGTAAGAAAAATAGGTATGCAAAGTGTGAGAGTAGGTGGTAGAAAAAGTAGAGATAGATGAATAGTGTTGAATAGTATAGAATAGTAATAAATAGTGTAATATAAAGTAGATATGACTAATAAAATATCGGTAGTAAGAAAATACACATATAAATACGATAGCTGATATTTTTAGTTACTAAAAAATTATAAAACCGATATTTTTGAAAACCTTATATTTTTACAAGTCTAACGATATATTCAAAATATTTTTACTATTCTGGCCATGGGTCGCGTTTTTCGAAAATTATATTCGATCGGGTTTAAAATGAATTGTGGTTTGACTAAACTAATATTTTATGCTCTCTTATGTTATTACAAACTATTTTACCTACTAATCTCATACTTACTCTCTTACAGTTACGAACGCGAGATTGTCTAACGAGGGTGGGTTTTGTTGACTTTAAGGTTTCTGGTTAACCTTTTAATTAGGGTTTAAGTTTAACCGATCGCAAAACTTTGGGGTTTTTCAACCTTACCCCCTTAAAGAAAGTTTTGTCCTCAAAACTTGGAAATATGTTCCTGCAATTTCAAACAAACTTGGATACTTTCGCCGTATCTCCTCTTCGGCTTCCTAATTAGCCTCATCGTGAGAATGGTTTCTCCAAAGACTTTAACATACTTTATCTCCTTCTTTCTCAATTTCTGAATCTTTCTGTCTAAGATTTGTACTGGGTGTTATTTGTATGTGAGGTTCTTTTTTAGTAGTACTGGTTCTAGCTCCATAACTCTTTCTGGGTCGGACACATGTTTGTGTAGAACCGAGAGATGGAATACATTATGTACTTCAGACAGGTTTGGCGGCAAGGCTAAGTGATAAGCGAGATCTCCGACTCGTTCCAGTACTCCAAAACGTCCGATATACCTTGGGCTCAATTTTCCTTGTGAGCGAACTTGGTGTATACTCTAGATAGGATTTATCTTTAGATATACATGGTCTCCTACTTGAAACCCGAGAACTCTCCTCTTCATATTCGCCCAACTCTTTTACCGGTCCTGAGCTTCCTTCATCTTTTGTTGAATGATCCGAACCTTATTTGTTGTCTCTTGAACAAAATCCGGTCCCATAACTACCTTCTCCACTTCATCCCAAAACAAAGGGGATCTACCCTTTCGTCCATACAATGCTTCATAGGGCGGCATCTTGATCGTTGAATGATAGCCGTTGTTGTAAGCAAACTTTACTAAAGGTAGATGTGCTTCCCAATTTCCTTTAAATTCCATTACGTATGCCCGGAGCATATCTTCTAAGGTTTGGATAGTTCTCTCTGATTGTCCATCAGTTTGTGGGTGGTAAGCAGTACTGAAATGCAGCTTAATCCCCATACATTGTTGTAGACTTACCTAAAACTTCGACATAAACCTAGGGTCTAGATCAAATACAATTCCTGCTGGTACCCCGTGCAATTGGACTATGTCCTTTATATAGAGTCTTGCTAACTTTTCCATAGAGAAAGTCATATTAATTGGGATGAAGTGTGTTGACTTCGTGAGTCGATCCACTATGACCCATATAGCCTCATACCTAGACGGTGTTCTTAGCAATCCACACATAAAGTCCATCGAAATCTGGTCCCACTTCCACTTGGGGATAGGGAGAGGTTTCAACAGCCCTCCTGGTCTTTGGTGTTTTACTTTCACTTGCTGGCATGTCGAGCACTTTATCACAAAATTAGCCACATCTCTCTTCCGTTCCACCAATAGTGGCTTTTAAGATCCTGCTATATCTTTGTTCCACCAAGATGCAGGGTGTATCCCAAATTGTGTGCTTTGCTCATGATTTCCTTTCTCAACTCCTCATCATTGGGTACACATAATCTCCCTTTTATTCTTACCACATCCTCCTCGTCTGTCTCAAAATTAGCATATTTTCCTTTTTGCACTTCTTGTTTCACTTACTGAATTGCCTCATCATACTTCTGTGCCTCTTTGATTCTATCAATCAAGGTTGGTTCCAGGACTAAGTTGGAAACTTCCACTCGTACACTTTGTCCTAAAAATTCGATTCTTAATCTTTCAAATTCTTTAACAAATTCCTTTTGATCTGTAAGCAAGGCAGCGACTTCTCCATGACTCTTACGACTTAAAGCATCAACAACAGCATTTACTTTCCCTGGGCAATAGTTGATTCCAAGATCATAGTCTTTGATTAGCTCTAACCACCTTCTTTGTCTCATGTTTAACTCCTTTTGAGTAAACAGATACTTGAGGCTCTTATGGTCTGTATCAATCTCACACCTTTGCCCATAGAGGTAATGTCTTCAAAGCTTTAGGGTAAACACGACAACGGCCAACTCCAGGTCATGCGTTGGATAATTCTGCTCATGTGATCTTAATTGTCGTAAGGCATATGCGATTACCTTCCTTTCTTGCATCAGGACGCAGCCTAACCCATTCCTTGATGCGTCGCTGTGAACCATATATGGCTTTTCAGAATCTGGTAAGGTGAGGATTGAAGCAGACACCAAACGCTGCTTCAACCCTTGGAAACTTTGCTCCCGTTTCTCGTTCTAAACGAACTTCTCATTCTTTTGGGTTAACTGAGTCAGTGGCTTAGCAATCGAAGAAATCTTGTATGAACTTTCTGTAATAACCAGCTAATCCAAGAAAGCTTCTAACTTTAGTTACCGTCTTAGGTTACTTCCATTCCATTACAGCTTTAATCTTCTCGGGATCCGCCGATATTCCACTTCTTGACACTACATGTCCTAAGAATGCTATCTGATCTAACTAGAAATCACATTTGGACAACTTGGCGTATAGCTTGTGTTCTCTCAAAGTTTGTAGTGCCATCCTTAGGTACTCTTCATGTTGTTCCCTTGCCTTGGAATAGACCAAAATATCATCGATAAAGACTATCACACACTTGTCCAAAAGCGGCTTATATACTCGGTTCATCAAGTCCATGAATGCAGCGGGTGCATTAGTTAATCCAAATAGCATCACTAAGAACTCATAATGTCCACACCGAGTCCTAAAAGCTATCTTTGATACATCTTCCAACTTAATCCTCAATTGATGATAGCCTAATTTTAGATCGATATAAGAGAACACGCTTGCTCCTTGCAGCTGGTCAAAGAGGTCATTGATCTTTGGGAGTGGGTACTTATTCTTAATAGTAACCATATTCAACTCCTGATAGTCGATATACAATCTCATAGACCCATCCTTTTTCTTGACAAATAAGACTGATGCACTCCATGGTGGCGCGCTGGGTTTCGCAAATCCTTGATCCAAAAGCTCTTGTAATTGTTTCTTCAATATCTTTAGTACCATTAGGGCCATCTGATAAGGAGCTTTTGAGATTGGTTTAGTGTTAGCCACTAGCTCGATTTCGAAGTCGATTTCTCTCTTTGGAGGCAGCCCTAGTAACTCATCTGGGAAGACATTCGAAAACTCGTTGACAACGGAGATATTCTCCAAAACAGGCTTTTCTTTCTCCTCTTCCGTGTCATCAACATAGCTATTTATCCCTTCTTGATCCTCCTCCATTATTTCCAACGAGTATAACTCTTCTTCTCTCGAGACTGTGGATTTTCCAATAAACGTCACTTTCCTTCCTACTTGATCCATAAATTCCACACTCTTGTTACGACAATCTATCATGGCTTTAGAGAGGGACAATCAATTCATATAAAAATTTACTTCGTATTTGCTCATCTCCATTACTATAAAGTCACAGGTAGATAGATATCCTTGTACTCTTATTGGATAATCCTTTAATATATCTCTAGTTATAACAACACTTCTTGTGGGGGTTTTGATCTCAAATCTGGAAGTTGTTGTGGTTATTGGTAGTCTAGTTTTCCTAGCCGAACTAGGTGCAACAAAAGAATGCGTAGCTCCCGAGTCGAAAAGAGCATACTCATTTTGACATCCTATTAATATGTTTCCCGTGTTTTAATACGAAGGTCACTACTTCTAATCCGACTTTTTACTTATCTTAAGAGTTTAAAACATTTATACTGCAAGAAACGAAAAGACCAACGACTAAAAAGGTTCAAGGCTTACCTATCACCAAGTCACTATTATATTCATCTCTATGCTCCAAAGCAGCCAATTCTCCTCCATCTTCTTCTTCACACATCCATTGGCCTTCCATATTATAAATTCGAAAGTTTAGTGCTGAAGATCCAAATTTATGTCCATTTCCATTTCCATTTCCATTTCCATTACCATTCCTTGCAGGTACAACTCCTCTCGAAGATCTTGCCATAGCATTTTTCCTTTGTGGGCACTCATTGGCAAAGTGACACACCTACTTGTAGATATAACAAACGTTGGTTGTCTTTTTGGGACACTCTAGCATCTTGTGGTTTCAATCTCCACAAAAGAAAGACTTTCCAATCAACTGGGGACACTTCCTGGGGTAGTGCGCCCCATTGCACTTCCAACAGCTAATAGCCTTAGATATGAACTTTCTACTGTTGGCATTGTTTCTATAGCTGTTAAAGGATTTGAACTTCTTTTGTGGATATGTTGAACTTGCTCCTCCCTGAAATTTCCTTCCAAAAACTGATGATGTCATTTTTGCAATCCTTGCTTTCCTCTTCTTAGCCCCTTCAACTATTCGGGCTCTTTCTACTAACTCTCGAAAAGTCTTTATATAAAACTCCTCTAGTTTCATCCTCAAGTCTTTGTCGAACCACTTAAGAAAACCTGCCTCTTTAACTCCTCACTATATTTGTATGAGTTTGGTGCATATTGCAGCAACCGATTAAACTCAGTCTCATATGATCAACAGTTCTCCCTTTCTGAGCAATTTGTAAAAAGTCCACACTATATTGCACTCGGAGACTCCCCGGAAAGTAGCTTTCTAAAAACTCGTATTTGAACATTTCCCAAGTCACTAGTGGCAACAACTCTCTCCTCTTAGATTCTGTCCATACTTGGGCATTCAATCGGAGCATTTACATTCCATAGCTAACTCGTAGGTGATAGGGAACTTCGTAAGCATCAAAAGACCGTTCAATTTGAGCAAGCCAGTCCTCGATTTCATCAAGCTTGCCAAAAGCTCTTTCAAAGTACTGGTTGCTTTTGATGAACTTCGATAAGGAGCTCTTGTATGGTCTTGGTGGTGGAGGTGAAGGTAAAGGTGTGGTGTGGGAATGTGCACTTCCATGTATCGACATCTCTACCAAAGCTTGCTGCTGGGGTGGAGGTGGTGCTGACACAGGTACTGGTGTTAGCGTCGATGCTGGCATGTTTTACCTAGGTGCTTTAAGCACTTGAGCTAAATGCCCCAAGGTAGCTTGTAAATCCATGGGAGGATTAGCAACAGCAGGGTTTGGAGCTGGTGCAACAGGTTGCTCCGCTTCTAGATTGGGTTGGTTTGAGGCACTTTCTTCTTGTCTTCTACCACGTTTACCTCAGCTGTTATAGATTTTTGTTAAGTTGGGTAATTCTTTAATATTTTTACAAAGTTTTTAACGAAAATTTCGGAAATTGCAAAAATTGTATAAACAACATAATTAAGAAATGAATTTGAAATCATAAAATAGTGGAATCATAACATCATTGGATAGGAAATTCAAACAATGGGTACAAGACCCTTACATCGGAAATTGATATAACAACACAACAAACATAACAACGATGATGTTGACACAACAACATTGATAACAACACAAAAACAGAAACACCTTTCCCGTAAAGCATAAAAAGTACTTGACCTAACGTCCTAGGTCTATGGTTACAAAACTTCTTTTTGGACATATGAGTATGCTCGAGTCCTTCCTTCCTATTTCCTTTCCTCACTCTTATGATATGGGTGCATCTCCAGGGTTCCGACTAGATGATCCTTGATTTCCTTTTCCCATAAACTGCTGAAAGTACTTCCTCCTTTTCCTTGTTGCTTCTCTCGATCTCTTGTGTATATCTATCACTTTAGCTTCAGTCAATTCTGGCACTATATCATGAATAGTTTTCCAAGTAACATTCCCTATAGCTTCTTCATTAGCATTCTCGTTTGCAGTTGGTGGCGTACCATCCATATCCATAGTTGGGTTTGCTTCCCGTTCTCTCCGGGCTCGTTGCTCCTCTAAGTAGTGGATAATTCCGGTGGGGTCTTCATCATTCCAAAGTTCATTTTCTCTAGGAGTGGCATGGTCTCCAGTCTCTTGCTCCAATTTTTCTTCTGGATCTTCCTCCGACTCTTCCTCAGATTCTTCCTCATTCTCCTCAGCCTCATCATTTGCTTCTCCCATCACTTCCTTGTTTACCTCATTCTTATTCCTTCTCAGATGTAACACTTCATCTGCCTCCAGCTGGATAGTCATTAAAGTTGGCAGTTGAGTAGATGTGTTAGTTGGTGACTATAAAACTTCCTGATAAACTCTGTGCTAGTGGAAAGCATCATTGACTTCTGCCCTGATCCACTCCGTATGATCCGACAGTTCATCATGTGCTACACGAACAGTGGTCCAATCGGATTTCAGATTTGAAAGTCCGGAAAAGTTAGATCTCCTTCATTCTTGAGAACGAATGTTGCCTCTTGCAACATTGGACGATCTTCGGCTATTGCAGCAATTTGTTCTACAACATAAATCATCTCTAGTTTAGACCACCTCTTTCCTAAGGGACGATTGTGGATAGTCATGACTATTCCTTTCCATTCTATGGTGAGTAAACCCTTCTTCCAAATCAGAAACATTTCTTAAATTGTCTTAGGCTTCCCTGCTAAAGCAAACTCTTCACATAGAACCCTAAGCCTTAAGAGGTAATTTTCCAAAGCCTTAAAGGGTCCTTTCTTGAAATTTTTCGCTTTGTAACGGGCCTCATCTAGGGTGATCTATGCAAAAGAGGGAAAAGTCAGAAAAACTTATTCTACCCATTCTATCTTAACAAAGTCTTTCTTAATTCCATTCTAATTGTTCTTTCTTAAGTTCATTTCTGTAGCTCATGATTTCTAAATTCTTAACCATGCTCTAATACCAACTTAAACTGTCATGCCCTAAAGGGTACTCTTAACGTAACAGTCCGCCACATTCAATATTAAAGTTTAAGTATGACAACTTTAGTCATTCCCAAAAGCTTATATATTAAATGTAAGGCGTGCTCTTATAATTTTGGTGGACCATACTTTGAAATATGAAGTTTAAGAGATACAATAACAATTAAGAAATGAAAATCAAAATATTAATTCATAAATATAAAGTCTTATAAGGGTCTTGGGGGGATTCCCCCACGAAAAGTCTACTAACAAAGCTGTATCATGTACAAGAAGTTTTTCCTAGAAGTCTATATCTATACTAGTGCTGAACTTCATCCAAAAACTTCTTAATCAGAGAGGGAGAGGGAGGGGGGGGGGGGGGGGGGGGGGGGGGGGAGGAATGGTGGGTTACCTATGCACAAGGCCTACGTGGCTCCAACCAAAGGTAGGGAAACCGCAACAAATAGTTATAAGGGTATAAGCTTCTAGCTCAGTGAGAATTATTTCCACATATAAGTGTACTTAAATAGCAATAATCAAACAAGTTATTTAATCAACCAAGTGAAATACAACAACCACATGAGCATAAAAGACATACGATTTTCTAATAATCATATGTTGAATGGATTTATGCCCTCCATTCGGGGTTAGAGCCGGCAATTTATATGCTTCTGACCAAACGTCCCAATGCTTTAGTTAATGTGCTTCTAACCAAACGTCCCAAAGCTTTAGTTAATATGCTTCTAACTAAACGTCCCAAAGCTTTAATTAAGATCCAACGATCATACCACTACCCCTTTCCCCCACAAGGGTAGTGATCCCATGCAATGTGACTCACAAGTGATATGCATGATTTTAGTTTAGTTAAAGGCTCATAGCATAATTATTAACAATTTAAGATGAACAAATCAAGTTCTAAGCTAAATCAAGCATTGATTATAATCAATTCTCGTCTCGATATTCTTATCATTCATTTAAACAATATTACATGTGTACCGTTCAATCTTTTCCTTAAATCTAGTGCTTCTAAACTACAAGCACAATCAAGTAAGATAAGTTGTGGAAATAAAACTCATTTGGCCATTATTTCACCAGTTTTCAGTCAAAGTAGTCCTTGGGGTACAAGAGATCTTCCTCACAATCACCTAAACAAGAAAATACCCACGATGAGTATTTCTTGATAGTTTTATTGAAATTTGACAAACTATGTCATTAAGTTCGTCAAAATTCGTATGAAAGATAATTCCAATTTAAAATGGTCATAACTTGCTCATTTTAACTCGGAATTGCACATATAATATATTGTTTTCTACCTATTCCAAAAGATCTATCCATTTCTAAGGTTATTTCTATCAAACAAGGTCTTTTAGGTTGAAAAACAGGGGTGACTAGATTTACCATGAAAATCCTTGCCCAAAAACAATCATTTCAAACATCAACTCATTTAAAAATCCTTTGATAAATACTTAGTTATCTATATAGTTAAAAAATTCCTTTTTATAGATTTATAGCTCATATTTCATACATGTTCAAATATTTGTTGTCTAACCAAAATTCTTTAGTAACAACAAAGTTAGTTAGGAGTTTGGAAAAAATCATAATTTACAAGAAATCCTTTTGTAATTTCTTTAAAAATGAAGCTTTTGATTCTTTTTTTTCAAAGAGTATTTTATGTTTATCTTACTATTTTCCTTGGCGACTTTTCCATAAAAATGAATTTCTTCTATTGTTTCCTTTTTGAAACTTTTAACACTAGTGTCACTTTTCCTATTAGTTTCCTATGTATTTCCTTTGGCTATTATTTTGATCCTTTTAAATCTTGATTTGAAAACTTGCATTTCTTTCTTATGGGGTTTCCTTTATATTATATTTTTAAGGAATACATTTTTGTAAGAAAGAATCATCTTCCTTAATTTTAGAAAACAAGTCTAATACTACTATAATTATGGTTTTAAAAAAAGCCTTTCAAAATAGTGGTATTTTTAAAATTAAGTTCTTCTTAAGGCTTTGAAAAATCCTTTTATTAATTTAAAAACTAAATTTTGATTTAGAACTCTTCTTTGGTGACAAAAATCTCTTTTGCAAAAAGTATAGTTTAAACTTTGCAGTTTAGACAACAACCTTTATTTTATATGAATATGAGAATAATAACAAGCAAAATTATAGCAACAAAATAATAAGCAAGATAATATAAGTCAAGTATTGAGAGCCTTAGCTTTGAATCAAGGCTCTCTGACTAAGAAATGGACTAGTTTCGAAAAGAAAAGAAAATTATTTTGACTTGATGAGGACAAGTCTAAAACTAGAAAGACTAGTCTTAAAATAACATGAAATAAATAAATAAATTATAAAGTATGAAAATAAATAAATAAAAAGTGAGCTTATATGCTCTAAAGAATATACATAGATACATAAATATATTTAGTTAGATATAAATAAGAAGTTAGCATAATAATAACAATAATATGAGTAAAGTATAATAACAACAAAAAAATATAAAAATGGATGTTCATGAATAAGTACAATACATGAACATAGTATAGCTTCCATAACAATAAGTTTAGGAAACTCACACCATAGTCATGTAAAATTACATAACATAGTAGTAAGAATATGAAAAGAATTTTTACTTAAACAGAAGTTGAGAGTAGTATGTGTAAATAGGTTTTGTGTATGAAGAAGAAGAAAGATTGAGAGTGTTTTGAGAGAGTAATGGGAAGAGCATTTGAGAGATGATTTTGAGAGAGTTTTTTGTAGCAAATTTGTGAATAGTAGATATGTGAATGAAGTGAAAGAGAAATGGGGTATTTATAGAAAAATGAGGAGAGGATTTTGAGTAATTAAATAAAATAAAATTGAGAAAAATAGGGTTGGGGGGGTAGAGGGATGGTGATGTATATGCGTAGGCCAGAGGGGAAGAGAGAGGGAAAGATGTGATTTTTGTATTTTTGTTAATTAAATGTAATATTATGTAAGATAGATGTCATATAAAGTGTATGAGATAGATAAAAAGTAAGAAAAATAGGTATGTACAGTATAAGAGTACGCGGTAGAAAAAGCCGCTATAGATAAATAGTATAGAATAGTAATTAATATGGTAATGTAAAGCAGATATGACTAATAAAATACCGGTAGTAAGATAATACATGTATAAATGCGATATCTTATATTTTTAGTTACCGAAAAATTATAAAATTGATATTTTTTAAAACCTTATATTTTCACGAGTCTAACAGTATATTTGAAATATTTTTACTATTCCGAGTTTTGGGTCAAGTTTTTCGAAAATTGTATACGATCAGGTTTAAAACGAATTACAGTTTGACTAAACTGATATTTTTATGCTCTTTTATGTTATTACGAACTATTCTACCTACTAATCTCATACATACTCTCTTAGGGTTATGAACACGGGATTGTCGGACTTAAACTGTTACGTTTAACTAAGGTTTTGTTGACTTTAAGGTTTCTAGTTGACCTTTTAATTAGGGTTTAAGTTTAACCGATCGCAAAACTTTGAAGGTTCTTAATGTGTACATATTTTGGTTCAATTAAGTCTATTAAGCAAAGTCAATAATGCAAGTAGTTAGGTTTGATAAATAGATTGGTTTGTCTCTTCAAGTATTAAACAATTGTGTACCTCATATGCTTATACGTTTTTTGTTAACGCTTGAGTTACTTGCCAATCCCCCCACCTAAATGCCATTTCTTTTGCAAGCCATGGCAACACCATCTATTTACTCGCATGCCATTTTATGGGTAATTCATGTGTCTTCAAGTTTTAAATGGGTTTAGTTTTCTATTTATATCCTAACCTATATGTAAAATATCTTTTTTCCATTAATTTTCAACTTTTTTTGTATTTATTAAATCTTTCTAGGTAAACAAATATAGAAGAAAGTATTATGTTTCTTTATTTAATATTTAGATAAAGTTTAACATTTTGAGTAAAAATAACTATTTAAGTTTTTTTGTTCCATTAAAAAGATTCAAAAGGAAACTATAAATATTTGAATTTCATACAATAACTACTTTAATGATAAGTTCAAAAACAATCACTGCAAGAAAACTGGCCATTCAAGATAGAAATTTTGCAACGAAAAATGGGTAAAACAAGTTATAATTCTAAAAATACAATCAGCAACGATGATTTTTGCAATGACAATTTACATTTAAAGACATAATTTCCATCTCTAAAGCCTAATTTTTCTTGTAGTGAATGACAAGTTTGAAAATAAAACATTAGAGGAAAGAAGAAAGAACTAAAAAAAATTAGAATGTTGTTATATTACTTTACAATTCATAAATAAGGGGAATCCAAGGCCAGTGGTAGAGGTAAAGGGGATGGTTAACCTGAGAGGTGAATGTAGGGGAAGCATAGTGCTTAATCCCAATAATAAGATTTATGAAACTTTTGGGAAATTGAGACTTGCTCGGACTCAATGATCTAAGGGGCCTTTATGTCATTCCATGATTGAAGCATTGTTTTCAGTTGCTGACAGTGATGTTCAAAAGATACCTTTTGAGGAAGTATTCGATCGCACTCAACAATATGAAGGGGATTATTGTCCAGGACTAGGATCCTTTTTTTCTTTTTTTTTTTTCTTTTATAGGTCGAAGGGTATTTGCCACTACTTGAATGCCTAACATGAGTTATTGTGGAGGCTTAGACTAGATCACTCCATCAATAAAGTTATAAAATGAAATAATCATTGCTACGATATACAAATCTTAAGATATCATCATGCACATGGGAGCTAACGCTCTTACCAATTAGTAACAACATTTCAATTACCCATTATTAACTTTGTTTTATAAAGTTTTGAATCCCATATCTATCTTAAGACAAAATTTACTAATAAATGTATGGTTGGGTTTAATAACAGATTGACCAAGTGTTAGCAAGTGGCTAGCATGATGGTGATTCCGTAAAGGTAATGTAGCTTCTTATTAAACAATCTTTGTGCAATGAGTGGCATGCCAAAATATCATGTTTGACAAACATTGCACAAGTTCATCGTTAAGAAGTATAATGCAAGTTAGGCATTATGCCAGAGAGGATTTTACTTCTAATGTCATTCCTTCCCTAGTTCCTAACATGTCTCAAAAAGGAGAGAATAACAACTTTAATGTAATGGGGGTACCAAGTGAAAGCATTGAACTCCTCTCTTTCTTAATAGAGTGACTAAATGTATGTATATGGATTCAAATAAAATAAACATGTGCATATTGCATGAGTCACACATTACATGTGGCATGTTAAGAGTAACATGAAATGGCACAGAAGGGATGATTACAAGATAAATGGAATTGGAAAGGGCAATAAGCAATATCAATAGTCCAAACGTACTTGTGATAAATGAAGGAGTTATCAAGTATCAAAGTCTACTAGTAGTGATGAATAAGTTTTGCTTTTGAAAATACACAAGTGTTTGATCTTTTGAGATATAAATCCATCAGCATAATTACATATTTATCAAATTTTTAGTCCTTCGAATGAAAAGGGATAGAGGGTATTTATAAAGGTCAGTGATAAATGTTATCCGTCAGAATTAATATCAAGAAACTTTGAAATTAGATAGGTTAATTCCAATGGGTTTTACTCCAAACTTACTATACCAATTCTTCTTTGATTATTTAAATAATGACTGGACTTGTTGGACCCTATCATTTAGCTTATGAGTCAAATTTAATATTTAATAAAATAATTTTTAGCCCTTTATAAGGCAAGGTATTAACTGTCCACAGCGTATGACATCCAAGAAGACTAAAAGCATGCAAAAGCAATTTGGTCTTCAACCAACAATTCATAGTAATATCTCTTCATCTGTTTATTATTTTTTTAATTTTTGTAACTCTCATCTTCCCTCTGTCTTTTTGCAAGTGAAAAGGAGTTGAAGTTTTTGAAAATAAAAACAAAATGAACCTATTTGTTGTGCATTTGACCATGAAGTAACTATGATTGTGTTCATCAAGACTTAATCCCTTTGCCTCATTCTCTTTTTAATTTTCCTTCTTATTTTCTTGTCTTGGCCATCATATGTTTACTCTTGCTATATCTTTCATAAAATTTGATTTATTCTTGTTTTGGCTCTTATGATTCCTTCATATGATATTGATGTTGTATTTGTTGCAACTTTAGTAAACAATAGAAGTGTTAAGGAAAGAAAGAAAGAGAATAAAATAACCACCTATCCAATTACTCTAAATTAAATTAAGAGTAGCAGGGGTATGGATTAATTTTGTTAGGGATATAAATCTTAAATTCTTTCCAATAGCAATTGTCTAGTTACATTAAAGGGTAGTAATTTCAAACAAATTTAAAGTGACATATGTTCTTGACAATATAAACTTCTTGTAGTTGAATTGCATTAGGATTAATTATTTCTTGATTTCTTATGTTACCACTACATTATAGCTTACATCATGTTTGATCATTGTGCATGGCTTCTAAATAACCCTTTAGGCTTGATCTCCTATCGCTTTTATATGTGTTGATTGTGAGGTGTGTGTTTTTTTTGCTCTTTTTTGCTCTTTTTTTTTGTCTATATGTTACTTTCCCTTACTTTAATCATCATCTTCGATTTTATATTTAAATTTACCTCATCATATGGCATGTGCATACATGGGTCTATGCATATTACTTCAAAGCTGATATTTTGTGTGTTTCTACATGTATTTTTGGTTATTTGTTTTTTTTAAGTAAGTAATTAATTTATCAATTTTCATTGATCAACAGCTTGCTTGGAGCCTAGTGATATAATTCTTTATGATCAACCTATCCTAAAAGTGTCTTTTATGTTGTATGATGGCCTTATTTATTCATATAAGAAGAGTAATTTTAATAAGTAACCACAACATTTCATTTATTTTAATAACAAGTAGGTTTAAGGACTTCTTGTTAGATGTTGAGGTTGGTTTCTTGCTCTTAAGAGCTTCTCTTTTGTTTAGCCCTCTTTCTTACAAGTGCTATTTGATCAAAATCTTCTCTTTTTAGTGGAATCGCTAAATGATGTCTGAAAGTGGTGTCAATGATGGTTGCTCAAATGCTTTAGATGACTTTAGAGAAGCCTTAATCTAATGACACATGGAAGGATGTGATTAGAGAAGCATGGGAGGAGGAACAAATGATCTTAATAACTTGCTTGTATGTAATAGATGAGAGCTATTGAGTGTTCTCACATTAGGAGTTTGATTGTTAAGAGAAAGACTACAATAATATGATGGTATTTGTTTCTATATTCTAAGTGCATTGAGTGAAGAAAAGGAAATGCCTATTTATTGAATTTTAAGCTTACCCTTAGTTGCAGGATAAATGCATAATGTCACAAATTGTACTTAAACTTTGGCAAAATATGTAATTAGATACCTAGACTTTAAAATTAATCAATTTAGTACTAAATTTTAAAATTGATTAATTTAATACTTGAAAAACTTTAAAATTAATCAATTTAATACCTGAAAGAGTTGATGAAGGTATTATTGGCATGCATAAAAATTCTTTTAGATACTTAATTGATTGATTTCAAAGTTCAGGTACCTAATTATATATTTTGTCAAAGTTTGAGTACCATTTGTAACATTAATCTAGGATAAATCTGGAAATTGATGGATTAAATGGGCCTTTTATGATATCTTTTGGTTCTCCTTGAGATGCATCCTTCACTAATATGAAGTTACTTTTCCACCCTTTCTTATATGCATATCTTTATTTGACAAAGGGTTAATGTCGCAAAAATACCTAAACTTTTGCAAAATATGCAGTTAACTATGCACTTTTATTTGATCGATTTAATACTTATCTTTACTTTTTCATGTTCACTTTTAGCACTTGTTAACTCAACTGAATTTGTTATTTTTGCTGGCAATATGACGTGGCAGGAAATACATAAATAAATAATTTTGGTAAATTACACTAGAAGATCACAACATTTGGGGTTAAGTTTATTTGAAGCCACAATTTTTTGAGTGGTTCATTTGAGATCACAACATTCGGAAAAGTGGGTTAATTAAGGTCACTAGTGACAAGTGTCACAACATGGCAGATTATTTGAGTTTTAATTAAAATTTTCTCCTGCTGACACATATCAATGATAACTTCAATTGACCTACTTCTCTAAATATTGTGATATTAAGTGGATTACTTGAAATGTTATGCAATTAAATGAACTTACCCCCAAACATTGTAAACTTCTGGTGTAATTTACCCTAAATAAGTTTTATGCTTCAAAGTTAGAATGACGTACAAAAAGAATAAATAATTTTTCAAATCAAAATGCAAATTAAAGTTGACATCTTTAATGTAACCCAAGTTTAGTTGAGGTATGACCTTAAGGGAAGTGAGAATTTTGAAGAAACCTATGTTCATCATGAAGGTTTCTTTGTTTCGACAAATATTTTACCTCAAAATCATTATCACAACCATCATAATCACTAACCCACTATTTTTTTTTTAACAACCAAAGATTTCCCATTCCCATCAATCTCATTGTTCTTAAAACCAATTCCATCACGATGAACATTCACATGATCAAAACTTTCTTCCTTAAACACAAAAACCAGAGTCTAGAACGCATTCCCAATTCCTCAGCCAGATCAAACTCCCCAATCATGTACTTATCATCATCATCCGACGCAAGATTCACTAAAGTCTCAATCCTTTTCCTATTACTCAATGCGAGAAGCTGGTATTTAAGACTAAGAGGTAAAGCATGAGGGCAAAGGAGTGAAATCTTATAATGTAGTTCAAAGGAAGTAATGTGTCAATGATAGGTTATGATATAAGTCTCACCACTAAAGTAATAAAGAATGTTGTTTGGTGGGGTCGGAGCAAGATAGCCATTGAAATTGAAAATGAGCTTGATTTTTGAAGCAGGGTGATGTTGATAGGTTGATAGTGGTTCTTTCAAGGCCAAAAAGATTAAATCTTGTTGTTTTGCTTTTATGTGGCTTTTGAATGAGTTTGTTTGATTAGAAGAGAACAACATAACAATGCAATACTAAGTGTAGAGAGAGAGAGAGAGAGAGCGGAAATAGGTGAGTTTCTTTTAATGGATTTTTAAAGGATTTGATTTTGTACATCATTCTGGTTTGAAATAATAAAATTATCTCTTTAAATCATTCCTACTATGTGTCACTTGCTAATATGTTTGCATTGCCAGCTAGGATAACAAAGTTAGATTAGCTAACGAAGTTATCAAAAGTGAATACAAGTACGTATTAAATTGATTAAATGAAAGTGTAGGTAGTTAATGGTAGTTTTGTATCTTTTGTGACATTGACCATTTCATAAAACCAGTTTTGACCAAAGTCTTAAGAAATCTTAATAAAAAAATCTTCTTAAATTCAAGATTTGAGGAATGAACTTGATGTTCATCTATTCTCTTGCTTATTCACACATGCATGCTACTTTCTTTTTCAATTTACTTGAATCTCTTTCACTTGAATTTGATCTTAGTTTGTTTTTATTTTAAATCCTTGCAAATAATTTTACACAAATATACTTATTCCTTATCCTTTTTTATTTTAAAAAATCATATTCTTGGAGCCTCTTTCATAGTTATCTCCTACACTAGAGTCTTGATCCTTTATCTCTTTTGTTTTAAATTCAAAATTGATAACCAACCCTCAAATATTTTGGAAACTCTATGCTGATAAATTTTAAACATCGATGAAGATCCAAAGTGTATGTTGAAACTTATCACAAACACCATTCACAAGCTTTAAGGTCTAATATCCCCAATTATTTGTGTTTTCTTTGATAAGATTATTGGAGCTGCTTAGAAGTTATTTTTCATTGAAATCCTCCACAAAATTAGAGAGATAAGATCGAACCAATTTAGTTAAGTTCCACATCAAGCCAACTTAGAAAATCTTAACTTTTTAGTATGATCATATCAAAAATAATAGGTGCTCTTTCTTTTTTAATATATTTGAGTAAATTTAGGATTACATAAAATTCCTAAGCTATATCAAGTGACACCATAAGGTCTTAACTAATTTTTTGTCTAAATGAACTTAGTCATCAACCATTATTTCTACCATCACCATGTAGAGAGAGTTTTCTTATCGTAGAACCAAAAATAGCCTTTATAAAACATAATCACAACTTGCTTGATTTCTACAATCTAAATGATTTTCGTCTACATTCAATATAATTGGCTTCTATGTTTAAGATAACTTGTTACTACAATCATTAATTTTCAACTATACACTTAACAAAATTAATTAATATTAAAAGTATGTTTTTTTTTCATCATTAAAATACAAAAATATACCCAACACTTTTCACTTTTTCTACATTCTATCCATCAAGAATTGTTCTTCTCCCTTCCTATACAATTGTAGCACATTATCACTTGGTGCCAAAAGAGCTCATTTAACTTTAGCTTTATCAATCATGTGCTAGTTTTCATCATTAGTGCATTCAATCTTAAAGTGTTAAATGATATGGATTTCCATGTTTAACAAAATCTTATAGTGGAGAATAGTTTATAATGACTCATTTTATTTAGCTAATTTGGATCATTAACACTATGTTTGGGATGGGAAATGAGAAGAAAAGAATGGGAATGGAAGGAATTACATGGGAAATATTTAAATTCTATTGTTTGGTTTAGAAACAAAAATTGGAGGGAAAGGAAAATGGAAAGATTGATTTCCATGGACTCGACATATTTTTTTCTCCAAAATGTATTAAAAAGGACTCCGGCCGGGGGGGGGGGGGGGGGGGGGGGGGGGTTGTTATTTTTTATGGTTCATTAGTATTTTTATTTTATTCATCACTTCACTATAAGCAATGATTATTATTCTTTTCATTTTCCTTTTCCCCTTTAATCAAACACATTGAAAGGAATTAAATGCTCCCACAATTTTTTCCTCTAGTTTTTTTCCTTCCATATTCATTCCCTTGTATAAAAGAAAACCTAGAACTTTAGAGTTTATTTGGTTTGTCTAATTTTAATTATTTTGACATCTTATTTTTGTTATTTTCAAACAGTCTGTTTGTCAAAAAATAAATATAGATAAAAAACAAACATTTTTAACCATAAACATATAAAAAAAAACCGAATACAAATAAGATATAAATACATATCATATATAAATAAGATACGAATAAAAATCGAATAATCCAAATGAACCCCAAAAGTTTGCTATGTATGAACCACTTCGTTACGAGTTAAAAAAAAAAAGAAGGTATATATAGCACTAGGAGTTCAGTTATGGAATGTCATGGCTAAAGAAATGGACAGCTTTCTTGCTAATTACAACATGAAATATCCTACCTGAACAAAAAAAAGAAAAGAAAAGAAAAGATAGCTCTTCAGTTGCTCTATTATTATTATTATTATTATAAAAGAAACAATGAAAAGCAAAGTTTCAGCGGCAAATTATTATGTTCTTATGAAGAAATTAAAGAGAAACTTGTTGAACAGGAATTAAGAAATAAGCTATTATAATTCCTTATGAGTTTAAACAACTTCTGCAAATCAAATCTTGCAAAGATCCTTTTCCAACCGCAAGTGAAGCTTTTTAATTAATTTAGGGGTAAAAAAACGAAGAGATCTTCTCCTTTTTTGTAATAGCTGATCATTCTATACTTTTATATGTTTAACTTCAAGTTTTGGTCATAATTATATGTGTTTTTATGCTCTTGTAGGCAAAAAGGAGCTTCAATTGCAAAACATTAAGAAGCCAAGAACATGGGTGAAAGACTGTTAAAATTGAAGGTAGAAATGATTAGATTGGAATGACATCAAGTAAGAGCTAATTTTTACAAATGATTTATAATCTAGTGGCATCTCCTCTGGCATCTCGTGTGATGGGTACTCGAATAGATTTGATTCTTTCCTCCTATCGCAATGATAAAAAGTCAGCCGATTTTGTGGCACAAGAGAAATTCCTTATAATACTATTTAACTTTAGTCAAGTCACTTTGGATGGGTTCAGACCAAAGCCACAAGATTTGGACTAAGTGGGAAAATTTCATCGACCGAATCATCCCTTGTATGTTTGCGTGTTCGTCCCACTTCCTGGGCAAGATGCCATTTCTGAGTCTCCAACTAGATATCACTCAATAAGATTAGGTGAAAATAGTCATGCATTGTTAAAAGAAAAATATATAGATTTTGTCATGCAGACCTCACTTCCATTTTTGCTTTTGTATAAATATTATTGTTATAGGTAGGCCTTGAGTCGTCTTTATTTCAAGGTTCTTGATACCATGTTCGAAGTTAATGACTTCCTAATAGAGCTTTTCGGTGGATAATATTGAATCCTTTGATAGACATGATGACCAATAATTAGTTTTAGATCCCTAAAACAAATAAGATGATTTTAAATACAAAATAACCAATATAACAAATCACTATGCAAATCATAATCTTACTAAATAGTCGTCTTTTTAACATGTTATTTAACAAAAGTTGTATAGTACTAAATTGCTTTTTATTAGCGAATCACATTTCTAAAATGCGATTAAGGTATTAACACATTAGTTGCACTTTATATACGCAACTCATGCATTAATAATATAATCACGTCTTAATGATATAATTCTGTATTGGCATTTTGATAATTAATTTTATATAGTTTTTATGAGTATAAGCACATCGATAATTATACAATTTCTTTTAGTTTTAACATTCAATTTGTTATTTATTACTTGCATATGGCCATTTATATTATAATATCTTTACTTAGGAAATCTTCTTATAACCTCACTAATAAAGTTGAGGGATTCTTGAAGAACATAACTCCTTAATTAGTTTATATATCACTTTAATAATCTTATAGGATAAAGATAAGTAGTTTTACATATGATACAACATCCTACCTTATGCATTACAATCAATAAGTCTAGGAACTCACATCTAGTAGATGTGGATTTCAATCAAACATATGCTATGTCGGAAAACATGCATCAGCATCTACTTTGATTTGATCAAAACACATGTAATGTCAACTAATAATAACCACAATACACTAGTGCACATTTTTTTAAAAGATTAGCTTTATTGACAATTTCTTTCCTATATAATTTAAATTACTGGAAAATGGTGGTCATTCCTTTTAGATATGGAGTACTGCCAGTGCATCCATGGGCAAGCGATCTAGTTTTATCTAAAAGCAAACTTGTTTAGACAACCTTTAAAGAGCAAACTCCACAACGAACTCACACAAGAAAAGCTTTAACACTTGCAACAGAATATAAAAAGCAACATATTCTAGTAACCTCGACTGCTACTTCCATGTCTTTCTGAATACCAGAACTTTGAGAGGATGGAAAATTTTTCTTAGCATATCCCTAGTCATGAGCAGAAAATTTAATTAGTTAATCAACAAGGATCAACTAAGCATAAAAAGAATGAACATATATATGTATTACTAATTAGACCCATATGCCATCCTAAATTCTTTTATTTCCTTCATTGCTCAATTTTTCTTCCCTGTTCTCAACGCTCTTGAAATTGCTTGAATGGTGGAAGGAGATGTCCGGCAACAGCCTCCAATCAACTGAGCTCCAGAGTTGCGCACCGTGTAGCAAAGAACTCGAATTTATCATCGCCAAAACATTTTGATGGCTGCAAGCACACGTTAGTTAGAAAATGGAAGAGGAATGTCCATTTGGTTATTTGTGCTATGTTCTTGAAAGAGGCAACTAACCAGCCATTTTTTAGCTCTGCCATCCCACACCTCACCGCTATTCGGATAAACTACAATGGGCTTGTTCGTTAACTGGACAAAAAACATGTAGAGAAACATTAGAAGTGAACATTGTTTATCCTTTGTCCAAAATTCATCGTTTACATAGAAAAGCAATATACCTTCTTAAATTTGCAAATTAAACTTTCAACAAAATGAGGAGGGCACAATTTATCCCAAGTGCATTTACTTTATCACTCTTGTTCAGAATATCAAGACATTCCTCAAAGCTCTCTCTGAGGTGCAGTTTCACCATTAACAGAGGTGAAGCAGATCCAAGATGGGATGCTGACGTTCTCTTCTTCAAGCAACTCAGCACACGCCTACAGATTAAAATCATATATTGAAGGAAAAATTGAGAAGTTGCAAAGCAAAACAACATATCAAATGGGAAAGGACAGCGCCGCTATATGATATAATGAATCTGAAGTTTCCTAATCATTTTTCTCTTAAGGATTGCTCACTTTTAAAGTTTCCTAATCAAGCTTGGTGAGATTACAAAGTATTCCAAAAGAAAAAAGAAGAATACAAAGCAATGCACAGAGGAGACAATATCCATGAGGACGCTTGTTTCAAATTTATATTGTGGACAATGGCTTTGAGCATCGTCAGGCAACATTATCACCAACAAGTTTTTCCCAAATCAATGAGGATCATGGTCAGCATAGCAAAATTTCCCTGTCTCTGAATATTTCGGTTACTATTTGAAACAAGTGTAATTACCAGACGGACACAATAACCCTGCCCTTGGGTGCATCGTATCCAATTAGATATTGAACCTTTTGAAGTATAAAATATCACTTGAAACAATAGCAAGGACAGCATCACTGTATGCATATCCTAATCACACGGCAGAGGACCATCCAGATTGGAAGAAGACCTAATTTAGAGTGACTAATAAAAATTCTTCACATTTAGTGGAATTTTCTAATCGCCATTATTATCCTAAATTCTCCAGAATGGTGGACATATTGCATGTACCATAATACCATGATCCTCGTTGATTTACAAGACTCAAGACTATTATCATACTCCAGTATAGAAGAAAACAACAATAAGTCTCTAATCCTTCCAATGTTTATTGTAGGATTCAACATGGGGTTCAGGTATGAAATTTAATATGGATAAGTATAAGATTATCATAACTAACATTGAATGCTAACAAGTCATGCGATGATGAATCTCCAGAAAGAAAAATGTGATTGGAAATTAAGTCCAGAAAAAAGAACAGACCTGAGCTTCAAGTTTATTAGGGATGGTCTCAAAAGCAAGTAAATCTGCACCAGCTTGGACAAGAAGCTGCAATCTGCGTCTATGAAAGTCCTTGAGCTTATCTAATGTTACTTCAGGACCAAAAAGCCACTGCAGGCAGATGTTGTAGATCAGATGAAAAGAAAATCAAGAACATAAGCTTGAGGATTAAAATGTTTAGTTCCATGGCTTCCAACACTTTGAAATCTGAATAGACAAATTGAAGGGAGAATTAAAGTATAAGTACTAAGAGCCACGCAGTCAAACTTTTAGATCACACCAGTATCTTGAAGATGTTAACGAGCCCTCATTGGTTTAACAAGAAAATAAAATCCTATTCCATAAAAACAACCAAACCAAATCACATGGTGTTGGAATCGACAATAGTCACCTGTACTCTGAGCCATCAGCAAGATATGCTCCATAACTTCCAATTGAAGCTGCAACCAAAGCCTTATTGTATCTATGTCCAGGAATCTTTTTTGTCCACTCCCAGAACTTATCACGGGTTTCTACAGCCAATTTCACACTTTTCTCTAGTAATGACTCTGCATCTTCAATTGATAGTCCCTTGGACAAAAATCCAGGAATAGTGGCCTGCCCACAAAAGCAGGGGAGGGAGACCGATCAAAATAAATTTTCACAGCATATCTAAACATTAGCTGCATTACACTTTTAGCTTGCACACTCGATGCAAAGAACAGCCATGACCTTCTTTTCAAAACAAAGACAAGTAGTCCCAGATACATTTCTCATGAACTGAAGTAATACATATAATACAAGAACATCAACATTATCGAATTAAAAAATTTTCCAACTAGAGCCATTTAAAAGAGATGCATGTTTTTGATTGAGAAAACAAATTCATCACATTCACACACTTAAAAAAGAAAGCCCACCTGATAAGAAGAAGTGACCAATAATCTGCACCAGCTTCCAAGTATTCCCAGTGAACCTACATGAAGATAAACAAACATGCATGAGACATCTTGTAAAGTAATACTGGATGTGACTTGTGAGAAGGGTAGGACATTGATCATCAGTCCAAACTTTTCCATCCCCCAAAATTTGGATGGCTGATCCTCTTCTGTAGAGGGAAGTTTGCTGGCATGAAATAAATGTACAAGACATTTTAAGCAAATCCCCTTAGATATATACATTTAGATATCAGAAAAAGCGATAGAAGGAACAATTACGATGATCCTGGATCTAACAAGGCGGTGCCAAGTGCAACGTAAAACATACAGATCATATTGCTTATAAAACAAGAAAGAAATACAAAGGACGCAGAGAGTGATAGAAACAGAGAGAGATGAAACGTACAAGTTGGATGAGCTGAGGGTCGTCGATCAAACAAAGAGCACTCCAAAGAGGGTCGTTAATGGAGGCACCATGTTTCTCAAGCTGTGTAGCGAACCCACCATCGATAACCGCGCATCCGCCAGCTTATCTATGAGATCTTCCAACACGCCTCTTTTCTCGTCGAACCCCATTTTATTCTCCCTTTACAGATAGATCGAAATGAAGAAAGAATGGACAGTTTTTTGCCCTTTTTGTGGGGTTGTGAAGTAGTAAAAGGGGATTCTATATGCTGTGCATTTTATGGCGCCGGTGGATGGAGTGGGACAGTTACGTTAACATTTGGCGTGTTTTTTGTTCCCTTTCGAACCTGAACGCGGACTATAAAACAGTTCATGTTCATTATTTTACAAGTATACAGCCTTAAACCTCGGTAAGATAAGATTGATTGCTTGTGTTGTGTTGTTGCTTGCTTGGTCATAGACCCTGGGCCTTTCGGCTTTTTGGTCACACCGCCGACCCAAAGTCCAGAGTCCAAGTCCTTGTAATCCCAGCTATGAGCTAGCTATCTTTTCTTCACCAACTCCCCTTTCTTTTTTATTTATTTATTTTATTTTATTTTCTATAGGTTTTAATGAATTTCAACACGCCCACCTAGAATTGAACATCCCACCTAGAATTGAACATCCCACCTACCCAAAAGACATGTTTCCAATTTAAGTCCCATTAATTTTTATAAGAAAGTTCGTGATTTCATCATTTTTTATATTAATATGCTTTTTTATGTGTTTTATTGTATTTAGGCTTTCTTTTAGTTGATTCAGTTCATACTGTTTGTCTATAAATATATAGATGAAAAGTAGACATTTTTACTTATAAATAAATAACCAACATATATACATGTAGATCAGATATAGATATAAATAAAAATTTAACAATTCAAACAAGTCTAATAAAAATAAAATTGTTTCCCAATGATTAATTCACAAGTACATATCAAATGTATTAGTAGTTAAATAAATTGATATTAATATGACACTATAAATATATTGTTTCGAACAATTTATTAAAAATAAAAGCATCGATATAAATGATTTTCATAATATTTTGAGAAGCCCTTAATTTTCTTTCCTCATTAGAAAAAAAAAAAAAAAAAGCTAATGACATTGTAACCTAGTGACATCCATCGAAGTCCTGATCATTCAAGTATCTAGTTTGTTTCCTGCGGTAGCATTGTAATGGTCTATGTGGCCACGTTAATAGTCCTTGTGGCCCATCGAAAAAAATGCAAAAAAAAAAAAAGATCAATTATGATAGAAATTAAAATAATAATTATTTTCTTAAACTAATGCTTCTAAAGATGATTAAAAGATATTTTAATTTTAATAAAGGTAAGTAGATTTCTTAAAAGGGATTAAGATTTTTTAATAAAATAATGTAAAAGAAAACGTTTTTCATTTAAAGAAAATTTTTTTCTTTTAGTATAAGGATGAAGAATTTTAAAAAAAGGGGAAATTATTCTTCAAAGAAATAATTTTTCTTTTTCAAACAAATACTCAAATAAGATTTGTCAATGGAACCTAAGAGGGAAAAGATCGAAGTCATCCTTCTTTTTTTTTTTTTTTCCTTGAGACTAGGATGGACAAGGATTAGTTTGGTTTGGTTTTTATTAAAACCATAATTTGATTCGGTTTTTTCATCCAAAACCAGACAATTAAATAATGGTTTAATTCAGATTTGAAATTTTCCAATCCATTAAATAATAGTTCGATTCGATTTAGATTACATATTAGATTAAAATTCTACTTAAAATTTTTTTTGTTTTAATCATTTACATTTGTTCGAATATTCAAATATTTATTACCTTATAAAGTTCAAATTACAAATCACAATAAAATACTTTATAAATCCATAGTATTTATAATTTATAGTCCTACGTAAAATCATTCACTCGCCATTCATTAGGGCTGTGCAAAAAAACCGACTGAACCGTGAACCGAACCCGATCGGATCAAATCGAACAGAAATTTCGGTTTTTTTTTTTTAAACGGTTCGGTTCTCGGTTCAGTTCATTGAAGAGCAAACGGTTCGTGGTTCGGTTCGGGATCATGAACCGAACCGTATGGTTCGAACCGAACCGTTTTATATATTAAAAAAAATTAAACATATTATTTTTACTCTTAATTGTTTTATTAATGGTACATATCTATGTCACAAATTTTAAAAACAATTAATTTTTTTAAATAAATTAATTGTTTTTAAAATTTTTTACTTAGATATGTGTTAGTCATTAGAATAAATTAGATTTTTCATAATATATTTCAATTGTTATGTTATCTATAAGTAAGATAGATTTTAGAATTTAAACTCTAGTATTCTAACTTAAAAAAATTAATTGTTGTAAAATTTTTTTACTTAGATATGTGTTATTCATTAGAATAAAATTAGATTTTTTATAATATATTTTAATTGTTATGTTATCTATAAGTAAGATAGATTTTAAAATTTAACCTCTAGTATTCTAACTTTTGCATATTTCTTTTCCATTTGTCTTACTAATTAATCTAGTTCTATTATTTAGTTACTTATTGATTTATAATTGGTAATATGTTAGTTAGAAGCATACAACGAATTACATTTTATGTCTTATATTGAGATAAAGTCTAGTATATCATTATCGTTCAAGATAATTCAAAAAAATGAGACTAGTCATGGTTATAATTTTATAATGGATGAAATTTTTTCCTTCCTATAAGTTTTACATGTTTATTTGATAAATGATTAATTTTAAATATTATTTTTTATATTTGCATTAGTGATAAGAAATATGTAATTGAATATTTTCGATAGAATATATTTTTTATTTTATGAAAAAAACGGTTCGAACCGCAAACAGAACCATACCGGACCGTTTTTTTTCGGTTCGAAAAAATTACGAATCGAACCGTATAGTTAGGTTCGAATTTAAAAGGAAAACCGAACCGTAAATTATGGTGCAGTTCGGTTTGAGATGCAAACCGAACCGAACTGTACCGTGCACACTCCTACCACTCATCATCCACCAACAAAGTGCATTTACTATCTAATACATAGTTAGTCATGATTTATAATTCTCAATAAAACCATTAAGTCAATTACCTATCAACAATTTTTTAATCAAAATAAGAAATAATAATAATAATCTACCAACAAAAGCCATTTGCGAATAAAAATGATCTAGGTAATAAAATATATTGAATAATTAATACATTATAAGAGTCCTAAGTAAAGAAACAAAATTATACTTTATAAAGTTAAAACAATTAATAAAAAAATTAAGCCATCAACAGTAGAATATATATATATATATATTATACTAAACCTAAAAAGTTCAATAAAGAATAAGTTAATATTAGTAAAAAATCATAAAATAATAAATTTCATAATAAAACCATAAGAACTTTACGATCTCTAAAATCATCATAAGAAAACAAGTAAATTATTATATGCTTTTCTAAAATGGTTTGATTTGGTTTTACAGATTTGTTTGGTTTATTCCTTCAAATCAACCATAAATTTATGGACTGATTTGGATTAAAAATTTTATAAATAAAATTTTTAAGAATACCATATTTTTCGATTTGATCTGATTGGGTTACAAAGTGGTTTGATTTGATCATTTTTTACCCACTCTCGTTGAAACAATAGTTCTTGTTTAAACTATGCATAAGGTTCCCATTTTTCTGAGTTCATCATCCTTATTTAAAGTCAACTCATAATTAATTTGGAGTTTTAAAGTAATTCTATTGGTCATGGTGGGTAAAGACCCAGTTAGCCAGTTAGGCTCGTAAGTAGTAAGTAGGAATTAGAAATTAAGTGAGCCCTTCAAGGGTAGTTGAATATCTCAGCTTTGTATTAAAAAGTCAAAAAAGTGATAGATTTTGAGTGTGAACAGTTTTCTAGTTTACTAGGAAGATTAACAATACTTTTGAGAGCTACGCGACGGTGTGTTTGGTCAGTCTAGATATCTTCGAACTCACAAGCGACAAAGTCAAACATTAGAATTATCATAGGACAGAAGAAATGGAAAAAAAAAAAAATCAGAGATGGTATTATCTGATATGCATTAGTCTATGAAAATTATGTTATCCTACGCACAAGATTAATTTAATTTTCAAATAGAAAAAAATAAATTGCTATTTTCTAGGATATGCTATACGTAAAGTGCGGTGGATTTCGAAGTGTGTAAAAACTTTTTGTTATTAGGCTTTCAACGAATATTTTCAAGCACCGGGAATGAAGGTCATAAATAAATAGGTTAGCCTAAAGTGGGGTAATCAATCTCCAGCATGTTGTATATCATTTTTTGTTTTGAATGTTAAAAACATAATTTATTTGATTTTAAAAAAAAAAGAGAGAGAGATTTGGTTTTTAGCAAGTAAATGATCCACGATGAATAGGTTTGTAAAAGATAGATGGCTTTAGCAAATGCAATAAGTGGTTTCGATTGACGATGTGATATATTATTTTTCCTTTTCTTTTTTTTTTCTTTTTTTCGTTAAACTAGAGCACCATCTTTTAAATTGGTTTTTTTTAGTGCATGGAAAAACAAATATATAAATTTAGAAAAAATTATAACGACCACCCGGTTTAAACTTTTGAAAAAATACAAGCACTCCACTTTTTAAGATATTACAATTTTTCATATACTTTTGTGTAGGCTCTACAATACTTAATTAAATGTCATATAATGCGACAATATCAAGTTGACCTAACACCAAAATAAATACTAAGTAATTTCTATATCATTGCAAACTTCCTAGAAAGTATAAAAAATAATGAAAAGAAACATAATGTATCAAAATATATATTAGAAAAAAAATGAAATTTAACATGTATAAGTTAAAGCAAAATAAAAAAGACTATGTTTGCAACTCAAATACAAAGATCGGTAGTGAAATTGAATAAACTTCTGTTTTTAGACACAAATCATCTATATATATATATATATATTGTTGTGATTTCTCTTTCTTCATATTCTATTCAAATTCAACTAACCTTCACATATATATACATATTAGTTTGTTAAACCAAATGTTTCAAATTGAATTTTGATAAGAAAATATATTATACGATTACTCATTTATTAAAGTTAAGTTACACTTTCTTGACAAAATGTGTTTGTGATATGTTGAGTTTGTAATAGGGATGCAATTGAGTGGGTTATTATAGAATACCCAACCCATTAAAAACCCTATAAGGTTTGGGGTAAGGTTTTTATAATCCTATTGGGTTTAGGGTTAGATTGTTTGTCATAGTTATGACCCAGCGGGAAATATAACCCTCTAAAATATAATAAAATATGAAATGAAAAATCAAATAAAAGCTCAATTCAAATTCATAAGAAAACCTTAGAGAATCAAAATCATTGTCACTCTTTCTGCTAGTTCATAATTCTGCATTTATCTAGGTTAAACCAGTATTCATAATGTATAGTACATTATATATATGTTAAGTTATGTTATGTGTAATAGTTGAATTTTCACAAATAATATGTTAATTTTTTGTTTGAAAAAAAATATAAAATCCATTTTTTGCCCATATTCTTTGGAGATATTATTCTTTGTTTAAATAGTTTGACTTGAATTTTATCATTTATTTTAGGGGTCGACTAATTTTTAGTTTTTATTATATGCATAGATTATCCTCAATTGATTAAAACGGGGTGAGGAGAGTAAACCTAATATACCATAGGGGTGGATTTTAGTATAGCAATAAAAACCCTATAGAGTTTAGGGTTGGGCTTAGGATACTCCATAGGAAAGTAGGTCAATTTTAGGTTTTATATAACTCATCCTAAACTTGCCCTGGTTGCATCTCTAGTTTTAATTTTGAAATTTGTGAGTTGAATTTATGTTTGGTCGAAATGTTGTTAGACCTAATTGAACCAAGTTAATGCCTGGACGCTAGACATGCCTCAGGGCATGGTATTTAGACATTAGCATGATTAGAGGACTAATCATGTGAATTTCTATTAGTATCTAAACGACAAGGGTTGATGTTTGGACATTAGACATCTTTCACATGATAAAAATGTTTCTAATCATATTGCAATGGGTTAGCATTTGGATGTTAGGGCGTAGTGTCCAAATGCTAGTAGGGTTCATAACCTTCTATGCCTTGTTTTTAAAGATGACACTCGAACACTAGTTGATAGGAAACTGGTCGTTAGAATCATTTACTGTAAGAGCAAAAGTAAGAGAAATTAGCCAACAACCAAATGACTTAAAAGAAATTATAAACAAAGGTTATTTGATAGATTTTATGTTATTGGTTGAGCTTATTAACTGGCAATATGTCTCCTTGTATCAATTCTCTCATTAATTTGCTTTTGTACTTAATTTGAATTTTTTCTTGTAAAGTGAGAGGGAGTACTGCCTTTTAGAGATTAGTTTGCGAATTGTTATAACGCACTATTAAGATGTTTTTCTATTGTAAATTTAGTAAGTGATTGAGTTAACCTGATGAGATAAGGAAAAAGGCATAATACTTGCGAGATAGTGAATATTTGTTATTTGTGCTTGTTGTATATCTTCTTAGAAGCAATTTGTTGTGATCAATAAAGTGCTTGTGAAGCCTTCCTTTGGAGGCCTTTGTACGTTCATGAAGATTAGGGGCCGAACTAAACTCCATGTTAAAAGCTAGACATGATCTCTTATTTCTTCTCTTTTACTTTGCTACAATTTATTTGTTATTGTTTGTCTACTATTAGATTGCATTATTTAGATATTAAAATAAAAAAAGGATAAAATAGTTCTAAAGTTCAAATTACACCCTCAAGCCTAGTTGTTAATCTGTATCTAAATTGGTATTAGGGTAAGACCCTAAGTTTTGGTGCTCAAGAGAAAGTGTGTTTTAGGTCCTTAAGGGACAAATCCTTATTGCTACTAATATAGATGGATCCAAGTACAAATGAGTACAAAAAAGGTAAGCCTTGTTTTGTAGGTACCCTTACAGCATGTTAATTGAACTAATATGGTATAGTGTTCTAATCCTTGGACTTTGAGTGTCAAATTATTATTGATGTGCCTTGTTAAGGGATCAACGTTGTTGTTTACATCTCAACTTTACATTTTCTTGGAATTATATATGTAACATTTTAAATTGTCAATTTGTACACCCGATTAGATGTCTGATTGCTGCCTTTTATACCTCATCTATCTCATTAACTATTGTTATCTCTATCACCAGAAGCAGCCAATCACAATGCGACACTTGCAATGTTTTATATTAAATTATATATTGATATTAAGTTATATTGCAACATAACTAAAAAAACCACATCATCAATACAAAGCAAAAAGAGATGAGTTATAAATTGTAGTAGCTAAACATCTAATCAGGTATATAATATGATAATTTAAAACTTTAGATGTATAATTGTGAAAAGGCATAAAGTTGAAGTGTAAACTACAACATTGTCCTCTTATTAAGTGAGGGTTTTGAATGAATGATGTTCATACATTCTTGGGTTCACTTAAGCTAATATGTGCTAATTCCGAGATTAGGATGATTAAAATTGAACTCTCTTGGATATCACAACAAAATCAAGCATTTTCATGTCTTAGGAAGCATATTAGATTTACTTGAAATGATAAAAACATATGATGATGTTTTTAGGTAAATTTGTGTATCCTTGAGTGAATTTCAATCTTATTTAATCATATGTGGTTGCAAATTTATTATACATTTAAATGTATGAATTTGGAATAATCTTACATGTTTGAAAAGACAATATGAACATGCTTTAAGAGTTCAATAATATGTTCGTGTGAAATTGAGCATGACTTTATTATTTAGGAAAGTGGTTGATGTTGCCATGTAGTGTTCGATTGGCATGTGAAAATTATGAATGTCTTTGCTTGTTTCCTTTTATATGGCTTGGAGTATTTTTGTCTTTTTGATGAGGCTATAGGAAGAGAAATGTTGAGTAACACAACTAACATGTGTATATGTTTTGCTTGTCTATTCGGAGTAACTTGCATTCCTTCTAGTTAAGGATTAATCTTTGAACTTATTTGCCAAATTTTATTTTAATTTGGATGCAAAGTGATGGGAAGTGTTTTGTCGAGGAAGATTTAATAGTGCAATGATTGTTCTCATCAAAAAGGGAAAAATTGTTGAATAAGAGGGTTTAAGTTGAATTTTAATGAGGAAATACATTGCACTATTTCTCATTTATTAGAGTTAAGTTGCACTTAATTGGGAAAATTTGTTTGTGATATGTTGAGAGCAAGATTGTGCATTATATGAGTTGTATCTATGTTTGTCGAAAGGTTGCAAGACCTAACTACACCACAGTGAACATTAGAGCCCTAGACATTTCTCATAGCATGGCATCCAAATGCTAGGATGAATGTCCATGCCAAAGTGTGGCATCTAGACACTAGCAAGGTTCATAACCTTTGATGCCTTACTTTTGCATATAACATTTGGATAGTAGCTTGTGGTGTTCAGATGCTAGTTGGCAGAAAACTAGTCGTTAAAAGCGTATAATGTATGAGCAAAAGTGAGAGAAATTAGCTAATGACTAAATAACTTGAAAAACCTACAAATAGAGGTTTCCAGGTAGATTTTATGTTATTATTTTAACTTAGTAAGTGTCATTTAATCTCCTTGTATCAATTATCTCTTTAATTTTTCTTGTACTTCATTTGCAATTTCTTCTTGCAAAGAGAGGGTGAATAATGCTTTTTTGGAGATTAGTTTGCAAATTATTGTAAGACACTACTCAAGTGTTTCTCTAATGTGAATTTAAGGAATAATTTAGTTGTGCCTAGTTGGATAAGGAAATATTGTAAAGGCACAACTCTAGTGAGATAATGAGTTTTTTCCCTGTGTAGTGGTAGTATAGCTCGTTGGGAGTAATTTGTTTTGATCAATAAAGTGCTTGTGAAGTCTTCCATTGGGAAACATTGTGAACATATGGAGAATAAAGGGGCACTGACTGAACTTTTTGTTAAAATCCGAACTTGATCTTTATATCCCTTTTCTTTTACTTTGCTGCAATTTATTTATTATTGTTATCTAATTATTAAATTGCATTATTTATGTATTAGAATTAGAAATAAAATGGGATATAACACCTCCTTCTTGAGTTTTAGCCTAGTTGTTAATCGATATTTCACATTCATGTTAAAAAGGATCCTGAGACTTAACATTTGTACATAATTTTTGAATGCAAATGATTCATACTACGTTTATTTTTTTATATTATTTTTCCCATGAGTCATAAAAATGAAAAACATAACAAAAAGAGAGAAATAAGAACATTAGTAGTGGTATATACTAATACTAATAATAATATATTTTTTACACCCTAATATTTTTTTTTTTGTGTAGCGAACAATTGGCATTTTTCTTTTTGTCTATTTAATTTATGTGAATCTTATTTCGGTTTTCTTTATATATATATATATATTAATAAGTAATATTATTTTACTACGTTTATTTTCAATTGTAAATTTAAAATGACATGGAAATTATCAAGCATTTATTTTGTTGTGATGTTAGCTTAATATTTCTACATCGTATGCCATTTAATTAATCATTGGGACGTACATAAAAGTAAAGAGAAATTGTAGCATTTTTAAAAGATAAGGTGTCAATATTTTTTCAAAAGTTATGATCAATGTAATTTTCCCATAAATTTATAAAATTAATATAAACAAAAGTTGAATCTATTTGAAGCTTCTATGTTGATACAAATTTATAGTAAAATCAAGTACCTAACTTTGATAGGAGATATTGTTCAATCATACATCTTTTTAATAGACCCCCTCTCTTCTTCTCTCTCCTCTCCCCTTCCTAAAGCAAACCTTAATTTAAAGGATAAATTGTATATACACCCCTTGAAAATTTTTGAAATTGCATGGATCTTAGTTTTAGAAAACTTAACACTTAAACCCCTTAAAATATTTGTGGGACCCATTTTTTAATATGTTGGCTGTTGATGTGTTATATATATATATTATATATATATATTGCTAACATAAAATAAAATAAATGACCACATTAAATCCCACGTCATGTTTATTTGTTGGTGTTGCAAGTAATTATATTAAAAAAAAATCAATAAAAATGAACAAATGTAAAACAAAAAAAAATAAAAAATATATATAAGAAAATATGTAATTACTATATACTCAATTTAACATGTAAGTTTGTAGTGAAGAATAAAGAAATTAAAAATGTTGTCTTTTGTGCGTGAAATTGATTCTGTAAGTCTAAACCAATCGTATTGAACAAACACAACATACACTACCCATAAGATCTCAGGTTTAGAAAAATAATGACTCAAAATTATTATAAACTAACCAATTTAGGAGGAGCTAGTCAAAAGAAAAGAAGAAAAGAAAAAAAAATGCAAGAGCCATACACTTTATGCATAAGAATACGTTCAATAACAAAGCACTGTAGTATATTTTTGTAGGTTTAAATATTTACTTGCAGAGTTTTAATAACAATTATTAAGCGATTTCCTATCATGGTATTTGATTTTCGATATTTGACATTTTGATTTAATGTCTTGTATATTATAGTTAGGTAAAAGATTTGAATAATTGGGGATTCAAATTGTAATATTTCACAGGGATTAAAATCTTAATTTTTGTAAGTTAGGGTTAAAATTTTTACAGGCTGCAACTTTATTTATTTTTTTTTAAATTGTTTGGGTGGATATTTTCATGGATCCAATTTATTACATGAAAATGAGTTAAATTTTGCAAGACAACAAATAAATAAACATAACATTTAATATATTTATTTTTTAATTCTATGTCTACACACGTCAGTGCTCGGCATATTAAAAAGTGGGAACCATAAATATTACAAGGGGTCTAAGTGCTGCATTTTTTAGTAGGGGTTCGTGCAATTTTAAAAGTTTCAAGGGCTGTTTGTGCAATTTACCTTAATTGAAGAAGAGAGAGAGAGAAACCTAGGGCTGTGAAAAAAAAAAAAAAAACCAACTGAATCGAACTGGACAAAACAAAACCAAACCGAAATTTCAGTTCTTTTTTTAAACGATTTAGTTCACGGTTCAATTCGAAAAAAGAGTAAACGGTTCATAATTACAATTTTATAATGGATGAAATCCCTTTCTTCCTATAAGTTTTACATATTTATTTGGTAAATGATTAATTTTAAATATTATTGTTTATATTTACATTAGTGACAAAACATATGTAATGGAAGTTTTGAGATAGAATTATTTTTTTTATTTTATGAATAAAACTGTTTGAGCCGCAAACCGAACTATACCAAATCATTTTTTTTTATTCAGAAATTGCGAATCAAATCATATGACTAGGTTAGAATTTAAAAGAAAAATTGAATTGTAAAATATGGTATGGTTTGGTTTGATTAGCAAATGGAACTGAACAATACCATGCACACACCTAGAAAAACCTATAATTCCACTGCCCTTATTAGCCACCCCCTAACACCATTGCCTTTTTTTCCTTTTCTTTTTTTTTTTTCTCTTATTCACTTTCAAAAACCCAATAAAAACCTACATTTCATCTTTTATAATTTTTTTTCCATCTTTATCTCTTAAGTACTTCAAAGTTACAAGTTTATTCTTGGAGGATATTGAAGATGTTACCAAGTTTATTCTTCTTCACTTTCACAAACCCAATAAAAACCTACAATTCATCTTTTATTTTGACATTTTGGGTATCAACATTGTAAAGTCTCCAACAAAGAGAATTTTTAAGATGAAAAATGAACAATATTTATAAAAAATTTCTTTAAATTAGGCTTGGTGTCTTTTATTTTGATTTTCTTTTAAGTATCCTTCCCATGTGTGGGTTTTGTCTTTTGTTAGAGTATTGGATTTTCGTTTCATGGTAGAAGTTTTTCTATCAAAGGGTTTTTAAAACTCTTTTTGGGTATAAGCGATGTGAGCTACTTGCTTATGATTTGTTACCCTTTATTGGTTTTCATATTTTTGGTTGATTTGTACTTTTATTTTTTTTATCAATGAATAAAGTTTTTTAATGCTCTTTTTAGGTCTTTTTTTTTTCATCATAATTTGATTATTTTGACATAATATTTTATCGTTTTGGAATTGATGTTTATTAAGAAACAGATACTAATAAAAAACTAATGGTTTTACTCATAAACTGACCTGGATATATTATACAGATTAATTATAGATGCAAATCAGATACTGATACGATACAAAAAAGGTCTAAATACAACAAGCCATACTCTTCAAAAAAAAAAAAAAGGATTCGATTAAGGATCACATGCAATGATTAGTTTAGATGGTAAATAGAAATTAATAAAAAAGGGAAAAAAAAGAAGATGAATGTCAAGTTGCAAGTACCCCCTCTTATGATATGGACAAGCAATGGGATAAGCTGTACATTTGTGCTATGCTTGAGTAACGAGAAACAAATTACTACACTGCATTGCAGACCAGTTGCGACGTGTTTGGTTCAATAAAATAGAATTGATATTCTACCTTTATTACCATGAATATCTTTGTTTTCTTTTGGTTTGTAAAAAGAAAGTCAAATAGTGCCTATCCCATATAATGCATAATAGATAAGAAATTCTACTCATTCTCTTTGCTAAAGGAATGACTATTCCTAACACCCCAATAAATAAATAAGGAATTACAATTTTTGTTCAACCTTGTTTCATTCCAATGAACCAAACATGCTCGCTTGTGATTATATGTACTTGGATTTGAAAGTAAGTTTCCTAATATAAATATGGGCATGTTGATTGAGATGGTTATGCGTTTGATTGAGTTGTTGTATGTGCATGGAGAGGTGATAGACGACACTTAAAATGATGATTTAAAAAAATAATAATGTGAAATAGAAAATTATAGAATTTCGAATTTACAGGTGACCAATTAAAAAACCTAATGGTTTAACCTTATCTATTAAGCATGCAATCTTTCTTTACCTAAATTATATATTTGATATTTGATACCATAGATTAATATAGTGTAACACCATGTCTTTGATTTGAAAGTTGTTATAAATGACGAAGCATGCTGATATTTATGATCGTTGTCAAAATTAGTCCAGGGTTTGACCCAGGCATGCTGGGGTCAAAGGTCGAATGAGTTCCACCGAGGGTGAGTTAATAAAAGTAAAAATATAAGACATATTTTAAATATGAAAAATAAATGTATATGATGTCACTTAATTAAATCGATGTTTGGATTAAATCCATCTGTCAGCTATAAAATACAAGACATACATCTTAAAAGAGAATAAAACAAATATAATAATTAAATTTTATAAATTTAAATATCATGAATATATTTATGGGTATATAACTTTACAAGATATAATTACTATGTTTTCAAAAAAGTATTTATTAATAATTAACTTAAGCATGCATTTTATATATTGTACAATTCTTCTTAGTCAATATTTTTTTAAACAAAGGAAGGAAAAATTAACAAAAAATTTTCTAGTAAGTTTTTTTTTTCAACACTTTACCCTTTAACGGGCCAAGTTGACACAATTTGAGTTAAATGCATAAATCGACCCCACTGTCATGACTTGTTCCAATTAAATTAGATCGAACAGCCAAGCTAGCTTAGTTTCAAACAACATGACTATTTATAAATTCTTTAGACCGAAGATCATTTTAGTTATATGTTGGATAAAATTTTCTCCATTTCAGAGATCATTTGATGGAATATTTGTGGGCCTAAAGCCAACTGTCATCGAGACTAATCTAAATAATATACTTTGAGTCTACCTTTTGATTAAAGGCCGCGTAGTTAAAAACTTTATTTTACAAATGAATAGTAATTTTTACGGGCCCAGTGCTAGAAATGCAATGTTATTAAATATTTGTTAGTAATTCATGACTCTATTACTCTTTTGCTTGCTCACATTACTTTTGATAATGAAAAAACTACAGGTTATTCCCGATTTGGAGATTATAGTGATGCAAAATTTGATGTGATTATTATTGTAAAGTTTATTTTTAAAGTTAGAGATACTAATTTCAGTATATCAAATATACAAATTAGGGAAAAAATCGGTGTCATATATATGTTAGTTACATTTTTCTTTCTTACACCTGGATTTAAGTGTTGAAGTCGGGTAATTCACACACGACTGATTACAAAGGGAAGATTACACAAAAAAAAAGCCCAAAGGCTACGCAATTGTGAAGGGCAACCCAAGATGTTGCCAATGGGCCCGCGACGTTTCAGTAGGGAGGATAAGCCCCAGCGTTAATTAAGACGTGCGGAGGACATCTGCCCCTTTCATTTCTCACTAAGGAGGACCATGTGCCATGAGAACACGTTCCGTAAAATAGAGGGGCAAAATTTAGTTGGTGGTTTGGTGGCTTTTTGATTTCGGCTGAAGGGGTCCATTTGCCTTTCACCCAAAATAGGTCCCTTATGGAGAGGGAAGCTGCACAAAACAAAATGGAATTTACCATTCCACATGCAGAGACACGAATAGGCAAGACAAGCAATATGTATATATGTAAACAATGATGGTTGATGCCCATGATAATATGTATATATAAAATATATATATACATATATATATATATTATAATAATATATTCATATGAAAATATATTGTGTGACTTAGAAAGTGGAGAAATAGATAATCTTAGAGAGAGCAAATAAAAGAGATGAGAAAATAAGAACATAGTTTTGAAGAAAACATGTAATAATAATGATGAATGATGAATGGATTGGTAGAAGGAGTTAACATTTCATAACATAATGTATTATAATATTGTTATTATTTACAAAAATTCAATTTGGATCCTAACTTTTGAATTGTTTAATTTAATACTCGATCAAAATTTTCGTGGTTACTTTACCATCTAACTAACACTATTTTATTTATTTCCTAACATAAAAGAACCACCCTATTACTACTAGATGATGCTAGAGATGTAATAAAAATTCATCGATAAGTTATTTTCTTCACTTTAACAAACAAGAACAAACAATATCAGTAAGGTAATAAAAATAATCATAAAAGTTTAATTAAGTATTAAATTGACCACTTTAAAGTTTAGATACTAAATTGAATTTTTGTACAATTGTAAAGTTCAAGTGCATATTTGACATTCAACTTTATTATTACTATTATCTTTTGACTTGACTCTTAGGTTATATAGGGCCTAGTGTCTCTAGTTTGTATTTTGGGATAACTTTTGGGAAATTTGACTTAATGGCTTGAAATAGGGATCATTGGAATGATTATTGTATCTTACCTCTATCAAGCATGCTCATTCACATAGGAATATGAATGTTGTCTTTGACCTGTAGTGATCTCATTTGAGATAATTATGGATAGAGCTTGCTCATTATCGTTTGACAATTATTAAGATGATTTTATGATTGTCATCTACTCTAAGTACCTATAAACATGCAACCTCTCCTCCTAATTTACTACATTTAGAAAGAAAAGACAAATAATATTTGATAGAGGAAGCTTTTCTCATAGGGATCAAATAGACAAATAAGATGACTACCACTCCAACTGCTAAAAAAAACTATGATGTCAACACGTGAGGTTTATTCATGCTCTTTTGCCCGCTACTTATGCATTCAAGACATTGTGATCGTTGGTTTCTCCTCCTATTATTGAACTTGTGAGCTTAATATGAATTTTGATGAGATAATTAGTTTCACAAATAACTTCTCAATTATGTTAAACTATACTTTTAGTTAAACAATTTGGATGAACAACATGCTAGAATGTGTGTGTGTGTGTTGTTCTCTAGAGATTGTGCAAGTGCACAATTAGCAGGTATAAAAATTCTTAAGCATAGTCTTGGTCGTGGCTTTCATCGAGCGCTCAATAGTTCATTCATTATGGTGCAACAAGTTTGAATCTCAAGCTCGACAAGTTTAAAAGCCTTGATCGAGGGTCAAAGCCTAAGGCGTGGCAAGTATAAAGGGTGACAAGCTTAAGGTGCGACAAGTTCAAATTCAAGGCTCAATGAGCCCAAATAAGCACAAACTTGATCGATGGTCAAATTTAAGGCACGACAAATCTAAGGCACCACAGTTTTTAAAACACGAGACGATGTGGCATAAAAGAGTTGTTACGTGCATTTAATGCTTAACAATTCTAAAACATTATCTCTAACGGACACTTAAATCTTAGAAATCTATGAATACTCTTTTCTTAGGAGATTCAGTAGTGCTAAGCAGAAGTAATTAAAAGCTTTCATTTGCTAACAAATAAATTAGACAATTCTCTCTACCCTTGTTCATTAATTTGTAAAATCTACAAAGAGAGAAAATCAAATTAATGCTTTACCTTTTTTTTGTTATCTATAAAAGAGCATCATAAAAGAAAGCAAATTTTTTGTTTCCTAAGTATTGTAAACTTGTGTACTGCTCTATTTGGGTTGGTGCGATTGAGATTAACAAAGTGTGTGAAATCCTCTAATTGGAGACAATTTGGGTGATCGTTGAGAGTAAGAATGGATCGAACTCCACGTTAAATCTAAGCTTAAAGCTTCTTTCCCTATCTCTTTAATATTCTTTTTAGTACTCTATTATTGTCATATCTATTATTATTAAAGTTTAAATTGATCTATTGCACAAAAAATTATTGTTTGAAAAGTTTAGATTAAATACTCAATTCATCCCCCCCCCCCCCCCTCGCTCTCTCGATCTCTTGAGTATTTCTAATGCTTTTCACCTATCAATTTCTTCAAACTATCTCATTAAGTGATATCTCCTTGTTAACACTTTAAACTCATGTACAAAACATAGAATCCACTGATACGTGTGTAACCACTTTAGTAGAAATTCTACATCTACAAGCACCATGGGGTCATTTTGTATTCCTAAATTACATAAGATACCAACCATGTGTATTTTCTTTAATATTTATTATAGCTCCAAGTATCACTCAAATAAAAGGAAAAAAAAAAACATGTAAGATGTTGTAATAGTTGCAAATAGGTGTCACCTATATTTATAGCATTTTCCATTTGCATAAGCTTTTTTCTTATTTTCTAGCTTTTTATTTGAATGTTGTGATAAATAGACCCATGGAGAACACTATGAATCCCCACCCACAAATGATAAAACATATATTGAAAAAAGTTGAAACCTTATTGACCATTTTTATATTAAGATATTTTTTCGCCTCCTAGGTTTGTGTCACTAGTAAGTGTCTTCGTTTTGCCACATGTGTCATGGCTCTATTTAACTAAGTGGGCTTCCATTATTTGCAAAATCTTTATTAATTTTTAATAAAATTTTAGCAAAGTCTTGTTTGTATTTCCCACTTTCTTAATTCACAAGACCTATAAAATTCACCTGTTAAGTAATAAATTTTTTCAAAAAATAAAAATAAAAATAGGATAACTTTATTTATAAAACATGGCTAATGACTTTATCAAGTCCTTTATATGAGTTTAAAAAGTATAGTTAAGTAGTTATCTACGAATCATCTCAAAAATGAATAATGATAACCAAAACGAGTATCAAACTCTCTCAAGCTAAAACATACATTACATATCGATATATAATTCAAAACAAGAATGATCTGATGAATATAATTTGTGCAACTTGCTATTTAACTTTCAATTTGGAATTTCTCTCAAAAGTAAATTATTAATATAAAGTCAAATTTAGATCATCTATCATATTTAACTCATACAAAATACTTTTTTTCAATATGTCACATTTCATTATGGCCTATATCCTAAAACAAAATCATGTGCACACATTATGTTAAATACCTAAATTATACCTACACTTAAACTATCAAATTCTGGGCATAAATGATTATTTCCATCTCCCTCAATCGATTATTCTCAATGTCAAATATTATGCAAATTACCTCTGAATATTTCAAATTGTCTCAATACTTTCTTCTGAATTCTACATGTTAATGATTCCCAAAACCATGCTGAACAAGATCATTTTCCACATTTATAATTTATCTATCACTTAAGAATCATAGTTATCACTAATTCAAGTCTTTTTAAAGTCTCCATACACTATTCAACTATTAGAGTATCTTTATTAGAGTTGCTTAGCATTTGTTTTTATGTTAAGCAACTCTCTTCACCAATAAAGTAAATTCCTTGAAGAGTTGCTTAACACTCTTTCTTCTTGGAGAATTGCTTGGTGACACAACCCTCTCCTCCAATTTCTATGTTTGAAATGTGCTATTACTATGTAATTTTTTTATTCTTTCTTCCTTCTATTTTTCCCCATTTTAACATAAGCAAACATTTCTTCTCTTTATTGAGTGTGCTTTGTTTTTTTTCTTTTAATTCCTTTCTTATCTTTTTTTTGTTCTTTTAAATACAATCAATGCAAGCCAAATAATCGTAGCCCATTTATTTGGCCTATGCTTTTCAATCCTATGACAGAATGTTGTTGGATACATGACCGTTGTGTATCGGCCAAAAGTGATATCTCTTTTTTTTCCCTTCTATAAATATATATGAGAGAATTTATCATTTTTTTTACATGTAACTGTTACTACAAATTATCATCATTGTAAAAATCTCTTTAGTTTACAATTTGTTTTTGCACATGGATTCCAATAACTCCCAAAATTTACCATCTTTTAATCATTTATAAAATTGACAAAATTTCTCACCTATTTCACAATCCGTACCTTACTTTTTATTCGGTGCAATTTTTGTAATAGTAATTCAGATATCATTATTATATATAAAATAGAAATTATTATTAATTTTTAATGCATTTTTATATTTATTTTCATAGATATTTAATCATGAGAAAAATATAAACATTGTTTCAAAGTAATTATAACATGGGACTTGAAAAAAATTGAAAATAGTTAAATAACTCTCTAGAAGTAATTTAGGGATAAAGTTGAGAGTTTTTAGTAGAAAGAGTTGCTTAAGATGCTTATGTGACACTTTAAAAGAGTCCCCAAGCAATCCATGGATAAACGTGCTCTTTTAGTTCATCCCAATGATTCAAGATTATTTATTAGCCCTAAACTTAACAAATTTACAAATTACATTTATGATATATGTTATGACATTGTCTTAATCACTCTAAATTCTTATTTTAGCTCATCGTCATGATTTGGATCTTTCCCTATATTTTTTAGATATTTCAAATTTATTAGATGAGTCTCCTGTCCTACTTTGACCACGTCTTTCTAGTTTATCAATAACTAGTATCGAATCTTATAACTTGTGCCATGTTCTTTTCTTCTAGCTTTTTCATTCATTAATCTATATTTAACCATTCAACTGTGAACTTCCCTTCTAGAGTGGAATTGCTAATTGATACTACAAGTATGTCCCAACTATTAAATAGTAATCTCAATAATAAAATTGCATGTATCTCATCATCAAGCACAAGCTTCATAGAAAATAGTTGATTCACAAAACCTTGGAGATCACTCAAGTGCTCTTTCATATTGGATCCATCTTTGCACTTTAAATTTACCACTCTCCTAATCGTGATGTTTTATATAAACCAGTTTATCTCTTATACATAGACTCCAAGATGCATACAAATCTTTACAATATAAAAAATATTTCATAATCAACTTCATATTGACTTATTTGAACAATTTAATCATACTACTCGATGATTCCACCACGTTTGCAGTACAACATTTTTTTAGCACTTGACTTTAACACCACTTGTTAGGAAAAATAATGTCTTATAATAATTTTTTATGCTTATAAGTACTAAAAAACAAATAAACAAAAACATTAAAATAGTAAATAACATCAAGATTTAACATGGAAAACCCCAATAGAGGAAAAACCACTGGACCACAGTATAATAACTTTCACTATCAACAAATGATGGAATTACAATATTATTCTCCACTAATTATACTAGTAATAACCAAATGTTCTCCAATGTAGTGGATATTGATATAATTACAGAACTAATTGCTTCTTGAAACTACAAAAACACTTATTCAATTTGGATAATTGAGAATGATTGACAAGAAATGAAAATGTATTTTGAAAGATTTGAATGTGTGTGGATTAGTATTAAATTGACGAAATCACTTCTAATTAATTTTGATGATTAACTTACTATGACTCAAAAATCGAGTGATAGATGCATTATAATATATTTACTATTTTAGGAAAAAAAAAGTCTAGAGATTAGAATAATTAAGTTGGATAATCTCGTTCTCATGTATTAAGCTTTACCTAATATTACTTTGGTTCATGTTTATATTATAAGTCGAGTCAAGATTGTCTAATATTGAGCTCGACTCAAAATTTCAAAATTCAAGCTCAACTAAAGTCACAATTTTAAACTTGAACTCAATTCAACGTGACACCGCATAAACTCAAACTTGAGTTGATTATTTCCTATTGAGAATTAGTTCAACGAAAAAAATATATTTTCAGTTCTATTTTAAATAATACCAATATCCAATCTTAACTCAAACTTAATTAACATATATGCTTGACTCGAGTTCAATTAAGCTTATAGACTGATTGAGTTAAACTTATAAAGATCGAGCTTGATTTGGTAATTATTTGAATGATGTTTGAGTGATCTAACATGAGTATTCTAATATCAAACTCAAGTACAAAACGAGTTAAGCTTGAGGAGTTTGTTAACTAATCTAATCTATTTATACCTTTGTTTTCAAAAAGTTAAAAATCATAATCATCAAGGTACAAGTAAGACTAATATGATTAGATGCTAACATACCATTTCCTGCGGAATATATGTCCTTAACTACCTAACTGTATTACTATTTATGATCTAGTTCACTTACTAGAAAGTACGACCTTAGCTTACCAACCATATTACTAATTACGATTTAGGTCACTTGTTTGTAGTTTTCTGCTCTTGATTGATTAACAAATGTGCACTCACGATCTTTATGCCGAGAATAAAAACAACATTATAACAAAAATTGAGATATCAATAATTGTTAAATTAGAACATAACCATCACTTATGATTTAAGAATATATATATATATATATATATATATTTGTCATTACAATGGAGAAAGAGAGATTGGAACTTTATACATCTCATTGCACTTAAGAGATTAATGATGATATCAAGAACATTGCCAAGAAAGATAAACTTTAAATTCCACTTTTTTTTATATTAATCAACCTCTCCAAATGCTACATTATATGGATTTTTGTCTCATTAGAAATTAATAGCTTTGTTTTATGCCCATTAGAAATTAACAACTAATTAAGTACGTTTGTTTCACTTGTGACACTGCATTCGCATTGCATCATCAGTAGAGAAATTATAGTTATTTCACCTTGAAATAATTATTAAATTAATATTTAGAAAAAGAATATTAAAAAACTAGCATATTTATATTAGGACCCGCAACATATTTAATGTAATGCGTTAGAAAATCTATAAAATCTGCTTCTTCCTTTGGTAAATGTACGCAGCTTTTTATATCACTCTACAAAAGAGCTTCAACGGTTTCATCAACAGAACTATCTAGTGAATCATCTAACCATTAAAATAAATATTGTAATTGAAATATTGATTATTTTAGTGATTCGGTTATGATTGGGTATGATATGAGCTATTGAATAGTGACGAAATCGATTTCATTAAAATTAATAACAAGACCATAGAATTTCTTTCATACCTAAGATGTGGTAAGAGTTTCATGTATAAAAGAAACTTGGGAAACTCTTTTTGTCAATTTAGTATTATTTTGTGAGCAGACACCTTTGTTTCTTTACGAAATCGGCCTAGAGATATAAATAGAAATCTTCTCAAGCGAATATTCCTTAGAAAATATATCTCTTTTTGTACTACTTGATTCTTGTCAATAGGCCTGGTAGGTTGTGGGAAATGAACTGATTGCTTCATTTTATGGCGTCGCTGGCTTATCAACCAAGGAGTAGCTGTCTACAAGGACCTCCAAGACAAGTTCAAAACTTGATCCAGCTCAAGTTTTATTAAAAGTGGTATTATTATCGATCTTGTGGAACGTATTAGATTCAAATCCCCTTTTCTATTGCAATAATTAAAAAAAAAAAATTATCAAAACTTCATGCATATACAATCATAAGGTGCTCCACCCATCATTATTTGTTAACCATTTACATTACAGTGAACCAATCTTTAAGGACAACTGATCATTCCTAACAGTGTATTCATTCCCATGTTTTCATTCTCCTTCTCTTCAACAATTTTTTCTTTCTCCAGATTTATCCTAATTTTATTCCATTTCACCCTTTCATCAAGCTTTAACTCTCATGTAATTTAAGCAGTCCTAATTGTATCCCCTGCACGAGTCAATCTAAATTTGAGCAATTCAAATATAATCCGAACAACCAAAATCATAGCAAAAAATTCCTCCAGAATTTACATGTGTTGAATTCATTCCTATTTATCCATTAGATGTGAAAGAATACCACAATTTCATATGTTAAAGAAAGAAGGTGGGAGTGCGAGCGTGTTTCATGAAATTGATGTGGGTTTAATTGAGTTTGAAGAAGAGCCTGTTGTTTAAATAGAAGAATCAGATTTCAATAAGTCTTTGTAAATCATCCATTAAAACCTGCTATGGCAAGTTTGAAACTGTGATTTGCCCCATGGCAAAGGATCTAGACCTGACTAGGTCCTCTTTTTGAAAAAAAACAAAAAGAAGAAAAAAATTAATGGACTTCCATTAAGACCACAGTGATCGATCTCCCAATTACTTAACAATGTGGGCTAGTGGCCTCTCGGATACTATCCAAGAACCTACACAATTCTCACTATCTCTATAAATTGTAACAGTCATAGGCAGCCGCCAATCCTCGATGCCATATATAATATATTTCCTTGGGACATCTTATAAGGGAGGTACGATGACATATAGCTCTCAATTTGTGATTTTATTTACCTTGTTTATTGAATATAACTGATTTGACTATCGAAGTTGTCACATTGGATAATCTTTTTGATATTTTAACTTTGTTGTTATTCATGCCATTAATCAAGAGATTTAGATTTAAGTCACTACCTCAATAAAAGTAAGGCACTAACATAAAGCAAACTAAACATGACAATAGTACTATCAAATTCTAGATCGAAGACTATGAAACTTATTTATCAATTGGAATACTTGAAAGCACTACTTAATAGACATTAAAAGTTGTGTGAGTAGGATTCCGGATGCAATGATCACGTGCGTGCTGCGTGATAATCGCGCTACACACGATCTAGGGAAACAACACGTGCAAGGATGATCAAGAGAGAATCGTGTAGGGAAGAGGAGTAGGTAAATTTAATAGGTTCTAACACACGCATGACAGGTGAGAGAGCTAGAAAGCATCAATCTCACTAAATATCACGAATGTCGTGTGCGTTCATGAGTGAGTTAAGTAATTGATTTTCACTTATCCAAATGAGTTAAGGACTAAGGATATTTATAGAGAATCTAGTTATCGATGTCGTCTATCGGATGAGACAAATGACCAACGGCTAGGATGAATCCCTCACATTATGGATATGGATGTGGGCTCCCTTGTGGACCTAGACCCATTAAGGCCTTCATTTGCAATGTGTGTGAGCCAATTTGATAAACGTTGGAATTGGACAGACCAATTCCAACGGGCCCTACTCCAAGCCTTCCATGCCAATTCTCCTATGATCATCCAATATAATTGAGTCTAACTTTCTAAGTCTTGTCACTTTAACCTAGAGAGTTAAATCTAAATAAAAATTAGGCTCAAAGCCTTTACAATCGAATTCATATGTCTACAAAAGTGAAGTCATGATTATCAAGGAGAACAAAGAAGAAAAGAGGATAGAGATAAGCCTACTTGAGAAGCTTCAAGATTTCAATGGCCTAATCTGTTTTTTTTTTTTTTTTTTTTCTTATTTTGTTTTGTAAATCATTGGACGATAGCATTTGTTAGTGAGTTTTGTTAAATTTTATGATAACATAAAACATTGTATTAACAATCCCATGTTTGTCATTCATTAGGAATTACTTTAAGGCTGGATTGGATTAGGCCTTCATTAGCAGGGGCTATTACAAATGTCCTTTTAAGTTTTCATAACTATAAAAATTTCTGGGTGTTTATTATTGTTTATTTATTTTAAGTACCATTATATATATATTTTTTATATGAGAGCCAATGGAATTGTAGCAGAAAATACAAAATATGTGGTTTAATGACCACCTAATTCTTGGCTTCTTGCTATGCACGAATTGCCAGATAGACAAGATCTTTTGTTGAGTGGATTACCGAGTGATGCCGCGAGACAGCACAAGTCAGAGCTAGGACTTAAAGGAGTAACTCATGGGGAATTCAAAAAACAAAATAATAATTAAATAACAATAAATTAAATTAAAAATATTAAAAAGAAAATAAAAGTAAAAAGAGCTGCATCTGTACAGTATTAATGCAATGCAAAACCTACTCATTATAGTATGCGCATCGGTATGAGCTTCTGTTGTCTTGTTGGTAAAATTTGATTCCAATTCCAAATCACAACCAGACAAAGCTTCTTACTACCACCGCCGCATAATACGTGAACTTTTCTCACATCGGTTTCCCTGCTCTCTCTCTCTCTCTCTCTCCTCTCCCTTTCAATACCAATTACCAAAGTGTTTTGTTCACACAACAATGGTCTTTTTTTTTTTTTTTTTTTAAGTCAAAATCCAAACACCAAAGGAGCATATATAACATTTTTTTCCCCCTCAAATTCAGACATGGAACTGTTCATATGCTTCAATTCCCAAAATAAATTATTTAAATCACAACTAGCTTTCATCAACTCCTTAGAGAAAAATACTCCTGCTTCAAGGGAAATATTTGGATTAAGTTTAGGGAAAATTCAAAATCCAATGTATTCAAATATCAGGTGATGGGTAAAAAAATATAAGTCACGACTTGATTTAAGTAGGTCTCTTTTTTTATTATAATAAAATAAATAAATAAATAAGTTCATCACCTCTAATTATTACAAATTCAATATACTGCCTGAGAAAAATAGGAAATATTCAATCATCTCTGTGTCGGATCGGAAAAACTCACAACGGATACTCTACGTATAGGTTGCATAATCTCAAAAGCTTTGAGGCTTCAACTTTTTTCATCAGTAATAATTTCGATCAATTATGTTTATTTCGTTTTTGTCGGCTCATACCTTCTTTTGCTGATTCATTTCCTTTGAATTATTTACCAAGAGATACATTAAAATTTGTGCGGAGAGTATCTTTTTAAGGTTGCAATCTGTACGTTACTTAATGCAAAAATAATGTAATCATTATCTTCCATCATTTCTAATTTTCTTTTATTGCCACTCAAATTTTTATTGGCACTAATTAAGTAAGCTCCATCCTTTATTTTCTTCCATATTCATCGTTATTAGTTAGGATGGAATTTTTTTTTTTTAATTCTACGATTTCAAATGACCACTACTCATCTATCATTGATTAGATTAGTTCATTTTTATGTAACTCTATAAATTTTGTCTAGTGTTAATCAAATATTTTTATAAAAAAATATTGATATTGAATCAATTTAAATATAAAAGGGTAGTTGTTCCAAAGGATTACATATAATTTATCTCAAACCTTACTTGTTTTGAGCTCTAAGAGTATTGAGTTTCATAGTGGACATTCTATGTTTTGGGGGAGATTCTATTTGTGAAGCGATATTTATAAGATATGTTAGAGATTAGAGAATGGTCCACATACACATTCTAAATATTCTCTACCCACTTACTTTTTAGTATAGAATATATGCAAGATACCAAAATAGAAGTTGTAAAGACTTGTAACAATTACATTTATTCATGTGACATTTACAAATCTTTTCCCATAAAAATGAAGGGAAAAAAAAAACATTCATAGCTCTATATATTATAAATCATAATATGTAATGTATATTTGAACGATTTAAAAATACAATACACTTCCATCTAAGAAAATTGTAAATATACATTGTTAATATATTAGGTAGCTATAGGTTGATTTTGATATAAAATGAAAGAAGAAAAAAAAACTTTAAACGATCCGTTAATAATCTTATAATTTAATAATATCTTTTCTGATTTCTCATATGAGGGTTTCCAGATTCGAATATCCTCCGGTTTCCCTCGAAGAGAAGAAATAATAATAAATCTCACGACCCTTTTCTTAGCATCTTGGCATCTTACCTACATAAGACTCAATTATTTCTTGTCTTCATCGAACCATCCTAGGAAGTGGGGACAGTAATTTCACTGAAAGAAGCAATAGGAAGACGCCAAGTTTCCTATTTACAAACGATTTCTTCATAGACTAGACCCCATCTCAGCTTCAACTGATAACTCTTTTCGTTGTCTTTACCAAAGATCTTTCATATTTTATCTACTGTATAAATAGTACCTGGACGAATCCTAACTTTATGGGTAACTTCTTACCTTTTCCTATAAAAAGTTGAGATATCTTTTCAAATTATACATGTTCTGATGTTCATCTGTTTTTTCAAAGCTTTTAATTTGTGGACATGAATATACAAATCTCCATTCCTTTTTTTCTTTTTCCCTTTCCGTGGCCGGTTCCTTGTTTTCCAGGTCAAACATGTAAAATAAATAAATAACGCTCTTTTATTTATAATATCACTGCATATTTAATAATTAAAATACCATTTACACTAAAAAAAGGGCGGAAAACCTATTTTTGATAATAAATAACAATTCATAAAAAATTCTAGGTTATTCATGGAAAGTGAAAGAGCTAACATGTCGTGATTGAGATAAAAATGTGGCAATTGCTTAGTTGAGAAAGTATGACAGAAATATTTCAATTTCCCATTCAGATAGTAAAATATTTTAATCTCCTCAGCCATAAACATATACCTGAAAGTGGTAATATTTGGAGAAATAAACATAAGGATTTGCCATTTTTCACAAGATTTTTCTTTCTCTTGCATCCCGAGCTAGAAAGCAAGCGACAACATTTTCTAAAACACTTCGCATGATCGCATCGGGAAAAAAAATTAAGGATTACTGAAATTAATGATTTCCCATATACAACTTAAATTAAAAAAAAAAAAAAAGCATTCAAATTAAAGTTCTTCCCAAATGGTTATTTTTTTTTTTTTTAAACTCCAAAGTAAAGAGAGAAGGAAGAGAGAAAATGATTACATGGAAGGACTTGATTTCTGCAAAAAGTGCTGCTACTCTGTTGACCCCTATATATACATTCCATACATGAAGGTTGAAATAACTTCATATTTGCTAGATCTTCCATTCACTACAAAAATAATGAGATACCAAAATACCCTCGGTTTTCCCACTGTTAGATTGCAATATTCACTTGCTTGATGATGAGAAAATCGTGGGTATTTTGGCTACAAGAAGAAGCTAATCAAAACATCACCAAATTTAAAATTTAAAAGGGGGAAAAAAAGTTAAAAGGACCATCAATATAGTAAGAAAATTACTAAATCAAAACTCAAAATAAGGTAAGATTGTACTGATGATGAGTCTTAAGTTTAATTGTGAAGAGGATCTGGGCAACTGGGCACTCTTCGTTTGGCCTCTTCGAATCCTCTGAATTACTACTAGCAGTAGGACTACTACTGCTACTGCTACTGAACCCAAAAGTTCTTCCATGAAAGTACTTATGCAGCAACTCTTCTTTCATCTTCTTATCCATCGACGTCATCACTCTATGATGTCCTCCTCCAGCAACTAGATTTTCTCCGAGAAACATCCTTGTCCCCAACACCCTACCTTCACAAGACAACCAAATCTGAAGCATAAGAATGATCACAATCGCCATGACAAACGTGTATGCGGAACTCCTGACGCAGGCAAACGACATATCGTCCCCAACACAAGCGACATAAAGTTGTGGGAGGGGAGACAAAGGTCAAGGTTTAGGCAGCTAAGTTAAGAAATAAATTGTATTGAGTGTTTGATGGGCTAATTATCATGCGGTGTGCGTCTTAGGATTTAGCAGACTTTTTTTTTTTTTTTTTTGGGTTATAGCTGAGTCATTGTGTTGACTAATGAAAGGTCTTGATTTTGATTCCTTTGGGTTTGTTGCAACTCCATTTGGACTAATACAAAATTACAAACGTATCACAAGTCTCTCTTTAGTTGTTTTTTTTGTTTTTTTAACCCTTATGACTAGAGGAGAGGATATAAAATTGACGGCTTACGTTGGACGGGACTGGGAGATACAAGGACGTATACGACATGGCGGACCCACCACCATGATGGACAAGCTATGACATGAAACCGGTTTCCTAATGGATTCATCAATGTTGAATCACAATGCCCTTCTAAACACGTGTTCGGTTTAGATGTTGGCCCTTCTCACGAGTCACGACCACCAAATTTCCATATTTTCAAAATATAATATCATTTGCTTGCATTATTTGTATTAGTTCGCATCATGATGATGGCCGATGAGTACTATAAATATTTATGAAGTCTCAGCTCTTTATAATGAAGTGCAAATCTAAATTCCAAATATGGTGTGATTACTTTTCATTGACAATTAAATTCTTTAAAAAATAAATCAAAATGGGGGTAATTTAGTAATTTTACCATTTTTACTCTCCATTGGTAAGTTAATGACTCTCTTTCTTTGCAATTTACATAAAAACATCTTTTCAAAAGAGGAGCAAGAATTTTTTTCCTCTTTATATCTTTAGGTACTTTCCCTCCCTTCTTCAAGGAAAAATTCTAACTACTTGTTAATTTGGGGCAACTCATCTTCTCTCATCTTTTATCTTGAATTTCTCCTTTTTTTTCCTCTTAAAAGAGTTAGGTTGCTTAATGCCATAATAAGGGGGTTTTGGAGATTTGTTTTCTATAATAGAAGATGAACATGAGTTTTAATTTTGAAAAAGACTTAATTTTCATATTATCTTTAAAGAAATTTGAATATTAAGGCCAACCGAGGGTAAAGCGATCAATAATGCTACCACTTCACAATTGTTTGGGGTAAATTAGAAGGGCTGATTAATTGACCTCTTACATGTAGCTAGTTAAGACTTTTCCTAATAGTTAGTCTAAACCCCTCTCTCCACCCCTTGATTTGTCTACCACCACCACTTGTGATATCATCATTCGGCCTTTTATAACCTTAGGTAAACTAGCTTATCTCTTAGGAAGTGAATGGGGGTTGAATTCTAAATCCTTGCTAAGGTGAAGATCGTAAGCAAAATGTTTGAATTTATATGGACTTGAAAGCATGTGGAAGACTTAGGAGAAAATTAGTCGACTAGCCAAGACCAAACATAGATTGACTAGTCTCAAGCATGTTTGAGTTAATTGGCCTTCCTCAAGGTAAGGTCAACCGTCTCTTTTTCCAATTGTCCCTTATTTTGTTATTTTATGTTATCTAGTGTTTTCATTTTTAGGTATTTCGTTTATTTTAACTATTAACATGTTAATTATTAGTTTTTTTTATTACCTATGTCCGTTTACGTCATTTTAGTAAAATTAGATTTAATGCTTTTCACTATTCAAACTAGTGACATTTGAAGTATTTTTTTTATTGATTAATCTATTTACCACTAATCTTGAATGGTTATGGGGCTCATTCACTAGAAATAACAATGTACGATAAAGCACTTAATTCACATGGAGTATGTTAGGAGTTATAACCTAGTGACATGTTAGGAGTTATAACCTAGTGACACTTATTGTCTTCTTTGGACCTTTTCCTCTTAATTTAGTTAATGTAGGCCTACTAGCTATCATCTTAGTTCATTCTTGAATCATCCATCTTTTAGTTGGTGATTAGCTCTAATACTTATATGCTTAAGAGAGAAATTAGTAGGCTATCTAAAATGCATTTCTAGAGTCAATTGGTGAAATGAAATTAGGGCTTTGGAACAATAGGAATTAAGGATCCCACTTATCGAAATTGCACATCGAAACAAAAAATCCAAGAACCAGCAATCTACTAATATTACACATAATAAATTGCTAGTGAATACTCACAATGATCATATGGATTGACAAGAATATGAAATAGAGAGTAGAGCCTCTAAATAAGTGATTAATATGACAATGATAATAGCTTGTTAAGAAGAGGCAATTTATATTGAACCCCAATAATGGAAAAGTATTAGATAAGCATTACTTCAAATAAAATGAAATATTGATTCTTAGGTATAAACCAGTCAATTGATCACAAATGCAATCAACAAAGTGGTTGTTGTGGCCATTCAATGGTCATCATGGGTGAGACTGTTGATTGAACTAGCAAGGTAGTAGGTGAGTTGGTCCTTATCACCATTTTGTGTCTCACTTCGAGTAGACTAGCAAGGTTGTCACCTCTAGCTTCATATGAAGGTCAAGTGCGTTACTTTTAGCGTTGCACTTATTAAATTCCTTAAACTACTATAACTCTCTAACCTAATATCAGTAAATTGACAACACTAGAATTTTAGCTATCATGCTGAAATGATGATTCTCCTAACCTTAGCTGATTTGCTAAGGCCTTATGCGTAAAGTTCCATAGTCTTCATGATGGGGCTCATGTGATTGGCTCGCCTATAGCCTGATCTCTATTAGGTACCATTTATTATACGTTAGATCAAACATGGTAACAAGCAAATATGCACTAGTCAATCTTTTCAACCACTTAAACAAAATGTTTCTAGTGTTAGCTTGAGACTCTTTATTATGCCCTAATATATTGTTATTCATAGACTCCATGCAAGACTTCCATTCACGTAAGGTATCACATTATATGCAACCAATTGAACAAAATAAAGCCAAACTTGCTCAAAATTTGCTTACACTTACTTTTGTTCTTCTTTTCTATTATATAGTTAACAATAGAAGAAGAAGAAAAAAAGTTGTTTGAAACAACTAAAACTAATAATAGACATCAGCGGTTCAATATAGCCAGCAATTTGACAAAGGGCCAGCTGAGTAGGCCTGATGATCAAATAAATGAAGTAGCTAGTTAACTGGTGTCAGTGTTGACTTGTCAAATCTAGACTCAAGTGATTGCATTGGGAGGTTTGAAATTTTCTTGGTTAGAATTGCGATATATTTTTTCTCCTATGGGCCTCTTTATGTTGAGTTCTGAATATCATTTTTCATGTGTTTTATTAGTCTTGAAAGTTTACTAATGCTAATCTACTTATTCAATTTAGAATTTATATTCTAATCCTCTGTCCTAGGGGTTCCAATATATTTTCTCCAATATGAACTAGATTATTAGGATTAAATGTTAAAATGGTTTCCTTTAGGATTTTTTTTTCCTTGTTTCAACTAGATTTAATTGAAAATTATTATTTTGGTTAAAAAAAAATTTCTTAAGGGAAATTTATGTTAGATGAAAATTTTATGGAATGGAATACATGATAAAATTAACTATTATGGTCATATAGTATAAACAATTAAGACTAAAACATTCTTTGGCTTCCTATCTTTTGATGATTTTAGTACTTAGATTTAGGTGATTAAACTTGTAAAAAAACATGAATTAAACTTTAGGTTTAGGTATTTTTTATGGTTAATTTGACATATCGGCTTCCCAAGACTAGTCGACCCATTTGAAGCTTGGGTGACTCATTTGGCCTAACTTCAATCTTATATAATTTGTTACAAGCTCTTGGAGATTGGGAGAGATGCCTTAACTCAACAAGCCGACCCTTTAAACTATGCACGCAATAAATTTGACTTAAATCACTTGGCACATACTCCTATAACCTCCGCTATTCTTGCCCCAGATGGAATCAAGATGCACTTCCTAGTGCTCATGATCTTGGCAACGCCTCTCAACCTCCTACTACTTTACATTCTTCGCTGTGCTACCAATTATAAGGAATCATTCTCTTGTAAGTACCCCTTTTGGAAGCTTTTAAAGGTAAGACACATTTACCTACACAACCCATTACAATTCCAAACTGGTAACTTCTCTATTCTATTTCCCTCTACTTCTTACCTTACTTAAACACTGACTTGAGTGTTAGATTGACAACACCAAACAACTTTTAATTCCCTTGATGATCATAATTCAACAGTTAAAAATCCAATACTAATTCTATCCTAAAATCACTTCAAGGCAAGTATGCTTATATGATAGGAATTAAATATTAGGCATTGTTCTCTAGAGATCTCTTCCATGTACTAGTAATTACTTTAATCCTAATCTATCAATTCAATTATTTTATAATTCAATTGCACTAAAATTACTAATATTATTAGTAACTATTACTAAAGATTGAATCAAGATTAATCAAGATCACTTTTATTAAAATATCAAATTGCAAAACTTACCCTAACAATTGAATTACCTTTAATCTATTATGTAACTTTATTTATTAGGTTTCAATTTAAAAATTAACTCTTGAAATGTGCATTTTCTTAGTTAGATTAACATCCCTCTTGTAGATCAATCTACTAGAATCTCTTCCTAATTAATAGCAATCTTGTATTGCATTATACATACAAAGAGTCCTCTATGAGATATAAACCTAACCTTAGATTTTTATCCAATACAAAAGAATTATGCTATCCTATCTCTATGCATGCATGCAATTATCTTCATTTATGTAAGACCTATTCAAATAAGTGATTTTCTCATTCTATCTATATGAAATCTAACATTGAACCAATACTCTGGGTTCAAGAAACTAATAAATCATGCATAACAAATTCAAGAAATTAATCTATTATTGAAACAATTAAATAAATTCAGTTACATAATAAAATCAGGGTTCTTCATTCTTAAAGTAAAAATCATGTACTCTTCTATAGCTAAAACTAACAAAACAATAAAAATAGAAAAGAAAAAAGTAAACCAATAAATCCCTTTTTAATCTTTAATCCTGTTATCTTTAATAATTCCTGCAATCTTGATTTTTCTTTCTTTACTCTCTATCTCTAAAAACTTAGATTTGAATATGCATGTATCTTGAAAAAGTAGAGTTAAGTGAAAGTCAAAATCTTCTTCTATATCTTCTAAAATCTCTAATCCTCTTCAATTTATGACTCTCCTTCATGAAAATCTCTCCCTGACTTTATAATTTTGAATTAAATCAAATGTAGACAATACGATTCAAAAATATATATGTGAAATTTAAATCAAATAGGAAATTGTCTTCGGCGTGACCAGGGTACACAGCCGTGTACTCTAGAATTTTACTTAAATCTTCAATATTTTTGCCTCCTATTTGACCATGAACACGACTTGTGTTCTTGCTGATGTACACTGCAAATTACCCTCTATTTTCAACATAGCCTTCAACATTAACTTATGTACAAGCTTGCATACTCCATTCTAATCTCAACACAAGTTTTTTTTTAACCGAGCCATAATGATCGATTTTTTAATATCTTGATCCTTAGTTAACCATTTTTTTGGGTTAATTTTTTTGGTTTTCATTTAATGTAATGGTTTCAACAAATCAAATTAATAGTTTCAACAAACCTTATTTTTTTAGCCTTTATCATGGAGTTTTCCTTTAAATTGTTATATATATTACAAGAGCTACAAAAAGAAAAATCAAATTAAGGAAAATGGGAAAAACAAGCATTTGGATGTATCATCATCAACAACAAAGTCAAACCAAATCAATTACTACATTAACTCTCACTAAACATAGAACAAAACATAATACGTTAATCAAAATCCAAAGAACATTAATATATGTAGATTATATGTATATATATTTTTAAAAATAATTATATGTATATGTAAATTATATATACTATATTTATAAATATTAAAACGGTTAATCATTAACTGTCAATTTTTTTATGGTTATAAATTGAAACCGAAACAAAAAAATAATTCATAATTATAAACCGAAATCAACAGATAAGTTAATCATATTTTTCGGATTGGTTTTTCGGTTTCGATTTGATTTTTCAGTTTTATCAATTTTTTTCGCCCCCGTAGTTATAGCCTATGGAGTTTCATATAGCACAAGACTTAGCTATCACTTAATTGTATATGCTTAATTCAATTCATTTTATATTTTTAAATTAATGCGGCTTCCATCTATAATTCAATCAAACTATGGATTTAGTATTTGTATTATAAAATAACTGTCGGAGTAAGCTTATCCCGAATTAATTGTACAGGGCAAATAGTTAATATGGACGTTAGCGACGAAGACTAAATTTCTAATATAAAGTTTGAAATTATTAATAAAGGGACTATTTTATTAGTTTTATTTTTAAAGTACATAAGTCAAATGTGAATATAAGAATTATTAGATTATTAAAATTTTTTCCTTTTGTTGCTAGGCAATTTTAAGATACAACCCCTTTATCTGATCAGTTTCATTTTTTTAATGGATTATTAAGCATTTTACAATATAGTGAACTAAATTGTTGTTTCTTGGGCTTATTACTAGATAACCCAACGATGGATATAATTACCTTATTTTGATAACACAAGAATAGGTATTGCTCATGTATGAGTATGTTAATAGATTAACACAGCAAAACAGAAAACATTATTGGTGATGTAACTAATAAATTTTTTTTATACACAACCCTCATTCAATTTAGTTTTATTGTTTTCTTCATCGTTTTGCAAATTGTTTCAATAGGTTCATTATTAGATATGTATTAATCTCTTATCTTTATAAATTAACATGTTGTGATTCGAGATTATATAATAGTTTAAAATAGGTTAGATGGTCAAATTTATTATTTTTTCTAATATTCTGGATGCTTTTAACACATTTTTTACTTTTTATTTTTGATATAGTTAGAGATGAAGCATAGTTCTATTCAGTAGTGTCAATCTTTTATTTTATTTTATTTTTTTTTTAATTTCTTTTAAATTCAACTTTTTTTCGTTTCCTCAGTTTTTTTCACTCCCATAGTCTAGTCCATGGAGTTTCATATAGAACAAGATTCAGCTATCATTTAATTGTATATGCTTAATTCAATTCATTCTATATTCTTAAATTAGTTCGGCCTCCATCTATAATGCAATCAAACTATGGATTTAGTATTTGTATTATAGAATAAATGTCGGGGTAAGCTTATCCCAAATTAATTGTACAAGGCAAATAGTTAATATGGTTGTTAGCTACGAAGACTAAATTTCTAATATAAAGTTTGAAATTATTAATAAAGGGACTATTTTATTAGTTTTATTTTTTATTTTTTAAAGTACACAAGTAAATGTGAATATAAGAATTAAAAGAATATTAAAATTTTTCTTTTTTGTTGCTGGGCAATTTTAAGACACAACACATATATCTTATCGATTCTGTTTTTTATTAGGTTATTTAGCATTTTACAATATAGGGAACTAAATTTATGTTTCTTGAGCTTATTACTAGAATGATGGGTAGAATTACCTCATTCTGATAACTCAAGAATAGGGATTGCTCTGATATGAGTATGTTAATTGTTTAATACAGCAAAACAAAAACATTATAGGTGAAGTAACTAGTAAAATTTTTCTATACACCCCCCTAATTTAATTTAGTTTTATTGTTTTCTTCATCGTTTTGCAAATTGTTTCAATAGATTCATTATTAGATATGCCTTAATCTTTTATCTTTATAAATTAACATGCTGTGATTTGAGTTATGTAATAGTTTAAATTAGGTTAGATGGTCAAATTTATTATTTTTTCTAATATTCTGGATGCTTTTAACACATTTTTTTACTTTTTATTTTTGGTATGGTTAGAGATGAAGCATGGTTCTATTCAATTGTGCCAATCTTTTCTTTTCTTTTTTTAATTTCTTTTAAATACCATTACTGTATTACGACCAATGATTATAAAATAAAAGTAACAGATTCCCTAACACCGAGTGAAGAGTAGAGTGTATTAAAGAAGTCAGAGTAGAGCCATGTGATTTCAAACTTCACACGAAATTGTAACGAAACTATAAGTTAACTTGTCATTTCATATATAGCTAGATTATGTAAATTCTGAAATCAGAATGTCGGTGACAGAATTAGAATTTGGAAGGACACAGTAAAACATAGCCCACGCGCTTTTCTCAGCTGGATTTTGACAATTTTATCGTAAAATAAATAAATAAAAATAATTATATTAATGGGTTCTTGCACTTTCATAAACGATAAATAAATAATAATAATACCATTTTTAATAAAAAATAATGATATTTAACATATAACACGAAACGTTATATTTAAATTTTACTAATATTTATTAGTTTGTTTGGATCATCAGAATTTTGTTTTTATCGTATTTATATTTAATCTTTATTCATAACTCATCTGTATCTTATTTATATCATATCTATTTGATCAATTTATGAGTAAAATTATTATTTTTTTATTCGACAATTATTTGTTTAAAAACGTGAAAAAAGCCGTGTGAATACCTTCTCGAGTCCTTTCTCATTAGTCATCTCTTACGTCTCTTGCTCCGACCACATGCAACAGTACATGATTAGACTAGGCAAACCTAAATCATTGTACAACTAGATCGAACAATTTAAAGATAAAATACACTACAAAGACCGAAGACATTGTTGGTCTCAAAATGAGACATTCTTCACCGCTTGCAGTAAAATCACGCTATACAATTAACAATAATTTTGTAGGAACAATATTTAACTAGTTAACCTTATTAAACAATTGGACGGAAACATGTAGATTTTGGCCGGGAATCTCGCCGGGGTTGTTGGACACCTTGGTCGCCAATGTGACGAGGAGGCTGCCAGCAATGCCCCCATTGAAGCATTTGAAGAATAAAGTTCGTACTAGTTTGGATCAATTTTTGATGCAATCTTGTGATTTCTTTGAGAACCCAATACTCACCGACGGCTAATTTTTGCAATTTATTGTGTCCTTGTTCCTTATGTCTCTCTTTTTTTTTTTTTTTTTTTGTTTAATTTTGAATGGAATAGTGAAGATTTTTCTCTATCCACACTCACATGACAAATAGTAATTTCATAATGAGTCAACTTTCATCACCCACATTTTTTTTATTTTTTTTTTATTTTGGCCAAGTACAATAATTAGTGATGCCGTAATTTCAGTTCACAGCATGAGAAATTTTACAACCTTGCAAAATTTTCATGAGTCTTGTTAAATATTGATCCAATTTTATGTGATGTAATGTACTGTATAAAATAAGAAGTATTTATGCTCTTTTCTTTAATCAGGCGAAACACATAATTTAGACTTCTATGGAAGAATTGATGATATGTTGGAGGCACAATCACATTTGACTAACATTAAAAAAAACAGGATAAAAGAAAATAAAAGAAAATGCACCAACGATTTATACGTGAGTCTTAGGAAAAATTTAACACTCTAAATGTGTAGATTTGAAAAAATTAATATATTATAATAGTACACTAAAGGGTAGCATATCAAAACTAGACATCTCCAAGAATAGGATATGAATCAAGATTTAACCCAATGAGTTTGCATATGTACCCACCTTGGTGGGATAAGTCTAATCAATGGACTGGACCCACCTGGTCCACGTGTTTAGATCTGGTCAATCAATAGGTCCTCTTTTTTATAAAAAAAGCATAAAATAAATATTAATTATTTAATATAATAGTAAGAAACAAAAAAAATAAAAATATAAACCAATAGAAAAGTTAAAAAATAAACAACATTTAATTTTTAAACTATTTTCATATAAATAAAAATAATTATCTATTCATATTATTTAATATATTGATGATAACGATATATATAATAAATATAATCCAAAAATATGTCTCATATTTTATATAAATTTCTACTAAGATTAAGACTTTTTTTCCTTCTATGAACTCTATTTTTTTTTTCAGAATATTATTTTAGTCATATATTGCTAATGTTTCATTCAAATAAGATATATTTGTATATAAGTAATTGTATATCTTTGATAATATTAAATAAAAATGAGTTACCGAGTAATATATTTTTACACTCAATTTATGTTCTAAGTTTACGATCTTATTTCAAATTTGAAGTTTTTGTTTCTTCATTATTAAAAAAAAAAAAAAAAAAAACACAGCTAGACAATTTAGGATGCCGACCCACAGGTAGGGACCCAGACCGCCAAATCCGAGCCGATTTCGAGCCCTAATTTTTGAAACCGGACCTGGAGATGTCTAATCAAAACCAAATTAAAGTGAATAAGAGTTAGGCCAAATAATGACAAGCCAATAAAAATACAAAGGACTTCAATGCCGAACGCCAGAGCAACTCTTGGTGAGTTTTTTTTTTTTTTTTTTTTATATTTATACAAGGGTAAGAGATGGGCGAATTCACTGGAATGGAATTGGTTTTTCATTTTTATTATTATAAAATACTTATTTTTTTTATATATAGAAAATTTTATTAAAAAAAAGGTCTATTTTATAAAATATAAAATAAATAAAGAATTATCATTTTTTTTTTTTACTGAAGGAAAGGTAATTCTTAATAAAAAAGTATAATCTGGTCAAAAAATATCTTTAATAATGAAAAAAATTTACAATTTCTTTCGAATCTCGCTCTATTCTAAAGAACCAAAAGTGTTATAATAGGAGAGAAGAAGATCGGGAAAGGCGCCATGATCATTAGATTCGATACGGAGAACAACAATAAGGCGTAGACGTTTATGGCCAATCCCTGTAGGATACACAATGTATGTACATATCGAGAAAGTGAGATACTGATATACATCGAGATACGGAGAACACCACCTGTTTCGATAATCTGTTTCATCTGTATTTTTTTTAAATAGTACGTATAAATATGCTTGATTTATATATATATTTATTTATATTTGACCTTTTGATGAAAATTAATTTTTTTTTATCTATATCTATTTTTTGATAAATAATTTATTAAAAAAATTTAAAAAAAAAGTCTATACCAGCTGAAGATAACCAAACAAACAGACCAACGACCAATATTGTGACAGCATACATAAGCCTGTCCAAGAATAAAAAGGCACTGGGTATACCAATAAACAAGTAGCAATTAGGCATAAAATTTTCAACTTTTCATACAAGTAATGATTCATAAAATATTTTACTAATTTACCATTAAAAGCAAAATTCATTGTCAAACTGGACAAACATATCTCAATATTACATAAAAAATAATATTTTATCTTTAGTATTACTTTGGAACCTCAAAAAAGAATAATATTTGCAATAAATAAGTACGAAAATACCATCTAGATGAATCTAACATCAACTTTAGACAATATAAACTTGTTTTTTAAAAAAATAAGTTAATAAGTGATCGTCTTTTTAAAAGCTAAGGTTAATATAATTATACTTACCTCATCTTTTAAAGAAAGAACGTCAAGATAATGCTATTAATTTTGTTTCTTAAAAAAACTAGTTTCGTGTAGCAGTTAATATTTTTGCTGGTATCACTATAGACATATCTCTTAAAGAAGTGGGCTTGATCATTTATTATTTATCTTTTCAAAAAATAAGTTGAAGTTGTTTTAAATTTAGATTATTTTTGTTTGGATCTCATTTTTAATTATTTATTAAAATATTTTTTTGCCTTTTTCCGAGAAATGTGGATTGTCATTCGTCTCATCATATTCTGTTTCCTATAAGTTGGTCTACCAAACTTAGTTTCCTATCTGGGTGGGCCGAAAAATTGACCAAAATTGAGTCAAATAAAAAATCAAATCAACTGAACGAAATAAAAAAATTATGATTGGTGTGGAAGAAAAAGCTAACTTAAACAGGAAAAAGAAAAACTGTTTTGAGAAATAAACTAATATTTACTTGTGATTGAAAATTTCTTTTATCATATTATAATTTTCCAAAAATTGTAATATGTGCTAAATTTATGAATAAAATTGCTTTTATGACACCTGGATTCCTTAATTGCGTAAATATTGATTTTATTGACCTTTTATTCAATGCTAATGCATTTGACCAGTAAAAGAATTTAGTATTGGTGATGTAAGATCATATGTTTTATATATAATTTTTATAATTATGGATTATGTTTCGATTTACAACTTGAAGCAAACCAAACACAATTCTATGATTCCAAATAAAAAAAATAAAATATGATAAGTTTTGATTCAAAGGAAAAACAACACCAAATTTAACAGTATCTATCCCCACTTTTCTGTTATAAATTAAATAGACAAAACTTTAACTTGATATATGTATGTGTACATATTTCTTTTTTTTTTTTTTTTCCCAATTGATTTTTCGGTGGAAAGTACTTAATCTTATTGGTCATTCTTAAGATTTGCTAGGAGAAAAACATCATTGGACTTCCTGGCTATTATTCCTTTTCGGTGGATTTTGTTAGCCCTAATAAAGAGGTTGTGTCTCACATTACTGTGTATGTGTTTGATGGGCTGAAATCAGTTCTTAAACGAAATGATAGCCGTTACTTTTTACCTGTCATGTTCCAAAGTGAATGTACCTATACCAAATGTGAAACAGAATGTCCGGTAAAGATCAAAATAAATGATTTAGGTGTCAAAACCTCGGTTTCTTTTGTTATATTTCTATGTTTTAATTTTTAATTTTTATTATTTTTAAATATATTATTTGATAAAATAAATACAAATAAAAAACAAAAATTTTTAACTCTAAACTGATCAAACAAATTAAATATTGATATAACACAGATATGATATGGATACCAATAAAATACACATCCAAACAGATTGATATAACAAATTCATAATAGTTTGCTATTAATGTTGCTCGATCTATTTAAATTATAATCAAACCATTACAATACCGATGCGTTGTCATTTAATGATGTTATTTCTAATCTATCAATAAGATGTACTAGATTTTAGATCTCATCTCTGATGTGATAATAAAAAAATATATCCCGATTATGTTAAGCTACTAGCTAATATTTCTTATCATTATTATTTTTTTTCCTACTTGATTTCATTTTGAAAAATTCCCATATTACAACAACATGTGGAGATGATCGTCCTACTGGTTAGAAACACAAGCACGAGGTCGGACACGTGCTTTCTTCCATTGCAGGGAGGGTGAAAAGGAAGTTTTGTTTGATTGCTTTTGGGAGAGACCCTGGAAAAGTGAAATACGTCAAATTCATGCTTTGCGGAAAGCTCAAATGAAACCCAGATTGCAAATAAAGTCATTGAACTTTTAAGCTTATACTTTGGAATTTGTACTCGTCCCCATGTGCTGTTCTTCTATTCTTCTTGCCCCCTTTCTTTTATGTGTCTGTAATACCAATTATGTGTCCTGCATGGGGCTTTTGCCATTTTCTTCTTGACCTCACCCTTTTCATCTCCGGGGTCCTTTATGGCGTTTGGCTCTTCCTTCTTGCCCCCATTTTAAACACCACGTATACTTTTTTTTTACCCCCTTTGCAAAGTTTTAAAAAAAAAAAAAAGGTACTTTCAAATCATTACATGGCATTTTCTTTTCCTTGAAAATAATATTAAGGACAATAAAATATTCAAATACTAAAATATAAAACTAAGAGTTCTCTCTATCTTTTTTTTTTTTTTTCAGTTTGTTATATGTAATTTTTCTTTGATTTGAGTAACAATTTTATTTTTTAATCAATGTCATGATATTAGTGTAATTGTCTAAAGATACATTATTAGAGTTTTCAGAGTTTATATGCTCAATATTGCTGTGTGGTTTTTGGTGTTAAAAATGGTCCTTAGTAATGAGTTTATCATGGTGTAAGTGTAACCATTTCAACATTGAAGTTGGTAGAGAATTTTTGCGAGTAAAATGATAACAAGAATAAAGAATATAGAGGGTTACATATTAGTTGCCCCTTTATATTTCTTTTATGAGGAGGTCTTCAACTTGGAATTTCTCAAGTAGAACATGCCTGCAAGTCTCCCTCATCGAGACATTTAATGTGCATGCCTAAGACCCATGATGAGGGTCTTTTCTATAGGGTTGTTTATAAAGGAACTTTTTCCTCCCCACTTGACATATCTTAATTATGCTCTAATCATCGACAAGAGGAAATTATAGGATTACAAACAAGGAGTCACTCTACCTTGCCACTTAGTATATGTTATTTCTTTCACCTTTAATAATGGGCAATGATGGGAAAGGCAATACAGAAGGAACTGTGCAGTCATGATCTAGGTAGATTTCTTCTTGCAACTTAACAATTAACATGCTTGATTAGTGATGGGAAAGATGTTGTGGTGATGTGATCAATGACCAATGTTTCTCTTGCCACTTAGCTTGCTCGTGCAATGATGTGAAAAGGTATTATATAAGGGGAGCTAAAAGATTTGGTGTGCCACTTAGTGTCATGAGACGAGAGGTTCTCCCCTCCTAAAGTATCTGCGTGGTACTCTATCCCTCATATAATCGTCTACTATTATTCTGGATGGTGAACTAGCCTTCTTTTTTATCATTTCCTAGGTTTATTTCAAGCATATCCTAATCTTTAAGAGCATCCTCTTAGCTTTGCCACAGTCCTCCATATGTTTGGAAATCTCAATTATTCGGACTAGTTTTGACCTGCCATGGCCTCACTAAGAGAGCGGCATCAACTTCGAACTAGTTTGCATAGGGGAGGATAGATCTGCCTGTAAAGTTTACCCAATCTTTGAACAAACAACTATGTCGATGCCACTTGCAAAGTTACATGCTTGTGTTAAACACTACTATCAGGCCCTCAACTCTCAAACCATGACATTCTGCCCCACCTAATATACATAATGCCCTAGTCATGAGGCAAATCTATTGCCACTACCCAATCCCATAGGATCACCAACCTTTCTCCACCCGTTGTCAACCCCACCTAAGATCATCTAGCCAAGACATCAAGCTTCCATAGGCTTCCTCCCGCCTTCGCCTATTTCTCAATCCTCCTAGAACGCCTCTTGTTGAGTTGCCCAACCGAAGGGTTTACGCACTAAAGTTCATTGACGAATTCTTGCTTTAGCCCTAACTCATGATTGGTAATGATGTCCTCTAATGTCTACTTCTCACCTTGAGTTTCATCTACACAAGCTGAATTGACAGTAAGATTAGAGTAGATTCTTGTTTCAATCACGACTTGTGACACGACTGCCTTGTAAAAGCGATGTCATTTCTTTAGTGGCCATTCCTCTCCTCAAACTTCATCTGCATGAGCCACACCAACAACAAAAAACTATCCACTCATTAAATACACCATGTAGCATTTAGGTAACCCGATGGAGCTGGAATGCTTACTTTGATACCACTTACTACAAGACGAGAGGTTCTCTCCTCTTGGAGTATTTGTGTGGCACTCAACCTTTCCTGATATCACTGTTTATTGTTATTCTAGATGACAAGCTAGTCTTCTCTTCCTTGATTTCCCATGTTTGTTCCAATCCTATCCTACTCTTTAGAAGTGCTCTCTTGGCTTTACCACAGTCCTCGATATGTTTAGGAGGCTCAAATGTTCCAATTGATTTCAACGTCCTATGGCATCATTAAGAGAGCAGCATTAGCTCCTGAATTGTTTGCTCATGGAAGACCATCCCTGCCTTTAGAATTTACCCACTCCTTGAACAAACCACCTTATTGATGCCACTTGTAATGCTACATGCCTGAGTTGAATACTACCATAAGGTTTTCAACTCGAACCATAATACTTGCAATACCAAGGTAGCGATCCAAAAAGCATCATAGAGGTGTGTGTTGTGACTGATTTCCTCCTACTATTTGGTGTGGTTAGGTAATATTGCTCATTATGAATGAAAGAAGTGGGCTAGTTTTGGGCTGTAGGGACCTAAACAAAAAATCGTCATTAACACTCAAATTTAAAAATATAAATAATAAATACACATAAAATAAATATAAAAGGATACATTTTGAATATATATATGCATCCACGTTTTACCCTTATTTTTTTCTAACTAAAGTATATAGCAGCAATCATATCAATGTTATGTTTAGAGAGACGGACAACATGTTATGAAGATTCCGACAAATTGTTCATAATCTTTTGATGTGACAACAAAAGTAACATATGGAATTGAGAAATACTTACTTATAGCATCCACATTTCATAATCTGTAAGAATTCTATAGGGTCCTCAAGTTACACATTAGTATTTTAAGTACATCTTCTCCTTAAGGACTTCATAATTTTATCCCTAAGGCCGTTCAAATCTTTTAAAGTTTTTGTAGGGTCCATATACCTTTACATAATATGCTTAGAAAAGGAAAAGATGTTCAAACAAAAATAAATAAATAACATCGCTTTTGGGTGTTCTTGGCAGATGACCCATAAAGCTAAAGGATTTCCCCCATTAAATGAGGTATTTAGTGTAAGGACCTGTGTTAAGGAGCTTCCAATGGAGGTGCTCTTAAAATACTATCTATGGAGCTTAGTTTAAAGAATATGTAATATTAAGTACATTTTTATTATTATTTGAAAATTTATCATAATTAACATTTAAATATTGTATATAATATGAGTTTTAATTTAAAACTATTCCTTAATCATATAAAGGAATGAGTACAATGTTTATGTATTCTTCTATTTGCATTCTTAATCTTTCATTTTTTCTAAAAAAAAATTTAAATACTTACAATTTAATTTTTTTTTTCATTTAAAGTGTTTCTATCAATCTATCAAGAATTGATACGTGTTAATTTGCAATAGACAGCTATTATCGATTTAATATAACTTTCTCCATGAAATATTGCAAAACAACTATTTTGATAAAAATCCTAAGCCATGCTTATAAAAATTGTCCTTAAGGATTTATTTTGTAATCCACTTAGATAGAACATGTCCTCTATAGCGGGAATCAATAGAAAATAGAAATATATGTAAAGATACCTCGCCATAAAAAATTTGATTTATAACTAATGCATTGATAACAAATTATTTAAGATTCTGTTTAAAAATATTGGTTGCCTGCCACATATAATGAGATTTTATGGATATTGAATATGGTTCTATTTATTTAAAATTCAATATATTGGTATTTAGAGTATTCTCCATTATAGAAGAATTAGGAGCAATTTATATAAAATGATATTTGCTTTACAATGGATAAAAGAATTTTTAAATTGTTATTTATAATAATCCCCATATATTTTAAAAGTTATTTTTAATAAAAATTATTTTACTGGGTAAAAATACATATTTGTATAATGTTTTAAATATGGCGTCTTTTGGATTATGAAGCAAATTTTAGAAAGATAAGATAAAACATACAAAATTTTGGTGAAACATATAGTTTTTATGAGCCAAAAATTCTTTCATTGCAAGCTAGGATTCTTATCAATCACATTATACTCCCACAATTTCTTTTATTTAACATGGTTGCACATGCCTGATATTTCATGAGTGCTTTAGAGATTATACCACAGTCTCATAAGAGCGGCTCACTCCACACTTATGTATGATTTCATCAAATGTATATTGCAACTACATGCATCTCGATAAGCGCAATAAAAATTATCAAGAATTTTTAATTCATCCTCACATTAATTGCAGTCTAGCATAACTTACACCATAAGAAGGGAAAATATTCAATGTGCTAGCAGGATTAACAAGTGACTTGTTATTACCATATGAATCTTATTTATGGGATCTCTAATCATAAAGGTTGATTTACCATCATTGTTAATTCTTAAGTTGGCTGAAGTTTCACTCCCTTGATGTTTTAAGAATTAATTTTCTTCCCAATTGTTTAGTTAATTGATTGGGCAAATTCACTTATAACTTAACATAATCAATAGATATAATTCAATTTTTAGTAGCTTCTTAATTACTTCATGACTCAAATGAATGTGTCTATTTTTGCTATTGAAAGTCTTCTCTGTCGCAACACCTATTGTCACTTGGCAATCACAATGTATAGACACTTGGTTTTATACCCAATGAAATATTAGTTAATATGTCTTTTAACCGCTCAGCCTCATTATTAGCCAATTCTATGGTTAGAAACTCTAGCTTCATAGCACACTTTGTAATAATTGTTTGTTTGGCTCATTTCCAAGTGATTACGTCATCATAAAGAGTGAATACATATCCACTAGTAGACTTGTCTCATCTAAATCCAAAATCTAATTACCATCATTGTATCCCCCTGACATAGTGGGAAATCCACTATAGGATACCATAATTTATGGTTCCTCTCAAACATTTCATTAGTCTTGCTATGGTATCCTAATGATCATGATATATTTGATATGCACAACACAAGCTATGTTATATCAAGTAAAATTCATTAAATACGTTAGACTCCCAATAATCTATGTACACTCAGATTATTTAGTAGAATCACTTCCATTTTTTCTTTAATTGAGTGTTAGCATCATAAAGAGCACTCATTAGTGGTGACATCAAAATAACTAAACTTTTAAAGAAGCTTTTTAACATAATGTTCTTATGATAATATTGTATTATTACCCTTCCTAATGACTTTAAATCCCAACACTTACTTTACTTATGTTGTTCGTATCAAATTTTAGACAAGAAAAGATTTTGTTCTATATATTATATCAAGACAAGCATAAAAAATGAGCATGACATCCGCATATAAGTAAATAATTATGCACCTATCATCAACAATTTTGGTAAGGCACATTTGTTAAAGGCAACAGCGAAAAACCATCATGCATTAAAATTTGACCAAATTGTTCATGTTATTGTTTGAGAGCTTGTTTCAAACCATATAAAGATTTAAGAAGTTTACAAACTCTAAATAGTGCAGCCTTCAGGTAGCACCAAATAAATTTCTTCTTCCAAATCACCATTTAGAAAGATAGTTTTAACATCCTTTTGGTGAAAAAAAGCTAGTGAATGGAGGTCTAGGCAATTAAAACTTTTATAGAAGAAATCTTGTCATAGGGGCAAAAGTGTCGAAATAATCAACATTTTGTTTTTGACTAAAACCTTTCATAACTAACCTAGCTTTATACTTTTAGTTAATCAGTCTTGATCATATTTCCTTTTAAACATCCACTTACAACCAATAGGTTTAGATAAAGGAGGTAAATCAATCAAAATACTTGTTTTGTTTTGTCTAATATAATTGTTTGGTGTTTTTGGTTTTTGATTTCTCAAAGAGACATGAAGTTTTAAAAAATTTATAAAAGTTAATGATTCTAATTCAACTTTAGTAACCTCCATTTTAGGCAAACACACCTATCAAGGTAGCATAGAAATATTATGTCATTTGATAAGGGATTGTTAGAATCTACCCTACTCACACTAGTCTATTATCAAGCCTAAGAAAACTTAGGGGTTCATGATATCATATTCACAAGTTAACTAAAATATTTACAGATCTAAGCTACTATATACTTGCCTCTGGATCAATCCAATAAAGATAAATTCGAAAATGCAAAGAATAGCTTAGACCTTGCTTCATTAAGTCATCATCATGTGATTTAAGAAACAAACTTAATGTGCTCTTTGTCGAATATGCTTGTACAGTGAAATTCACCAATTTATATTAATGCATTTCTAGAGTGTCATTAACGTCTAAACCTAGGTCAAACAGCCAGAATCTCTTCTCATGCCATTAGCTACCTCGATTTGTATTAAGAACAAGAATCCTTTTATTAAATCAAGTGATAAGGGATTTCACCACTCTATCTCAAGATGTTATGATCAATTCTCGTTAATAGCTTAGATTTATTAAAAAAAATTGATTTCTCAATCTATTCATTTGAAATCTAACATGAGTTCATATTGTTCATATACAAAAACCCAAGAAAAAGTAGATCAAGCTATTATCTAAAAGTACTCAACTATATTTAGTAAATGCACAAATGAAATCACACGAATCAGGTCTTGGTTCCACAAAATCTAAGCTTAGACAAGTTATTTCTCTATGATATTTATCAAATTAAGTAAAAAATCAAAGGAATAACAAGGATTGAAGATAGAAAATACCTACAGGCACACAAATCTTTGCATACTGAATTCAAATTAGCTTAAGAATTGATCCCAAGAAGGTTGGACCCTAATAGAGGAGTGTTTCTCTCACTAAAATTATCTCTCTAATTAATTACGAAGAATATTTACTCACTAGTCTTTACACTCTCTCTGTACACTGTGCATTCTCTCTGTACACTACTGTGCATGCTTATTTGATGATGTCAGGCATAGAAATAATGAAGATTTTATTGCTTACATGGAAAATTCGATATAACAAACTTTGATAGACAATATCATACACGTGGTAGGGGTCAATCCATGGGGATAATCGCAGGCGTGGCTAAGGTCATGATTGCCTCTTTCATAGTTTTAATCGTGAGGCTCAATCATGGGTGTGATCTCTACTACGATTGATTTTGTATCTAATTCTTCATGCCCCTAAGTTTCAATCACAAGCATGGTTAGATATCTTCATTGTGAATTGTAGCTATAGATGCTCATTTCTTGTTGTTTTTGCTCCATTTCTTGATCAAATCACTTCAATTCTCTCTTTTAAGTAAAAAAGGAGCTAAAAACAACAATTTAAGCAATAAAAGCACAATTTGTGGGAAATTTATGAAATATTCAAATAAAATGAGCACAAATCCTCATGAATTGAATAGAGCAAATATAACTTTTCAAGAATCAATTTCTATTTCAATTGCTTTTTTGCAAAATAAGGAATCCGAGGAGGAAACAATATCAAAATAAGTTAAACGATCATTTCCAATAAGGTAAGTATAAAAATCATTTTCAAATGAATTTTCTTTTCTTTTATGCCTTCTTAATTCTTTAAAAGAATTTTCACAATCATGTCCAACTGGTGTACTAGAAATAACATGAGATTTAAGGAAAAATTGTTTTTAAAAAATTTAACACTTTTTGTCTTAATAGTTGTATTATAATCAAGTACATGACTTTTTTAAACAAGAATTCTATATGCAAGACTGTGCTCGACATACCAATGAACATATAAGCAACTATTTTAGAACCTAAATTTCTTTTTTAGAGTCAAGCAACATAACCTTAGCAAGACACCCCACACTTCCAAATATTTTGGATTAGGCTTATGTCCCTTCAATAATTCATAAGGTGGATTACCAATTTTCTTATGTGGTATTCTATTTTGTAGGTGGTGTGTAAACCAAATGGCTTCATTCCACAGATTAATAGGAGCAACAAACTAACAAGTAAGGAATTCATCATTTTTTTTTAAGACTCTATGTTTCTATTCCACTACACCATTTGATTAAAGTGAATATGGGGGAGCAATATCATGAACTATGCCTTTCTTTACACAAAAACCATTAAAAAAGATTATACTCATTGCATCTATCTTATCAAATTCTTTTAATGTTTTTTATTTAATTTATTCTTTACTTCAAGTTTATATAAAAGAAACTCATTAAAGCATCATCTTTATTCCTAAGAAAATATACTTTACAGTATACAGAAAAATCTTCAATATTGCATGTAATATTTCTTGCCACCTATAGTCATAGTTTGCTTTATATCACCTAAATCAGTATGAATTAAATTTAATAATTTAGTTTCTCTTTAAATAGAATGAAAAGTCTTCTTAGTTAATTTAGTCTGAACACTTACTCAGCATTTGTCAAGACATGTATTATTAATGTAAGAAATAAGGTCGAGTGATTGCATTTATTTATATAACTTGCATTTACATGTCCTAATCTAACATGCCATAAATCAGTGGAATCAACCAAGTAAGCAAAAGAAGAAGCATTGTCATTGATAACATTAGACGAATTCAGTACAAACAATCTTTCACTACCATATCACTTGCCCACAAATACATTTTTTGTCATTGCAATCTCATCTTATTCAAATAACACTTTTATGCTAACCTTCGCTAATAAAGCCAAAGAAATTAAGTTTTATTTAATATTTGGTACAAAATGGCCAAGTGTAAGCTTGAGAAGAATTATTTGTTTACCAAGAACATTTGCAATTCGAGAACAATCACCAAGATACACATGCTTTTGTACACTACCTCTTAGTGTATACGAGGTAGAGGCATCTTTATTTGCTCAAATATGCCTGGTAGAACCAAAGTCTACCACTCATTCTTTCACATAGGCCACCAAATTGACCTGAGATATAACAATAGCATTAATGTCATCTTCTTCAACCAAATTTGCTTTGGCTTAGGAGGATTGCTATTTCTCACTCTCAATCTGCATTGAGGTGCATGGTCAACTGTCTTTCCACAAATAAAACGTTCCCTTTTTTCTTAAATGTGTCAGAGTTAGAAGCATAATTTGTAATTAAGATTATGAGATTTTTTTGTTAGATCCAATGTTATTGTCATACTTTTTATTGTGAACCTTAGTTTGAACCATTTTGCTTTTGTCATCATCCTCTTTGTTTTGGCAGCTTAGAATTCTTTGTGATTGGTGTCCTCAATTATGGTGTGAGTAATCAAATCTTGAAATAAAAATTTGTCTATGCTTATACTTTAAGGGGTTAATGTCACGAATTATACCTGAAGTTTGACAAAATATGCAATTAGGTACCTAAACTCTTAAATTGATCAATTTAGTACATGAACTTTTAAATTGATCAATATGGTACTGGAAAAATTTTTCCCGCACCTTTGTCATATTCTTTTAGGTACTAAATTGATTGATTTTAAAGTTTTGAAGGTGCTAAATTGATAAATTTTAAAGTTTAGGTATTAAATTGATCATTTACGACATTAACCCTACTTTGGTTGGTTCTTATAGTCACTAAGAGTCCAAATATTTTTTAATAAGAAACCTATAACAAATCCTTCTTGCAAAGAAATATTTTTCTACATGGTCGTCAGTCAACTTGTGATATTCATTGATTTGCACCTTAATGTCCTTTTAAGTAATAATCTCCTATTTGTAGTATGTCTACACACTTTGTTGTTGGCATGACTTTGAGCATTTGAGATAGCCTCAATTTTAAATTTTGCACGAAGCCAAGCAACAACATGAATATCAAGGATTGGAAATTTTCTTTATGCCATCAATAATTTCAATTTTTAATAAAGTAAGATGGGATTTTGCAATTGAGACAACAACAAGATTAGAAAGATTAATATTGTTCGGTGTAATATTAGGAATATAGTTAATTGCAATGGTGTTGGAAGAATTAATTAGATCTGCAAATACTTAAGATTGTTATAAAGGAAGAAGAAATTGTTAAGGTTGTTTATAACCCTCGGGATTTTTCACCTTAAATTCAATAATTAAAAATTCAATTTCACATGATATATAATCAACTAGATATTATGAGCTAAGATATATTATATAATATATATATATAATTGTGTTCAAGTATGTTTGATGAATAGGTAGGTAATTTCCTTACTAGTAAAAGATATCAAAGACAATAGTACGTATCTATGGCCAATAACTCAATAAATATAAACATACAACCCTAGATATTAAGCTAATAATGAGACTATAAATTTTTTTAGTTTGTTGATTATTAAATGATAGTTTAGAGATAAATCGCTAGGATTGAAATATATACAATGAGATTAGTATCAGATCAAAATCTACAAATCTAAAGCTCAAATTAAAATTTTGATTTCATAAACATGAAAGTTAGAAAATTCTAAGCCTATAGAGCCTAAAACCCTAATTTAGCCTATTAGGCACGGAAAATTTAATCGCATAAGAGAGAACATACCTCAAAATCACTCAATCGCGTAGATTTAAAATTTCAATTTTCAACCTGTAAGTGCTTTAAAAATAATGTAGAAGCCTTATACTTAATTTTGAAAATACTATCTTGTACTAATTGATAAATTTATAGGTGTAGCCATTAATAAACAATGCGATAACTTTGTTGTATTTAGTTTTATTAAACCAACTTGTGATATTCCTTCACATTTGCCTTCAAGAAACCGTGTAAGTCTAAAGTTAAAAGAGGAAGGTGCCACATGCCTTCATAGAAATCTTATCCAATCCTCATCATTAGTGGTTGAAAGTGACATCTTTTGTAAATTTTATCTAAATTTGAGCAATTATGATTGATGATGTCACATAACCTCCATGAATCATCTATTTCCTCTTTCAAACCATGAATTCATTCATGCATGAAGAATAATGCATCATATGTATCCAATTGTACTTAAGAAATGAGTAATGTTAAGTAATCATTGTATAACTACTCTACATTAAATGTGTTCACACTAGAATAGCTCATCATTTCTCCTCTCCATTACCATGAACAAGCTCCATTTGTTAGGTGACATTCATTCCATCATAATATTCCTTCATTCATCACATAATCTCTTCATAAATGCATTCATACACACATAAGCTCTATTAAATATTTTCACATGGAATATTTTTGTAATCTCGAGAAATTCCCCATAAAGTGAAAAATAATAAATAGGAGCTACAACATAAGAATATAGTGGTTTAATACATTTGCATGGTTCATTAGATAGTAAACGATAGTGAAATATCCCTAAACTTATTATAGATGTGTGTGTGTTGTATGATGCATGAGTAGTGGTGATTGTTTAGCTGATGCAATTTCATGTGTTGTTATAATTAGGCCTTAGAGTAAAATTTATGTTTATATTAAGTTGTTAAGTCTTTTTGCTGCAAAATCAATCTTTTTAAATATGAAATTCAAGCCTAACTATTAATAATTGAAATCCAAGCCCATGAACTCACATACCAACCCATGTTTTAAGTCTTTTTCTAAATTCATCTTAAGCTTTAAAAGTCAAAAGGAAGATTTTAAGATAATTACAAAGTAAAACTTTGCAAAAATCACAATCCAAGCAGACCCCAAAATGACATTTTAGGAGCAAAGCTAAACGCCAAAGTCCTTATCAAATTTTCTACAAATAATCCACCTAAAAGTCTTTTTTAAGACTTTATCTTTAAGTTAAGGTCATATAAGATCAGATTTTTGCATGCCTTTGTAATCTTTTACTTACTCATTTCCTTCATGAAGATGAATTTATGTTTTAACGATTCTTTAGTGACTTGAATGTGATATTAATGAGCTAAGTTGATTTATAGAACTAAACAGATCTTTGAAGTTGTGATAGATGAGTGGTGGAGGTTATGATAGATAAGTGAAGTGATGTAGTTTGTGTGATGTTTCAATGTTGAAGTGAAAGTTGTTTGAGGAAGTAAATGTCGAGTTTATGTATGTGTGATGCTGTTAGGTGTATGTGTTGATTGATGTAAGTTGAGTGACGTAAAAATTTTATGTTTAAGTGTCAAAGTGTATATGCCCTATTTTTTGAAGCAAAACACAAGGGGAATATAGGTTAATGTTTTTTTATCATGTATCTCATTAAGTTTTAGAAATAAGGCTACTCAAGAAGAAGTACAAGGGATACACAACTACTCCATTCAACCATGCTTCTCACTGTATGAAATATTGAATGGATCTTATGACAACACAGTTGAAGCATGGCTATTTGTATCTCACCATGTTTCTCTTTGACTTCTTATGGAAATAGATTTTTAATGATATACGACTAGGATACGGTTTCTTCTATTGCACTGTGCTTCTCTCTAATCTTCAAAACACTTGGGCATAAATGAAACATAGGACAAACACAACTCATTTTATTTTGTTGTGTTTTACTTGAGGAGAAGCACAATTTGAACATGGCTCATCCTATTGTGCCGTGCTTCTTTCTAAGTAAAATCCTTACATGAAAAACAATAAGAATACATTGATCTATTTTGGGCGTGTTTCTAATATGAAAAAACATAGGGCGAAACATAACCATGTACATGCCTTGTTCTTTCATTAAAAAAAAATTATTTTCAAGATTTAAAATGATGGAATGTGTTATATAGATGTATGTTTAAATACTAAGTCATGATTACACATGAGCTTTTATTTAAGTTTTATATTGGATAAAGAATTTAGTTTTTAGTTATTATTGATATTAAATGTAATATGAATTGATTTTGTTTTCTTGCAGATTTTCTACTCAATCATACTTGGATATTGATCTTTTGCTTAATAAAACAACTTGTTCAATTATGTAATAATTTGATTGTTGGTTGATGGAATTGACCATAAACAAAGATGGCCTAAAAGTATTTCAATTGTTTGTGCGTGTACCGTTTAATTTGGTTCTAGGAGTAGCAACCCTATTGATGATGCCAACATGGTAGTTAGGCGATTAGGCTACCCTTGTCATGATGCAATGACATTTTATAAGTGGCTCAGTGGGTAGTCGGTAGGGCTAATGATATCATTATAATATTTGCTAATTCTTAAAAGGAAGTGATATAATTTAATTCACGTTTATGGGACCGGTTGAACTAAGTGATATTATGAATTAAGTTAAGTAAAGATGAGAAACGACTGTGAACCCTATTTGAAACTATTATCTTTGTAGATGTTCCTATAGGAGATATAGGTATTCAGGCTGCTTATATCAAACCCCTGAGCAGCTGGTATTACTCAGGACCTCTAGTTTTCTAATGGATTGTTCTTGGAGTTTGAATACTCCAATGATGATTCGTTACACTTAATTGTAGATAAATAACTCAACAATTGTTGCATTACATTAGATTAAGAATGATGCCACTTTGTATTTGCTTGTGTTACCATGTATTGGGGCTTTGACTCATGTCATCTTTTATAGGTACTATTGATGATGAATTTTATGATGATTTAGGATATGAAACGGACTGGGAAGAGTTTATAAAAGAATGGGAGGATTAAGGACCCTATCTACAAGAAGCATTTTGTAAAAGATTTCATCAAAACTTTTAAAATTGGATGTAATATTTTGTTAAAGGCTTATTTATAAGCCTTTGGTTTGTAATATAGGATTTCAAGCTTTTCTTTCATGTTTTTGAAACTATGAAGACTTTGTAAATCTTTTGAAGTAACAATTTGTTAGTACTAGAGTTGTTGATAAATGTAATAATTATATACTCATGTTGAGTAGCTTTTGTAAAATTTTTTGTTTTAATGACTATTTAACAAACAGTTGACATGAACATTTTCTTAATGGACAGCTTTGCGTGTAATATTTAGCTATTATACGTGGCTGAGGACTAGGCATGCCTAATCATAGGATTAAGGTAAGTTGGGTCCTTATAGATGGCACAGAGATAAGACACTAGTAATGAAATGTACTTGATAAAATTAAGTAATAGGTCAATGTCTAAAGAAATGAATAAAAATGACATCGTACTATTAGATAATCTTAGGGATAGAAACTAATAAACCTTAATTTGAGCCCTGAAACCCTAATTGTGTAGGTCAAAACCATTGTATCATTTAATCGTATAAGATTAAAACCCTATAAATGAATTCAAAATTATAAAAGAAGCACCACAAAAAACTTATAAGCTTAATTTATACTAAAAGTACTCTTGCTTTCTGATAATTAATAAATTTATCCTTTTGTTCATATGCACCTTCGAAAACCTTAATTGGGTAAGTAAAGATCCTAAAATTTTCAATCATGTAAGTATAAAATATTAAATATTAACCCAAAGTATTAAATAGAATATTAAATAAAACTTAGGGGCCAAGTTTGGGTTCAATACCCTTATAATTCTCAAATAACTAACAAATTTGTCCTCTTCTTCATTAATAACTACCTCAATCATTGTTTTTGTCTTATATCAATTATGGAAAGTTACAAAACTCCCATTCATGCATTGTCGTCATTTACAAGGAGATAAGGCCATCATTGCTCAGTGACTTCAAAAATTGGAAAATCCAAGAAAGATCCCATACCATAAATGGTGATTACTTGTGCCTTTTTTTATTTTTGAAGAATTACCTCTTCTGTTTTACCAAGGGGCAACCAAATTCTAACTCCTCATTAGCTTGTAACTAAAAGAAGTAACCACAACATCATCATTGCAAGAGTATACTTTTCGCCAAATTAACTCATTTAACATTTCATTTCACCACGCCTCCCTATATTGTTAAGAACTCCAATGATGTCACCTTCATTCATCTTCTTTTTCTTTCATATTCAAATGAGACATACAATACATTTCTATACTTCTAGATTACCCTTAGAAAATTTATCACACATTATCCATCAATTAAGTTAATAGGAATAACATCCACTCAAGCAAGTAAGTGTGAAATGTAAGTAAATCTTGCTCATCCTCTTGTCAACTAAGAATCATTCAACATCGCAAATTTAATCATCTTATTTTCTTCCTAGAATTAGCGGTAACAACCCTAGAAGGAAGATCCATCACTATATCCAACTTCCACTAAGGTAATCACCCTAAACTCCATGATCTTAGTAGATATCAAAAAGAAAACAAGTTAAAATTAAACTAAAAACTTCATCTAAGATGCTCAAGAATGATTCAGCAAAGAAGAAAAATTTAAGGGAAAATCCACTTAATTAGATAAAATGACGTAACTTGATAATATGGTTATATATGTGCATGGAAGTCTTGATTTCTAAAGAAAATTTTGGCTTAAATTGACAAATGAACTAGTCATTTGATAAACTTAAAGATATGACCTTATGAAAGCATATAGGTCATGACTCTTGTAGAAAAAGGATGATATTATGATTATTTACCTACAAAATTTGCATCGAGACACAGGACAGGATCATCTAGTAACCATTATTAGATTAATATGATGAAGGAAAAAGAAAAACATATATAAGTACCTATATACATGTGCTTCGTCTCAGGGGGAAATATAATGGAAAAGTTAACTTATTTTGACAAATGATTAGCATTTAGAAGTAATATGATCTCATGGAAGATAACCACCTTGATAAATTGAGAATATATTCATAAAATTAAGAGTCAAGATTTTGGATTCCTTTAGAGAAGTAAATCATCTTGTTGAATGGTTTATAGACCTCATATTATGTCACATAATGTAACCATTTAATGATAATTATTAGATTAAATAAATAAAGAAAAGAGAGAATATATATATATAGCTATATAGGTGCATCTTTCGGTATGCATAGTATAAAGGCAATGGCAAATTGAACTTAAATACAAATTACAAGAAAAATAGTTGACACTACTTGATAAATAAGTTCATTAAAAAGATGAAAGTAATGCAAATTTGTTATTCTCATATACTTGCATTTGGATAGGTATGGTATCAATGATCAGATTCATGTTTGATTCTTAAATCATAAGAATCTAGGGTCAAATTAGTAAAAGGAAAATGATTATAATATTAAATTAGAAGAATTACACAAAATCATGAAGATAAATACATACGTATACGTCTCGTCCAATAGGCTTTGAAGGGATGAAAATAATTAATTTATATAATTTGTGTTGATTATTATAAAGTACATGAAAATAGTTCTCCAATGCTATTTATACGCTTAAAATGGATTTAAAATGAATATAATATGCCTAGTTTAAGAATAAGTGGTTAGAATTATCATTTAAGATCATTTAGGGCACTATTTCTAGTACTTTAGGTTTCATAGAGGCTCAATAGGTTAATTTAAAGAAAATATAACGTAAAAAGTGTAGGTCTCATAAGCTTCAAAACGATTATTTAATTACAAAAATAAGATTAGAAATGGAAAACTTAGGTTAGATTCAAGAAAACTAAGTTTAGGACACGTAGGCATTGATGGGGCGTTACATTTAATTATTTCTATAATAATATATATATTACTATCTTCTTATAGGAAATTTAGATCAAATTCCAAAATTTCCAGTTGATTGTTACGATAAGTGACCAGGATGAAAAAGTGAGTAATTTTGACCTTATCACACTGTTTGTATGTGTAGTATAGTTGCATATGTAATAATATATTAAAATTATTATGCATGTGAGGTTAGATATATCGTGTACTGCTTAGTGTAGTTTGGTTGCAAAAAAAAAAAAAAAATCAATATTGAAAGTGACAATTCCTTTATATGATAATAAATGTATGAAACATGTTAAAGTTTGTTTGTGAATTTGATCACGCTTTTTCTATGTATACTTTTTAAAACTCTTTTTAGTCTCTTTTTAAATTTCTTTAAATGCACAGATATTAATCTGCTAGTATACCGAGTACATATGTAGTAATAAAATTTTGGTAAATACTGAGTCGTGTTTATAGGGAGTGAGGACTAGCTATCAACTGTATTAGTCCAAATCATAGCTAGGCAAATCAAATTTTTTCTCTTTTTAAATTTTCTTATATAGAACTAAGCTATAGAAAAATCTTAGATTTCCACACTTCAAATAGAACTAGGTTTAGAGCCAATTAGATCTAGAAATAAATTGAATGTCTGCTACTGACCAAGAAATGCTTGCAAATCTAAATTGCTAATGAGTTAGTATTATAAATCAATTAAGCACGGATAAAAACCCCTTTTTCCAAAGTGAGAACTTATCCTAAATTAACCAATCAATGTTCCCTATTTTTAGGAAAGTGATCAATTGACTAATTTGTATAATGTTACCAAACCCTAATCGAATTCAAACCCATATCCCTATGTGTTTTTGAATCCCAATTAGCTAATCACAGAATTGATTAGAAAAGAATTTTCCAATTGCAATCCTAATTAACATGAATTCTAGATTCAATCCAAAACACATGCTTAGTGAAGTAACATTAACAATTCGAATGCAAACAAGGATTCAATCAAAACAAATAAACCACAATCTAAAAATCCAGATCAACAACTGAAAACCCTAATTAGATCACATAGGAGAAAGCTTTAAACAAAATCCAATATATGAATTAAAACAAAAGGAATGAAATCACCTTGATCAGGAATTCCATGCCAAAATCCATACACAAGTTATGTTTTCCACTATTCTAGGTGTGGAATCCTTATTCAAATCAAAAAGAAAAACTAACTATTGATCTAAGCCCTAATTTGTATCTAAGAGCAAGGAACAATCTCTCCAATTTCGTGCCTAGGGTTCACCACCTCAAATGATACAATAAGAGATGAATATATATGAAAGGACACAAGACACATAGCTGATAATGTACACTGACGGCCTTGATTTGGATCTAGTCGGCATTCCTTTACAAAATTGATGTCCGAGAGTAGCTAAGGATCAACAGCAACTTCAACCCTGACAACATATGTCGTCCAATAGCTGGCTTTTAATGTTTGCAAATTATTTATGAAGCATGATCACTGCCAGCATTTGGGCAGTGTTGGAGCGGTGTAAGTATACATCGGTCTGTACGCCAGTAACGTAACTCTCCTAGTAGTTGGCGTACATATGAAAAAATGAAGGCTGATGAAATTTGTCTTGTACGCTGGCAGTGTTTGAACTAGTGCTTAAAATTTTGATTCTATACACAAGCAACACCAGCATAAAGCCAACGGTGTTGGATCCTGATTTGCTGACGTTCATTGTAAATTGCAAAGGCCGATGAAGTCTTTTGTCAAACGCTGGCAGCCTTGCTTTTTGTCGAGCAGGCATTGAATTTCTAATGAAGAAGTCTAGCAGTATACCTTTGTTTAGTGCCGACCTTGATTGATTTTGTCTCCAAAATTGCATAATTCTCCTCTAAATTATATAAGTCCTCAATGACCTAAAATATCAAAATAAGCATACTTAAGTACCATTTCCATTGGATTTTTAGAAAATCTATAATAGTTAAGTATAATTTATTCAATGAAAAGTGAGTATAAATTGACTCTATCCATTCTCCCACTCTTGAACTTTTGCTTGTCCTCAAGAAAAATAAATAAGAACAAAGTAGAAATCTGTCATAAAGAGTACAAAATTTCACTTTCACAATTCAAGCATCTTTCTTTGATCATGACTTGCAACTCTGATGCCTACTGCTCTAACCAAATTAGGTAGATGTAATTAAAGTACTATAATCAAAATTTAATAGCTAATCTAGATAAAACAAACTTTAATCCCAGTTTTTAGCAAAATGTTCTTCTATCCAAAAGTAAATACACAGTCCAATAAGGAAAAACACCCATTGTCACACCCCAAGAGGTACCCTAAACATAACAGTCCGCCACACTCAATATTAAAACTTAAGTGTGACAACCTTAGCCACTCCCAAAAGTTTTGATATTAAGTGTAAGGCGTGTTCTCACAAATTTAGAGGACCATACAAGGAATTATGAAGCTTAAGAAGATATAATAACATGTTAAGAAAAGAGGATTCATAATATTCATTTACTTATAACAATGATCTTTACAAACTTAGGGAATTTTCTTTATTCACTAATCTATTACAAGAATATTTGTGCATCATTTCTAATACTAATCTTCATCTAAAATTTCCTTATCCAAAAAGAAATTACTTGACTGCAAGGTCCTCGTGGCCTCAACCACAGATAAGAGAACTGCAAAAGATATCTATAGGGGTATAAGCTGACAGGCTTAGTGAGAACTATTTCCATAAATAACTTCTTGTAACAAAATTTCAAACAAGTTGTTTAAGCAATCAAATGAAATGCAACATACACGTAGGCAAACAAGGTATATAGTTTTCCAGGAACTATATGTTGAATGGATTTTCGCCCTCCATTTGGGGTTTGGTGATGCATAACCTCAGACAAGTAGTTTTAGTAAAAGATTTATGCTTTCGACTAATATCGCCAAGCATATGAAGTCTACTTGAATGGAGCCTTGCTTTCAGATCTTCCGCCAAGTATTTCCCTAATGTTGCCAAGCAATCGCTTTCGGACACTCCGCCAAGTGTTGCTTTCGACATGAGCCTACTATCCTTCTCACCCAAGGATAGTAACCCAAATGCAATGTGACTCACTTCATGGTATGCATGAATCCATTTATTTATTTATGATATCACAACCTTATTATTATCAAATTTAGGGCGATCAAAGAATCTCATACAAAGCAAGTGTTATACTACAACAAACATTTAAATCAATTCCGACCTCGCTATTCTTAGGATTCTTTCAAGGAATTATTTTACACATAAATCCATTTGTCTTTTCCTAACTCTAATGCAACTAAATTACAAGCACAACAAGTATAGTATTTAAAGGAAATAAACTTACGATGCCATGTCGACTATTCTTCTATACGGATGAGTCATTCACACACTTCAGTCAATCGAAATAATCTGCAGGATATAGGTATCCTTTCTCGGAGTCACCTAGCCAAAGAAAATACCCAAAATGAGTATTTCTTGATGATTTTCTTGAATTTTGACAAGACAATGTCAAAAGAACGTTAAAGTTCGTATAAAGGAAAGTTCCAATTTAAAATGGTCATAACTTGGTCATTTTAACTCAGAATCGCGCATATAATATACCGATTTCTACCTACTCGAAAAGATCTATTCATTTTTAAAATTATTTTTATCAAACTAAACCATTTAGGCCCCGAAAAAGTGGCGATAAAATTCACCACGAATTTTCCAACTCAAAAACAACTTTGGTTCATTCATCCAAAAATTTAGTTATCTATATAGTTGAAAAAAAATCCTCTTTTTATAGCTACATAGCTCATATCTATTCATGCTCAAGCGTTTAATGTCCAATCATGTTTCTTAAGGAAATATTAATTAGAAGTTTAGAAAACTATAGTTTTCAAGAAATTCATTTTGTGATTGGTTTTTGAAATGAATACTTGGATTCTTTTTGTTTTTCAAAGAATATTTATTTTTGAATTATTACTTTTCTAGATGACTTTTTGAAAAATAATTTTCTTCTTTTCTAAATTCTTGTGTTGGTCCTATGTATGTTCTACACAATCTTTCTTGACTATTTATTTGAAAAGATTTAAACTTGAAAATCCTCACTTCTTGCTTCCTAAGGCTTTTGCTATGTTATGTTTCGTAGAAATCATTTTATATCAAAAATCATTTTCTTTTGAAAAACAAAGTGAGATAATAAATGATTTAAAAAGATTTTCATAACAAAAGTAGTTTCTAAGATTGTAGTGGGTTCTTTTGTAACTTGAAAAGAATGACTTTATTCTTATTAAATCATAGATTTTATATTTCACATAAACTTATCTCTAAGTGGTAAAATCTCCTTTTGTCAATTATTTTTAGAACTTGAAATTTTGAAAAATAATCTAAATGAACATGATTTATGAGAAATAATAGCAAACAAAAATAACATAAATAATAAAGTCAAGTATTGGGAGTCTTAGCTTTTTCAAGGCTCCCGGGACTAAGAAGTAGACTAGTCCCAAAATAAAAATAAAATAAAATAAAAGAAAAATTTGTTTTGACTTGATGAGGACAAGTCTAAGACTAAAGACTAGTCTTAAAATAACAAGGAATGAATAAATAAATTGCAAAGGAATAAATAAATAAATTGCATTGCATAAAATAAATAAATTGCAAGTGAGATTTTATGCTCTAAAGAATATGTGTATATATATAGATAATAATACTTAGATATAGTGGCAATAATATGAACAAAAATAATAACATAAACATAAATAAATTTTCATGAACAAGAACAATACATGAACATAATGTGGCTTCCATAACATTTAGTCTTTGGAAACTCACACTATAGTCATGTAAAGTTACATGACATGAGAAAAGAAAAACAATAGGAAATTGTTACCTAAAGAAGACTTTGGTAGTATTATGTGGTTTTGGTTTTTGTTGTAGGTAAAAGTTGTTTTGGAATTATTTAAGAGAGTTTTGGGAGGATATTTGGAGAGAGTTTTGAGAGGAGAATTTGAGAGAGTTTTTGCAGAGAATTTGTGGATAGTAAATGTGTGAAAAAGTGAAAGGAGGGGGGTATTTATAGGAAAATGTGGAGTGATTTTTGAGTGATTTAAATAAAAGAAAATTGAAACAAATTGAGGAGAGGGGGAGAGGCATGCACCGGCCATAGTAAGTAGAGGAGGAGAGAGTGTGTTTTGTTTTGTATTTTGTGGATTAAATGAAGTAATATGTAAGGTAGATGTGAAATAAAGTTATGGGAAAGGTAAAAAGTAAATGTTATAGGTTATGGTGTGTGAAAGAGTAGGTGTAAGAAAAAGTAGAGATAAACAAATAGTGTAGAATAGTAATGAATAGTGTAATGTAAAGTAGATATGACTAATAAAGTACTGGTAGTAAGAAAATATGCGTATAATTGCGATATCTGTTATTTTTATTTACCAAAAAATTACAAAATTGATATTTTGAAAACCTTATATTTTTACGAGTCTAACGGTATATTCGGAATATTTTTACTATTCCGGGCTTGGGACACTTTTTCAAGAACTGTGTCCAATCGGGTTCGAAACGAGTTGCGGTTTTATAATCGGATCTTTTTACGCTTTCTTGGGTAATTACGCACTATTCTATATTCTAAACTCCTACTTACTCTTATTGAGTTGCTTATTCGGGATTGCCAGACTTAAGCTATTACGTCTAACTAGGGTTTTGTTGACCTTTAAGTTGGTTGACTTCCGGTTTAGGGTTTTAGGCTAAACCGATTCCAAAAATTTGGGGTTTACACCCATTTAAACTTCATTGGACATTTAGCGAGCATATACTCCTCACAATATAGAATGAAAGCATATGGTATCTACTATTTCCTTAGAATTTCTCCCTCTTTATTATAAGTTTTACTTCATTCGGTGCTTTGCATTCCTTTTCTTTTCTTTTCATATAAGCACTTATTTTCTTTTTTCTTTTTCTATTTTTTTTCACAGTTCAAATTTTGAACTTTTGCCTTTCCTCCATTTTTGTTATAGTGAGTTTGTTGAGTTGGCACATCCCGAGCTTATCACCCAAGTGACCAGGTTTTAAAGGACTCTTAAGAACTCTTCCTCACTCTAACAATCAAGTTAGAATACTCATAACTCAATTACCCAAGTCAGTGGAGTAGAGGTTATGCTTATTTCTTTCTTTTCTTTTGAATGCAACACAAATTTAAGATTTTTTCTATAAAAGATTACTAAGTAAAGAGTTTCTTCTACCTCATTCACTAAGTTTTGAAAAGCTCTTTAAAGAGAACTTAAAAGAGTATATACAAACTAACTTTTTCCTAGAAGTAGACCTGTTTATTTTTCACTTAAGAGCTCAACCTATTCTCAAACTTCCAAGTCTAAAGCTAAATATAAGGTAAATTTGTTCCTTAAAGATTTCACCACTTAATTTAAATTAAGTATTCTAATTACAATAGAAAGTGAGTAAGGCCCTAAGCAAGTCAATTTCACATTCTTTTTAGATGTTATTCATAATTTTCTGCATAATCTCCAAATTTCATGAAAATTATTGAAAAAAATTTAGACTAAAATCACCATATAATGCTTTAGGACAAATTGAGTTCAAAGTATGGTGTATAATACAATTCAATTCAGATGTCATAAATTTTCAATCAATTCAAAAAAAATTTTAGACATATTCAGATGTCATAAATATTCAATCAATTTAAAAAAATTTCAAACATCAGTAGTCATATTCAACTCCACTTCATTCTCCATATCTCAATATCCCTTCCCCCACACTTACATTGAACAGTGTCTTACTGTTCTCAGCTCAAAACAGGAAAGGAATAAATATACAGAGAAAAGGAATAATGGTACTCCCCTGGTTTTGAAAAATTTGATGCAGTTTGAGTTCTAACTGGTATAGCAAAAGAGAAGTTTTTAATGGTATCTATCTTGTATCCCTCTCGTAAATCCATTCTCTTGCTGTCTACAATTCATGTGCTTTAGCTCTTGTATATCTCTTATCTGCACAAATAGGGCACACATATCAAAGCTACAAATAAAAAACAAAAACAAAAAGAAAAACATTTACAAAGGATAAAATAAGTGGGATGCCTCCCACTCAGCGCTTGTTTTATAGTCTTAGCCTGACTTTCTGACTTTCTTCTTCAATGAGGATCAAAATTACTAGTCTTTTTATCCTCATCCTTCCTTTTCTTACCTTTACTTTAGAAGTTTCAGGTGTTGTGCCAGCCTTTGTAGATTTAGGGTTCTTTTTCATCTTTTCATGATATTCACATTTAATTCTTTATTTCCAACCTTCAGCACCATTTTGCTATTTTTAACATCTATAACAGCTCCAGCAATGGCCATGCATGGGCGGCTACGAATGAAGGGAATCTCTGGATCTTCTTCCATATCCAATACTAGAAAGTCCACTGGAAATATGAACTTATTTACTTGTAAAAACAAATCCTTAACTACTCCCCTAGGTCTTTTAATAGAGTGATTAGCCAATTGGATTATCAACTCAGTCTCTTGATTGCATCCTTTAATCCTAACAAAGAAATGTATCAAATTAATACTTACACCAATATCACAAAAGGTATTATTGAATTGACTATTTCCTATGGTACAATCTAAAGTGAATTTCCCTGGATCATTCAATTTAAGGAGTAATGCATCCTTCAAAGCTCTGGATCATTCAATTTAAGGGGTAATGCATCCTTCAAAGCTTCCGTACAAGCCTGAGTTAACATGACTATCTCTCTCCCATTCATTTTCCTCTTCTTACTCATAACTTCTTTCAAAATTCTATATTAATGTGATTCTTCCAAGATATCAGCCAAAGGAATACCGACTTCTAGCTTCTTAAACACCTTCAGAATTTTTCATACTCAACATTATCTTTCCTCTTTCTTGATCTTCCTGGAAAACGAATTGATGGCACATCTGATCTGACAGTACACTTAGTTTCTACAGGAGTATGCTCTTGCTGTACCATTTCTTCCATTTGATCTGGTGAAGTCAAAGCCTCTTCTTTCACAACCTGCTTACTTGTATCTACTTTGATCTCATCTACTTGTTCAATTGAGGTAGAAGGCTTCTCAAGACTGTCAATTTGCTTTCCTGATTTCTCAAACCTTCTATGGTTAAAACTGCAAGCTTTTCAATAGCTATTTCCCCAGCTGGTTTGTCTCTTTTTCTTCAACCCTATTTGCCATTGAAGAAGTGTTCTCTAACTTTTCTGCACTTGACACAATATTTTCCTCTTTCTCTATTTCTTGCCTTTTATTGTCAACTGGGGTGTCTTTTTCTTTCTCATCACTAGATTACTCCTAATCTTCACTTGTATTAGCAAGTTTAAATAAAGATGAAATAAATTCAGTCAAACCTACTACCTGAGTCTCCAATTTGTGAATTACCGCTTGTTGCTTCTGAAACTTCCCTTCCCATTTTGCTCTAAACCCCTCACAATCTCTTCAAAACTTTTTTCTTTACCTAGATCTGATACTGTAGGGATAGAAGAAGAATAGAAAAGAATTTATTGCCTTGGAGTCTCATAAGTGTGGTGGTATTCTTGATTTGATATACTGTAATCAATTTCTGGCCCATCACCTTGACTTTGAGAACTATCATGTGATTCATCATACAACGAAAATACTACCAGAGAAGAATTGTATGGATCAGTGTACTGGCTTCCTGAAAATCCGTCAATTGTTATCAATGCCAATTGTGTTGACATGAATGATAAGTTCCCTCCAGTAGCTGAATCTATCATCATCTTATCATGATCACCTATTCCATTAAGGGAAAAATTCAGATGAGTCTAAGAAGGTGAATTATAATAAGGGCATTGACTCATCAAATGGCGGAATCATCTCTAAGCATTTGATACAGGCTCTCCCTCATATTGCCTAAATGAATATAATTATGATTTGAGCTATTAAGGACAGCAAAATGAGAAAACTAGTGCGTGATGATTATCCATCTCTTATCCAAGTAGCATCTGCAAAGAGAAAAAGAGAAACGAGTAGAATGTACAAATAAACCAAAGATTGCTATACATAAATAAAGAAGAAAGTAAAATTTTTTTCTTTTAGATTTTTCAAATAAAAGGCCTAGTCTACAAAAGTCCCAAAAATTGAAAGTAGCAACATTCACTCTCCGACAACGGCACCGAAAACGATACGCCTTTTATATATGCTTTTTAAAACTCTTTTTAGTCTCTTTTTAAATTCTTTTAAATGCACAGATATTTATCGGCTAGTGTATCGGGTACGTATGCTATAATAAAATTTCAGTGAATACTGAGACGTGTCCATAGGGAATAAGGACTAGATATCAACCGTATCAGTCCAAATCATAGCTAGGCAAACAAAATTTATTTCTCTTTTTGGATTTTCTTATATAGAACTCAACTACAAAAAAATCTTGGATTTCCACACCTTAAATAGAACCAAATTTAGAAATAAATTGATTGTTGTCATTAACCAAGAAATGCTTGTAAATCAAAATTGCTAGTGGGTTAGTATTATCAATCAATTAAGCACAGATAAAACCCCCTTTTTCCAAAGTAAGCACTTATCCTAAATTAACCAATCAATGTTACCTATTCCTAGGAAAGTGATCAATTGACTAATTTTTATAATGCTACCAAACCCTAATCAAATTAAAAACCCATATCCCTATGTGATTTTGAATCCCAATTAGCTAATATCAAAATTGATCAGAAAGGGATTTTCCAATTGCCATCCTAATCTAACATGAATTTCTAGGTTCAATCCAAAACACACGGTGAATTAACATTAACAATTCGAATACAAGCAATAATTCAATCAACAACAAATAAACCACAATCCAAAAATCCAAAAGTCCAGATCAACAACTAAAAACCCTACAGATCACACTGGAGAACGCTTTAAACAAAATCCAATATATGAATTAAAACAAAAGGAATGAAATCACCTTGATCAAGAATTCCATGCCAAAATCCATACACAAATGATGCTTCCCACATAATCCTGGTGTAAAATCTTTATTCAAATCAAAAAGAAAAACTAACTACCGATCTAAGCCCTAATCTGTATCTAGGTGCAAGGAAAAATCTCTCCAATTTTGTGCCTAAGGTTCACCACCTCAAATGATACAACAAGAGATGAATATATATGAAATGACATAGGACAAATAGCCGGTAATGTACACTGACGGTCTTGATTTGGATCTAGCAAGCGTTCCTTTACAAAATTGATGTCTGAGAGTAGCCAAAGATCAACACTGGTGGCATATGATGTCCAGAAGCTGGCTTTCAATGTTTGCGAATCATTTCCAAAGCATGATCACTGCTAGCATTTGGGCAGTGTTGGAGTGGTGTAAGTATACGTATGAAAAAATGAAGGCCGATGAAATTTGTCTTGTATGCTGGTAGTGTTTGAACAAGTGCTCAAAATTTTTATTCTATACACAAGAAACACCGACATAAAGTCGGCGGCGTTGGATCCTGATTTGTTTGCTTTCGTTTTAAATTGCAAAGGCTGATGAAATTTCTTCTATTGAATGCAAGCAACCTTGTTTTCTATCGAGCCGGCATTTAATGTTTAATGAAAAAGGCTGGCAGTGTAGCTTTGTTTGGTGCTAGCCTTGATTGATTTTATCTCCAAAATATTGCATGTGTTTGTTGTATAAGTCCTTAATGACCCAAAATATCAAAATAAACACACTTAAGTACCATTTCCATTAGATTTCTATAAAATCTATAATAGTTAAATATAATTTGTTCAATGAAAAGTAAGTATTAAATAACTCTATCAGAATTGTATGGCCATTTAAGAACATGACCTAATACTATTCACATATATATTAAACTAATCATGCATTGCACAATTTGCATTTATTGCATAAAGGAGTGACGGCCATGCTACGTATTAGCATTTCGGTTTTCTAGTAATGGTTTCTAGATGAAAGGTTTCTAGTTCTACACAACATTTCCTTTCTTCCGTTCGGTTCCATGGGAACTAAGCAGGCACTGAAAGAACATCGCTCATGGTATCGACATGAAATTGGGTAATACCTAATGGGGTTTTTTTGTTCCAAGGCAAGGTTAAGATGTTGTGACATCTAATATAAAATGATTTGTAAAGTTCAATGGTATATTCCTTCCTTAGTTCTTAGGCACGGTAGGTCATTATATCCAGTTCCTTCAACCCTGATGAGACGACATAAATCGCCTTCCTATTTGAATTCCAGTTATCCAAGCTTGTACTTGATACATATAGTTAATTGTTGTATTGCATATGATTTCTAATTATACTTGCTTGTTATTGCTTGATGTGTGGTCTAGTCAAGTTATTTCACTGAGTTATGGTTTTGCTTATACCCTTATTGCTTTTGTACTAGATTAGTATGTGTTGGGACTAGGCTAGAAATTTATGGAGAGTGCTTCTTCATTGGATTCATTAAAGATAGAAAGACTAGCTTAGAATATGAAATAGTTAAATTACATAATTATATGAGACTTCATATTATATAAGTAGAAACTAATTTTTCTATTTGGTAGAGGATACTGATTCTGTATGATTCTAGTGAATTGTGGGATATTGGTTTCCTTAGGATGTTTAAATAAAAATATTATATGTATATGTATAATTAAATCATGTGAAATAGATAAATAAACAGAGTCTTGTAATCTCTTGCAAGATGGTTTTTATATTACAGGGTCACACGTGATATGATAACTTCAAGACTATCCTATTAGGCTCCCATTTAGGTCTTGACAAAGTTGGTATAGAGCTATAGATTTGTCCAAGATAGGAACAATTTACCAAATGGTTATGGGATAGAACTTGGGTAGATAAAAAAAGTTTATAAATTAAAAAAATATATATATATATATGTACTTTCAAATTATTTGGTATATATGTATAATTATATACTACAAATATGATATGGACATATGTTGTCCATTTAGGTACAAATGATAACTCTTACGTCTTTTCCTTATGTGCAAAATTGAGGTATTCATATGCTAAAGGCTAAATCACAAGCTTCTAGGTAAGTTCAGTCTAGGTTAGTCGAACTACGAAACATACTCCCTCCTCTGCCAGATAGAATAAAATTGATAAGGAGACTCAACAACCATAAACTGTATACCTTAGCACACTAACAGTAACACCGGTTGTGCCTTTTATTGCAAGAACCCTACGGTGCCAATATAGCAGTTGGCTACCGCGTTAAGGAAAATTGATAAACGCTAAATTTGCAGCAAAAGAGCACCACCACCAATCCAATATCACTATTCCTACCATTAATACCAAGAACACCAAGAACCTTATAGTTAGAGTTCATAAAACGTAATCGACATTTAAAGTTCTATATAGAAAGCCGGAAGGAGCAAAAGATGAAATGGCATAGCTAGGGAGAAATGCTTTCAAAGTGTCAAAGAATTTGTAAGTATTCTATGAGTCTGTTTTATTAAGAATGAGGTGAGAACTTACTAGAATTATAAAAAGAGCACTTTACCACACCCAACCATGTGGGAAATTTTTTAGGAAAGGATTCTTGAGGAAACATTTTCTAAGTATTTTAAGAGTAAAGTATAGTACAAATTTGATGGACTTGACTCAGGGACGTAAAAACATTCGAATATGAGGTTAATTGATTATTCCACTTTACACTATATGCTTATAAAGACAACTATGAATTGAAATGATGAATTTCTATGATTGGATTAGACATAAAAATTAAGGGTAAACTTTTGATAAAAAGGATTTATGATAGTATAGAATCAAGTTATACTTCTAAAAGATTAAATCCTTTAAATTATTTGAGTTGCAAGGGAAGGAGTATCAAAGAAGAGTAATCTTATATGCTGAAAATGCAAAGGATCTCATTACCTAGGGAACTATGCCTAGCTCAAACATAAACGTTATTTTATGATAAATCAGGCCATATGATAAGTGGATGATGGAAGTAAAACCGGAGCAACTCGATTCAATTATAAGAAAGTTGGGCATTTGTACATGACTTGTTCCTAAAGAGTGCAGTATACTGGCAAATGAGATAATGCAATAAAAGGGAACAGGTAAATTAAGTCAACAGCCATTGTTATCCCATACAATTATGCTTCAACATCTAGCAGAGCTCTTTCTCTAACAAGCGCCCCATGGAGATTATCATGGGTTAGCAACCATTTTTACTCCATACAGTAGTTGCACCTTACACTAGTAGATGCCTAAGAGCTTATGAATTTGCTAAAGATTGGAAGCAAAATTCATAAATTCTCAAAGATTATCTTGGGAAAGCTTCAAAGCAAATGAAGAAATGAGAAGATGAGAAGCACTGACCCAGGGAATTCAATGTTGGAGATCAAGTCCTCATCAAGCTTCTCCCAGAATAGGTCAAATCATTAAGGAACAAGGACAGACAGCTCATTTAAAAATACCTGGGTCCAATTCCTATCATTGCAAAGATCAAGAAAGCAGCATATAAAGTAGAGTTATTGTAAGATTCAAGGTCCATCCAGTTTTCCATGTTAGTACTTTGAAGCCTTACTTTCCTGACATGGAGGACTCCTCTGGCAGCATATCTAAGCAGCTGCATATTAAGATCAACTTTAACATGATCAATCTGTTGAAGATATAATTATGCAATAGAATGTTAAAGATCCTAACACTAGAGAAGAACATACTGAATACTTAGCGAAGTGGAAGTATCGAGGTAAAGAAGATAATAGTTACGAAGTAACAGAAGACCTCATGCCAATTTTAAAGATAAAGTCTGCACCAACTTTGAAGCCCAATCATGGTCAAGCTCAATAGAACATTGACGAGGACGTCAATTAGATTAAGTAGGGGAAGATGTTAGGGTCCAACTCCTGTAATAATTTTATAGCAAGGCCCCACCCTTTTTGTACACATGATGTATGGTAGGGAGGTCCCTTGAGGCCGCTTTTCTTATATAGTAATTTTCTTTGTAATTTCTATTTTTGTTGATTTTAGGTGTGACCTCCTCAAGAGTTTTAATGTCTCCTCCTGCCAGATCTAAGAATGCATATAAAGCTCTTAATGGGGTTGTGAGTACTCTTGTGGATGCAAGCTCTTACTTATCACTTAACTATACACAGTAAAAAAACATATTGTACACTGTTCTCACACACATTGTACTATTGTTGATTATTAATAAAGCCCAAGTTTCCTTCTTAAGTGTGCCTTTTTATTGATCTGCTATATTGTTCTTTCCTTTTTATTGTGCTTATCTTATTTACAACTTTATAGTCAGGCAGAGGCCCTGTTGAGTGAGTTTAGGCTTGCTTACTACTGCAAAGGTAGGACAGTAAGCGTCACACGGTCTAAAGTGTGTTAATGAGAGCCCCGAATCATGATACCATGCATGCCGCTAGTAAAACATACACGCACATCACAAAGCTTGCATGCACACCCCGTTGCTACTGCTTCTGTTCCCCGCACATCGGCTCTTGCACTAGCACACACCAATAAAGCATAAATAATATAGTATAGCCACACCATAGCTGCTTGAGAATAAAGCAGCCATGGAAACTCACCCTCATGCTCGCTATACAACATACACCAATTCTCTCATGCACACATCTACAGATCACATGCTAATTTCATCAACTGCACAACAGAACAACAACCTAGTTGCTATAAACAACTCATACTATACACACATGAATGCTTACCCACACACTAGTGCTCACTTAATAAAGCTCCTAATTGGTGCTTCACACCCAATGCATAGCCACAACAAACATTTGCACGCTCCATATCATAGCATACCATGCACAAGGCAGAGCACTCATGCTCTGTCCTACCTACAACACAGCTCACGAGCATATCTAGGAACTCCATGAACTAACACAGACACCCCCACTCACTCCGGCAACACTCATGCAACATACATAACTCCATCTTACCACCCTAGCCGCTTGATGACACGCTCGAAAGCTCGCACTTACAACTAACACATACACATCTCTATCGTTGTTGTAGCTCATTGGACGCCCCACTATCCTCACTCGCAGCCACAACTTGCCATAACACATCTACGTACAGATCCAAAACAACAACATGCGCGCGGAAGTACATCAAGGGTACTCCATGACTAGGGATGCAACCGGGGCGGGTCATTATAGGGTACCCGCCCGTCCGAACCGTTAAAAATCCTATAGGTCAGACCCTATAGGGTTACGGACGGTTGGAAAATATCTTGCTGACCCTATAGGGTTTCGGGGCGGGTTCGGGTCATTAAAAAAACCCGATTGGGTAACCTGAACCCGTCATAATATAAATAATTTAAAAAAATAAGTCTGAAATTTTTGAACGACCTTTTTGGCTTTCCCTCTCACCGTCTCACTAGTCACTATAGACATTTTGTTTGAACCCTAAGGACCTAACCCTAACTCCGACTCCTCTGCCAGGTGCTCTCACTGTCTCACACAATCTCACTAGTCAATTGGTAATTTTGTTTGTTTACATTAATCAAGGTTCTTTCTTCTTCTTCTTTCTTCTTCTTCTTTCTTTATTAATTTTGAGCTAGGTTTTTAGATTTTGTCCGTTAGGGTTTCTGAAGAGAATGTGGAGTTTGAATTTTGATTTTTTGTTGACTCATGGATTTGTTTGTGCAGTGTGATCGGAAGTTCGGAACGTCTCTGCGCGTTGAATTCTGGAGATGTCTGGTCCACTGGATCGGTTTGCTTTGCTCGACCATGCTCTCATTTTTTGTTCACTCTGCTTCTTATATATATTATATATAATATATCCCCTCGGCTATTTCAATGTTTATGAAGTGTTACATTAGCTTAACTTAGCGTTAGAATCTCTTAACTGTACCTCCTGGAAGTTTATAGGCCTTCATATTGGAAAACCAATCGACTCATTTCTTCACAGTTTGCTAGCTCTGAGGGCTCTTGGCATCTCAAAAATATGTCCCTTTTGTCTTTCACCCTGTCCATTATATCTTGACCACCATTGCTGATTCCATTGCTTGTGATGATTGAATTTATCATTGGCTTGTACCTATTTTTTGTAATACAGGCCTCTAGTCTTTGGCTGGTAACAAGGCTAATTATTTTCGAAAACCCTAGATTTTACATAAATTAATTTATTATGACCATTGGGGTCTCTTCTTCCGATGGGCACAATCAAAACTCCACCTGTCTTCTTAAGAATTTTCCACATCCTTGGCAAAGTTCCTCGTACATTTTCCTTGAGACCAGTGCATTACCTATTGTTGATCTGTCTAGTTTTACAAATTGAGATGAAGACTAGCCCTAAATCTGTGTATTCATTGCTCAATACTATCATTGGTTTGGTGGAGCGGAAGAAAGTAAAATAGATTTACATTCCAGAGGAATACAAAAAAAGTAACAACCATACTTATGTTTTTGCACTTAAATGATAATAAATTTAGATTATCACAATCTAAGATACCAATGTACCCTCGCTTTAGTCATGCCTGGCAAGATGTCAGATGAAGTATGAAAATATTTAAAAAGATAAGGAACAGCTATTGTTGTGATCATGAAGAAGCTTTGCAATTCTTTATCTGTCAGGGGCAGTTAGAGGAATAGTAAAATGGTTATTAGTTGTTTTGCAACTTGAACACAGAACTTTGCAAGGGAGGAATTCCATCCCTTTGAAGTTAACTTGAACTATAGTTTCTCTATTTATCTTGCTATACGTGTACTTGTGGCATTTTTGTGGGCTCTATTCCTAGTTAAACTCTCCACCTGAGTGTCTCTTATTTGTTTTCCATGTACTCTGCAGCTCGGGCACAGATGAATTGGTTAACTACGGTTTCGTTTTGCCATCACTAATTTGTAGTTTCTTTTTATTTTTTTTGGTGCAACTATTAATTGTCATGATAAGTTAATTTTAAAATTTCACTGTGCTATTAGTGCCATGGTTTGTTGGATTTGTTGTGATCACGATAGAAGATGCAAAGAAAAAGGCAATTTTTTAATTTTTTTTGCAGGAACCGGAATTTTTTGGTGGGTTAGCAATGAACAGGCTGTGTTAATGCAGAACCAGAGCGTATTTTTGCTGTCTTATATTAGTTAGTATTGTTATTTAAAGGCTGATTAATGGTTCAACGTTTTAAATTTTTTATGAGCGATCAATGGTTGATGAATTTATCTTTGTGTCTGATTTTACTTAGTGATGGCAACTTGCAGTAATCCGTGGCATTTTTTTTTTTTTTATACTTAGTAACCTCCATTGTCAAGGAATCTATTTTTTTCGAATTCCTATTCAAGTTTTCATGGTTGGGAATAACAGAGTGAATTCATGGGTTAAATATTTAGAAAAAAAAATTTTAATCGAAGCAATAACACTACCCTTGCCTAATTTTCACGGTCAAATTTTAAAAAGGTAAAATCCAGCTGATAAGTTAGTGAAATACATCAACTCATCTTAAACCAATGTACACCTGATCGCCGGAAATTCGATGTCAACCTTGTCTATTTATCAATCTCCAAATAGATATTGTATTTAACTCTTAATTGTTTCTCAGTTGGCTCAACTAAACCTGCAGTATTATGAACCTCTAATCCTATAATATTCTATGTAGAGTCTGGAGACATGAAAGCCTTGTATCGTCTACTATATCAGCATGCATGAAGCTATAACAGAGTCCAAGTCAATGTTTATTACTGTTATGAATGCCTGCGCTTTTTCATTTTTTCCTTTTTTTTTTTGTTTCTGCTGCAGAGTTCACATTTCCATCTTCTCGACCAGCGGGCCTAATGAATCATTCTAGGAAACAAAAGCTGTTAATTATAACAGTTAAGAATAGAAGCAATCAAGCAAATAAAGAAGGATATAAATTATACTGAATCTTTTTTTCGTTCATCCTTTTTATTTAGAGACCTATCGTAGCTTTAACTATTTCCTACTTATGTTTTAGTCATAAAATAAAGATACTCAGTATCATGGTTACGCATTACAGTATCGTGAATTGCTTTTTTAATTGATATTTCATTTCAGGTGGTGATTGATTCATTATTAGGAAATGGATGGATATGAGATAAATATGGAGGAAAATGTCCATGACCTTCACGATGTTGATAGTCCTTCTCCAGCACTTACTACAAGAAAACCAACATCTACTTCGGGTTCTCGTATAGCAAGCACAGCAAATGAATCGGACAATCCTAACAAGCGTAAGCGGACTTCTACTGTGTGGAATGAGATGGTTAAGAAAACAATTAATGGGGAGGAATTTGCTATTTGTAACCATTGTGAGAGAAAGTTGAAAGCAGAAAGCAAAAATGGTACAAAGCACTTACATAATCATTTGTTGAGGTGCACAAAGAGAAAGACTCAACAGGATATAAGACAATGTCTTCTAGCTATGGAGCAAAAGCAAAGCGAGGGTGAGAGTAGTGTGACAGTGAAAAATTGGACCTTTGATCAACACATTGCTAGGAAAAAGCTTGCAAAGGCTATTGTTGTGCACGAGTATCCCATTTCAATTGTTGAACACAAATACTTTAGAGAGTATGTGCACAGTATACAACCTCTTGTGCAACATGTGAGTCGTACAACAATAAAGAAGGATATCTTCAAGATGTACAATGAGCAAAAGGACAATTTGATGTTGATGCTTAAAGGGCTTAATTCCCGGGTGGCTGTAACAACTGATATGTGGACTTCAAATCAAAAGAAGGGATATATGACCATTACAGCTCACTTCATTGACGGTAGTTGGAAGCTCCACAGTCGAATTTTGAAGTAAGTTTCTTCAACAATGTATCTCTATTTCATTTAATAGAAAACTCTAGTCCTTTTTTTATCTTATTTACCTTTCTTTATGCAGTTTTATATATGTGCCCGCTCCGCACACAAACGAAGCTCTATGTCAGTGCTTATTCGATTCACTAATGAAGTGGAATTTGGATAGAAAAATCTCAACAATCACTGTGGACAATTGTTCAACAAATGATGCAATGATTGCAAACTTAATATTGAAGTTAAGAAAAGATGATCTGATTCTTCGTGGCAAGATAATGCACATGCGTTGCTGTGCACATATTTTGAACTTGATTGTAAGGGATGGTGTGGCCGTGATAGAAAATTCAATAGAGAAGATTCGTGACAGTGTTCAATTTTGGTCAGCAACACCATCAAGGGTTGAGAAATTTGCTGAAGCATGCAAGCAGCTTGATGTTCCATATAGTAGGAAACTTTGTTTGGATTGCAAAACAAGATGGAACTCTACTTATGACATGCTTGTCACTGCAATTGGATACAAAGAGGTTTTCTATAGGGTTCAGTTAATGGATAGACACTACAAATGCCTTCCTTCAGATGATGATTGGGACATGGCTGGGGAGATTTGCAATAAGTTATCTATTTTTTATGAGGTAACTAACCTTTTCTCTGGCACTCGATATCCCACTGCAAACTATTTTTTTGGTAAAGTATTTGCAATTAGGAAAGCATTGATTACATGGAAGAATTCTTTGGACTTGAATATTAATGCAATGGCTGTGAAAATGTTTGAAAAGTATTTGGGGAGATGTGCACACTGTCATGGCTGTCTGTACTGTATTGGATCCACGCTCTAAGATTAAGGGTGTAGAGTTCGTGTTTCAAACTGTGTATGGAGAGAATGCTACTATAGAGTTGCAAAATGTTAAAAACACTTGTTATGAATTGATTCAAGAATATCAATCTAAGCCTAAGTCTCGCCGTGCTCTATCTAGTGGTTCTTCTTCAATTCCTTCAGGAGGTGGCAATAATACTGGTATTGCATTATCATGTGATCATATGGTGGAGACAGATGAATTTGAACAATATTTGATAACTTCTAGCAAAGATGATATTCAAGTTCATGTGAAGTCTGAGTTGGACCATTATTTAGAAGAGCCTGCAATTCCCTGGATAGCAAATTCTGAATTTGATATTCTTGGTTGGTGGAAAATGTATGGAATGAAATATCCTACATTACAAGAAATAGCTAAAGATTTGTTGGCTATTCCAGTGACGACAGTTGCTTCTGAATCTGCTTTTAGTACTGGTGGACGGATAATTAGCTCCCATAGGAGCCGGCTCAATCCAGATACAATAGAAGCATTGATGTGTACTCAAAGTTGGCTGTTAAATTCTGGAATTGGTATGAGATTGTTTAATTTATTGTTGAAAGTTCTTTTTACCATGCATTTTTCTAATATATGTCTTTTAATTTTGGTAGGTTTAGAGATACCTGAATTTGAAGAACCTGAAGAAGAGGGTGAAGAAGTGGAATACAACAATGAAGATGACAAGTGAAGATAATGATTGATGATGACTTCATAATTATGCTATTAATTTATTTTGGTTGATCTGGTGATGTTGATGCATTGTTTATTTTGGTTGGTATGGTGGACTGAGCTTGGAGTTTATGTTTATTATTGGATGGTTCATTTGATGATGTTTTGTATTTGCTTTTGCTGTTAATGTATTTTGAAGACAAGTAGAAAATTAGAAATGAGTGTGTTGGGAGGTTGGTTTTTTGAGTTATTGTTGGAGAGTGAATTAAGTGTTGGTAAGTTGTTAATGTGTTTTGAAAACATGTTTTTTCTATTCTTGAGTCTTCACAAGGTACGGTTCCTACATATGTATTATGTATATTTATGTAAGTGAAGTAATGTCTTTTCATTTATATTTGAAAATCTTCTTATGATAGTTTTAAATCTATATATTTTTTAATAAAGTTGTGGCATATCTTGTAAAATTCATTCAAGCATAGTTGTAACTAACTATTATGCTCCTATAGGATAAAATTATTGTTAAATGTTGTAATTTAAGTAAGTGTTGAGAAGGAGAAAAAAAAATTAAGCGGGTCGCGGGGCGGGGCGGGTCAGGGTCAAAACCCTACAGGGGCGGGTTTGGGTATTGAATAAAAAACCCTGTAGGGTCGCGGGGCGGGTTTGGGAAACCCTATTGGGAAGCGGGGCGGGTTCGGGTCTTATATGACCCGTCCCAAACCCGCCCCGGTTGCATCCCTAGTTCCATGTGCAACAATTTTGAAAATCTACAATTATAAAATTCATTTTTTTATGATAATTAACATGATAATCATCCCTTAAAATGTTTCTCTTAAAAATTAGATTGATGAATCGAAAATGTTAATTTGTTACATTAGTTACAAGTTCAATATGGCCACCTGTGCATTATAACCAACCCGTAAATTGATTTGATAAAAAACCTAACTTGTTTTTTCCTAAAAAATTAGATCGATGAATTAGTGATACTAATTTTCGGTAACTGATTTTGTTACATTTGTTACTAAAAATATAACGGTATCAAATTAATATGAGCAACAACAGTTACCTTGATTAACAGATTTCAATTATAAAAATTCTATTAATTTGAAATAAAGACAAAATAATAACTTCAGCTAGTAATATACATATGCCCACCAAATATGATAGCCTAATAATGTCCAAATAATTTCATTTTTTGAAGATGGTATATAAACGAAAAACTGCAAATTTTCATTTGAAACGAATTTAAATTGGTAGAAAAATATTACTGAAGAGAAAGAGAATAAATTTAAATTTTTAATTTTGAATAGAAAATAAACAACGAAAGTATATAATTACGTGTATAAAACAAATGAATTATCTATACAGTAAGAGATTTATTTAAGAAATTTAGTAAAAGGAAAACATTTATTATACGTATGGTTATGGAGGATCACAAACAGCAAATTTCTAGAAGATCGGAATCCAAGCGAGAATTTATCTATGTCAAATCGACCCATTTCCTAAATATAGGCAACTCTAGACATCGTATAAAACTTTTTAAATAAAAACTTGGGTACATACATAACAACATAGGTTGTCTTGTCTAGTAATTCTTTCTCCATGTCCACACATGTGTAGCAATGTCCTTAATCATTGGATTTATGTTATAACTTACCTCTAATTATCTCCATCTCCCCTCTTGCCATGATTTGGCCCTCCTACAAAATTTTCTAAACTTTTCCCTTCTTGATTGTTGCATGGACTATGCCCACCACCGCGTTCATCCTTTGGAGCAAGCTGCACCACCTCCAGGTAAAGGCATGCAACCCCCACCTCAATACCCACCTAATAAATATGTAATGCTCCAAGACTCTCAAACAGCATGCGACCGCCACCTTATCGCCGTAACATCCCACGTTATCATTCTTCCCATGAAAGATCTGGTGGGAGTGGTTGTATGAGATGCGTGTGCTGCTGCTGTTGCTTCCTTTTCCTCGTGATGATACTGGTTGGTTTACTAGTTGCTTATATCCTTACTGTAGTTCATCCAAAGATACCATCCTATAAGGTCGATAAATTCGAAACGGCGGCTTTCGATATGCAACCTGATTTCAGCTTATACACAGAATTTGTGGTGACAATCAAGGCTGATAACCCAAATGAACACATTGGTTTTCGGTATGGAAAGGATAGCTCGGTTCGCGTGAATTATCAGGAAACGTCACTATGCAATGGACCTATCCCTTCTTTTTATCAAGGCATCAAGAATATGTCCATGATTAACATTACATTGAAAGGAAAGAGCACATTCGGTTCAGGCATTCAGGAAGCATTCATGGAAAATCGACATACAGGGAGAATCCCTTTGCTTGTTGGAATTAAGGTTCCTGTGAGTGTGGTTGTAATGGACATTCCATCTTGGCAAATCAATGTTCTAGTAAATTGCTCTTTGGTTGTTGATAGTTTGACTCCAACCAAGAAAACTGGCATCATATCAAACACGTGTGTTCCTAAAGCGGAGTTTTGAATTCAATATACCGGGTGTTGCTCTTCCCCTCCACGTGAGGAATAAAAATTAGGACGATTTGTGCTTTTTCTTGGAGAGATCAAATTGGAGGTTCTTTTATGCAAGTTTGACAGTAATGTTTTGGTTTTAATTGAAGAAGGTTATTTATGGTAACGCAACAGCGTCGTAAGGTGTAGCTTGTACAATATAGGATTTATGTTGGAGGTGTGGTTGCAATCTAACTTTATCATTGTAAACAAGTATTTATTCCTTTACATTTGACTTGGAAAGTTGATAATAGAATCTCAAGTAACTTTGCTCAAATTTCTTGCTGCTTCCAGACAATTTTTACTAGCAAAACATCTGCTTTTATAACCAAGTGTTTCACCTTATGTCCTTAATTAAAATTGCTAGACAAATAGTTTAAGAATCTCATAGCACGTATGATATGCACTTTCACCACCTAAAAGCTAATCACCTCGAAAATGAATCCTTTAAACACCCTTTCTTTAAATTTCCTAAAGTTAGCCCTTGAAAATGCTAGAGTCAATCTAGTTGTCATTTTGGGACAAGAAGGCAGTAAATCTCTATATATGTTTCATGCTTTTTTTTTTTTTTTTTGGTTAAAATTGAATTAAATTTTCCATGTTTTGAGTGAGTTATTATGTATTTCACTTTTGTGTCAAACTTCATATCCTCTATATTAATATTATTGCATTTCATAAATCTGATGATCGCTCATCTTTGACAACACCCTTCATTTGAGGATATGTCAAATACAATTATGTGACTGCTGTGATCCTGTATGTAGTACTGTATGTACTCTCATTTTCTTATGTGATACATCCTCAATAGAGGATGTTGCCAAATATAGAGGGTCTAAGAACCACCCATCTTTTACTCAATAAATCTTTTGTTTTCTTGTGATATGGTGTAGAAGATGCATATTGAATTACAAACTTCATGCAAACATACAAGATATAGGACTTAAATAACTTATTTAATTAAATTCTTAATTATCATAAACATGTTGGATATAAATGAATTGTTTAAAATATAAAATTCAATTGAATTTTGATAAAGATGTTGAGTACCTTTTGTCTATTTTTTTTCCATACATTTTGCCTACCTTAAGGCTCTAGGTAAGGTTTTCATAGTTATTTTGTAGAGCTCTTCTTGAACTTGATAAGATAAAGATATACAATGTGTTGAATCGATTAAAAAACAATGTCTTATAAAATTTAAATAGTTTTTTAATTTTTTTAAAATACTGACAATTATAAAATGTAAAAACTAAATATTCGTGATTTGAACTCAAATGGAAAACCATTAATGTAAACAAGTCAAGAAATTTAATAGATTTTTTTAATACTCATGGAATTGGAATTTTAGGACTCCTTATAAAAGTGACTATAAGTGGTATAAATGAACCTAAGGAATATGTAGAATCCAATTGTTTTTATTAATTTCAATAAGAAACTTGTAAGATTTTATAATTTGTAAAAGAAAAGATTAGTCACAAATCACTAAAACCAAAAGTTTTGTTTAGAATTAACTTTAGATCGTGAGATATATGAGTAATATTGTGAGTGTAATTCACAGTAAGATTTTTTATCTTGAAAAATTACAAAAATTTTCTTCTCATCCTAAAGATGAAAAAATGGATTTTCAAGATCAAGATTTATTTGTTTTGATGAAAACTTAACTATATCTAATTTTTTTATAATGTTTCATATGAAAATTATGTGCTTACAATTATTTAGACACACACAAAATTTGTGCATACATCAAGCTTTTCAATAGAGAAATGTACTTTTTTAAATCAATATTTTACTCCTTTTTCATCTGCATATATTATTATTATTATTATATTATTATTATTATTATTATTATTATTATTATTATTATCAATCCTTAATGTTTGCACATATTAACAAAGAAGAACATTTGTTGAATTTGTTAAGTTTTTAGTCTAATTTAAAGGATACTAGCAAAGAACACGACATATACATGATCTCGTGTACTTGCCTATGTCCCTCTATATGAATCTTAAAATGTCACCTGGAAAAAAAACATAACGAGAAACACAGCCATGGTCTTCCCTGTGGACCTCTTGTTTTGCTCGTGTTCGTCTCTATGGACTTCTTTATAACCCTATTTTCTTTGCCTAAGTGATACCCAACCATATACTCACTTATATATTAGTTTATGCATCATAAAACACCTTAAAAGTCATCATTTTCTAGCCTAAAAATGACTAGATTCATTAATTATTCACTTTACAATTTCAATATACTTTAAGATTTTAGGAATTTAAATAGTAACAATGTAAGACCGAGAGTGATAGGACCATAATGAGAGTTTAAGCTACAAATATTGAAGTTTATGAATAATTTAATTATATGTAATTCAAGTAATAAATATTGGTTTGGAACGAAATTACTTTTGAATACTGTACCTTATTCGATGGTTGTGTTTATTAAGATAGTTTGATAACATAATTAATTATATATCCAACTTTAAATATGCTTGGTGTGTGTGCTTGGTTGTAGTTGGTGGACCGAGAGCACCAATGATGTTAATACAACACCTTGATGATCCTTGTGTGATGCGTTCTCTAGTGGAGTTGCATCTGGAAATAATTACGGAAAGATTTAGGGATTTTTGGACTCATGGGCTCTTGGACTCATGGACTTTCGGACTCTTGGATGTTGGAAGTACCCAACATTATGTATATATGTTATATATAAAGTGTGTGTTTTTAGGATACCGAGTTATCCTCATGTTGATTACTGAACTTAAATTAAGAATAATAATTGGTTGCTTGTTGCATTAGAATTAGGATTGCATGTAACTTATTTGTGTATGCTCATGTGCTTGTGCTTGTGCTTGGGAGTACCATTCTAGGCTCTGGCTTACTTTTTCTCCTTTTTAGGTTCATGTAACACTATAATCATCTTTGATCTTTCAGGATACAACGTGGTTGTAGACTATTAGGATAATATTTGCAGTGACGACTTTCCAATTGATGAGTAGTAGTGTGTTGAACTTTGACTTAGAAAATCCTAATGTTTACCTTCTCCTATTACAAGTACTTCTATATCTTGTAGTCAGTTAGGATTTAAATCTAAATATATATCACTTCTGTGTTTCTAGTTTGAATATAATAGATGAGCTTTAGTGTGAGCCTCTCTAAATATAGTTGTTGGATGCCTTCATATAATATCAATATGGTTATTAAGAAGATTTCTTATGATTCATATATGTGGTGACACCAACTTTGTATGTGTGATTTGGAGTTAATGATCTTAGATGTAATCAATTGTGAACTTTAATAGGTCTTGAGTCTTGGTGTGTATACACTTAAGGGAGACACGTGGCAAGATGTAAATGACCATATATTTAGAACGTTGCACTTGAATATTACCCTAGCAAAAGCGACGATCTCAAGTATAGTGAAATTGATTACTTCAATTAGGACGATCATTGTAGCTTAGTGTAGGCATGATGTGGTGTGGTGTAGTTTGGTTGTGTCTACCCCCTAAACTGGACTAAATTATAATATGCAACTCAAAATTTCTTCTAATTTTTAACTGCAAAAAATGGTGCAGTCTTATTCAATTTGTGATTCAAATATCATTATCTCCAATCAATATATGAGAATATATCAAGTTAATTGGAGAATTTGCTTTCTTCAAATTCACATTTTCTATGTTGAAAAATTTAATCTAAAAATATAATTATACAAGGAGCTAAATTACAATCAACACATTATGATATATATACATGGAATATACATTATCCAAACCCATTAGCATATACAGATTTAGCATGATACATACATGATGGTTACAAACCATTTCCCTTTTCTTGTTTCCATATATTGAAAGTATGCATAGTCACATTGCATTTGTACAAAGGATTTGATAAACTAATTTGCTCTTAATTATAAGTGTTAAATTATGCTTTATTTGACCATTTTGGTGATTAATATTATGGAAAAAACACTTAAAATTCTTAAAATTTGATTTCATGCCATCAAGATATTGATTTTTAAGAAAATAAGGATTTTGCAAAAGTTTCATGAAGCTTGGAGACCGTTTGAACAAGGAAGAAGATTTTCAAACAACAATATTGTGCCATGAAGTCATGTGCTTCTAGAACTTAGGAGTACAAGAAAATGCTTATACATTTCAAAATTTTGAATTATCAGTAAAGAAGAGGTTTGACAAAGTTTTTGTGAGCTTTGTAAGTGATTTGATCAAGAAAAATGCATTTTGTGATGACATGATCTAGACATGGTTGTGTTTGAGTCATGTCCCACCTAGAATTCAAAACAATAACTCAGAGAAATTGACACGAGCATGTGACATGATCTGTCACATCTTAAGTTGTTCTTAGGAATTTCAATTTTGCATACAAAAAGTTACACAAGCAAATGACACGAAATGTCTTTCCCGTGTCCTGTTTTTCTCAAAAGTGATTTAAAATTGGAGAGTTTGTGATTTTACTTAAAGAAAAATGCAACTGGGGATATTTTTAGGAAACCTTGAAGACATCAACTTCCACATTTATGAGGATTAACCACATGCCTAACTTGAAGATTTACTTTCCTATTTTAAAGCTTTCACTTGCCAATTAAGAAGATTCGCGCTTTCTTATTTTTTAAACCCTAACCTTCCTATTTAGGAGTTGGAAACTTCCTTTTCCTAATCATTGAAAACTTCTATATAAGGAGAAGACCCCTTGGCAACCAAGAGAAGAAGGGTGGATCTAAGGAATTTCCAACATTAGATACATATTATTAGAACAAGTCAAGTCAAGTTTTGTACTTAAAATCAAGTTATAAAACAAGAGATTCATGCTTTATCATATTTCTTGTGTTTTTGTTGTTTTTCCTATGGAGGAGTAAACTCGTAGTTTAGATTTTGATGAATCCTAGATTATTTGTATGATTTATTCTTATATTGAATCCTAGGTTATTTGTGTGATTTCTTCTTATTGTTTTCAATATATTAATTGATTTCATGAATCTAATTGTGTCATTGTAATTGTTTATCTTGAATAGACAGTGTGAAATATTGATTCTTGATTAGATTTCATGCCAATTAATTGAAAGATTGTTTCTATGAATAGATCTACACAATGAGAGGGATTTGCATGTAATCCTAGTTATAAAATTAAAGTAAATCTTTAGGATTAAGGTTAAACCTAATATGAAAATTTAAGATCATTAATGATATCTAGAGGGTTTTTAACTAGAAAAGAATTTTAGTTAATTAACTTAGGATTAGATTTCAATAATCTTAAAAAGGATATTGAATTACATTAGAAATTCCTATCGTTTAAGAATATCAACAATAAAATTAGAATTATCCTCAGCGTAATCACATAAATACCTAGTGGGGATTCGAAATTTAAATACTTTTGCATTTTAATTAATCTTTAGAAAAGTTGACTTGTGACTTGTAATTAGTTAGTAGTTATTATATATTTTACTTGATTCACTCTATTTTACTGGTTAAATAGTAGTAGAAAGGTAAGTATTAGTACCCATTGATCGATGTAGGAATGATACTTGTACTCAATCTCTATGATATGGTATCGATAAGTCCACTTGCCTTTAAATCGTAAGTTGAAATTGTGTTTGAGATTTTAACTTGTTATTGATTACCTACGACTATACTAGCAAGGTTTGGAAATTAATAAGTTTAAGCAATAGATGTGCGCAAAGCTATGTTTGAACTCCATGGAATTTTATATATGTATCTGTAAGATTTTACTTTGTGTTGGTCCCATAAGTTAAGTAACTAAGAGGGAGCTGATTTGTTATGTTAAAAACTTTTTGCAAAAACTAAATTAAAACTTCATTTCGAAACAGATTTCGAAAACTTATTTAAAACATTCCTTTAGAAATTCTTTATGTAAATCCTATTGATATATTAACTTTGATATATTCGAGTTTTATTAGCTTAATATCTTTTCTAAGCAACTTATTAATCTAAGATTCCTTAAGTTATACAACTTCAAAATTAATATATTATGTGTGGAATTAACAAAATAAATAAAAGAGAGAGAGAGAGAAAAGATTGCTCGGCTATGTATAGTGGTTCCACCTTATGCGTCAACCCACTCTTCCAGCTCTATATTGAGGTACTGGTTGTCTTTACCAATTTATTCTACTAGATCTAATCGAAAGTAGAGGTACAAAATAGTCTCCAGTCTATGCAATGTGAACAACTCACACCACCCATCTAGTTTCAACCTAAACTAACTTATGGTCTATAGGTAGCCTTTGTCATTTCTCATACTAACTCAGCAAACACAAAGAGATTGTCTTAAATCTAGAGAAAACAATAAGAAACATCCTTGCTTTTTAGTGAAAAAAATAAAGTGAAATAAAGTAGTAGCTTCTGAAAGTAAATCCGAGAGCATTGAGCTTTTTTGTTCAATGATAAGAGATCATATCAGTGCTTTGAGGTTCTCTCGACTTTAATAGTATTTTATCAATGATTTCGATAATGCTTCATGTCTTATCCTTCATTCAAGTCTTCAATTTGTAGAATAGTATGTTAACAGTCTTGTTCAAGCATCTATGGTAAGAAATACATTTTGTTCGTTACTTCAATATCTTTGTGAATTCTCAGCATGTAATAATTCAAATTTCTTCTATAAAAGTTTTACATAATCATTGAGAAGATGATAGATAATATTTCATCATGTATCTTGTGAAATCCATCTTCTTTACATACATAAGATAGAGAGTGCTATGAATTTGAATTCCTTCCAAGTTCCAAACAATGGAGATATCTTTCCATAAATATTAGATTCTTCAAGCTATCGAAATCTTCTCTAGATATATCTTTGACATCTAGCTATTATTCATAATAGGAACTTGCACACAACTTCTCATAGATTAAGTTCATGTTACGGACACGGAATATCATCTATAAACTTTCCATATTTAGCTTAAATTATAATTTCCATCATGAAATACTTTATAATAACTCGTGATTTCAAATAAACATCCCCGTTGGATAATAAACCAACAATTAATGGATCGATTGAATATAACGTGATTATATTCAATGCATGGACCTAAGTCTTCAATATAGTTCAACGATCCATCAAATAAAAGTTTAGGTTTTGATTTAGCTTTTAAAAATAACCTAAGCTCCTAAAAGCATCATCTTACACTATTTGTTAAGGTTAAGATATAAACATGTGTAGGTGATGATTCCTTATGACTTTTGTTATCATGAAACATTATAAAAATATTGCAAGTACTTAGAGAGATTCTAGTACTAACACTTTGCAATCCCTTAAATGTTTTTCTCATTCTTTTCTACATTACTCCATGATTATGTGTTTTGAATTGTTTGCTATATTTTGTAATGGTAAGAATAATGTAAAATCCCACAAAATATTATAGAATTAATAATTTTTTAAAATTAATAGTTCGATTCAACTTGAACCAAATGGTTTAGTTTGCTTGACCAAATAAAAATGCGAATCAAACCATTTTAAGAATAACCAAATTTTCGGTTTAGTCCAGTCGAATATTTTATGTCTTTTACGATTCGGTTGGTTTTTTTGCTTAGCCCTAAGTACAATTATGAGTGATTTAGTAGGGATAATAGTGATGATCGCGGGAATTTTAAGGAGAAAGAAAAGCAAGAATTAAATTTATAGAGATAAAACAACAAAGTCAACTTTTGGTATTGTGATGATCTTTAGATCATTAAAAGAAGTTCAAATAGGTTTTCATACAATAGTCAATTAATGAACTCAAAGATATAGCATTTGCAAGAGCTTGTTAATTAATGGTTAAGGCTTAATGTGCTAGGGACAGTGGCTGACCTTAGTTTATCTCATGTGTCAAGGAAAGTGGTACATACTTGTTTTACGTTCACACTCATAACAACTGATGTTGATAGACTTTACTCAATTATGGTCAAGTAGGCCCAACATTGATGAAATGAACTAGCAATAGGGTCCTTAAAGCCCATCAAACATCCTAAACAAGCCTCGATCACTCACCAATCTTAAAGTTAATCTCCTTCCATTGGTACACGTAAGGACCAAACCAAGGTCATCCTCTACTAAGTTGCACATTCAATAAAAACTCTTAGGATCACTAGATGTCATTGGATATACAATAGATTTCTCTAGTTTACAATATCTCTTCGGACGTACTCTAGACTTCCTTAGCTTACCATACCTCCCTAGGGGTGCTTCAAAGAAATTGCTTTCGGCCTACCCAGTTACTCTCCTAGAATGATCACTATCACCACCTTAAGTCCAAGACAATTGCCAACAAAGGGATCCTCACTTGAACTTACTTTCCCTCCCTTGATGACGTGCTGTGTGAGATGAAAATATTTTTTGGATCCCTATTTTGGTATGATCATCATCATTTCCTACAAATAGAACCTGAAGCCACCATCCAAGGGGTACCTGATCTTATTCACATCCTTTCTTTTCATGCTTACTTACTCTCTCTCTTTCTCTTGACCTACTATTAACTTAACGTCAAAGTGGCTGTGCCAGACCACCTCTCAACACACCACTGATTATGGTTTTGGTTGTAGACCTTTGGATTTTTATCAGTAATTTTCTACATGCAACAAATAGCAATAGCATAACATTACTTTTAAAAATAAGAGGGTCACTAGAGATAATTATTTAGTGCAACAATAAAGCCCATGTCTAATATTAAGCTTGAGGAATAAACAAGATTGTAAAGAATAAAATTGAGGTAGTTATGCCTATCATAAAGGTGAGAAGAGCTACACAAAATGGTAATGTAATAATTGATCAAAATACATAGTCAAATGAGAGATATTCATATAAATTGTATAGTATGAAATTAAGAACCTCTAAGAGAACCTAAATTATCCTTCTAACTCAATCAATTTTATGTATGCTTGAATGCATTTAAGCAAAGGTTTCTAAATAGTTGTTGAAGAGTATAGGACCAAATGGATGTTTTCTAAAGACCATATATAAAGAGGAGTTATTGTGTGCTAGCGATAAAGATGCCAACAACCAAATATTTACAATTGAATGGGCTATTAGCATAGTGGAAAATGAGAACTTATGGGCATGAATTTTGACACAATTAGTTGTTGAGTAAGCATGAGGCTTAATGTAGGGTGAATCTTTATAAATGAACAACAAAAGGTACCCATGTATATTCTTAAAAATTATGGATTGTAGTTAATTGCAAATACTTTATTGTCATAGTTGTAAATGTTTTTTATTATGACTACGCAGTATTATAAATGATGGGAATTTCAAATTATCCCCTTGAACTCTTACTTAGGTGTAAATTCACCCTTTCAACTTTTAAAGTAAGTTTTTTATCCCTTTAAACATTTAAAAATTGGCATAGTACAAGATAATTAACATTTTTCATGAATTTGGAGGGGTAAATCTACATATAGATGAAAGTTTTAGAGATGAATCCACACATAAATGAAAGTTTGAGGAGACATTTTGCAACTTTCGTTGTCTTGTTTTAATGGAAAATGTTAAGTATTATTAGTTGTGCCAATTTTTTAAAGTTTAAGGGGTTAAAAATTTCACTTTAAAAGTTTAGGAGGTAAATTCACTCTAAAGATAAAGTTTATGGGGTAATTTGCAATTTTTCTTTTTTATTTTTCAATTTGTTTTAGGGGTTAATAATGGTGAAGCTAAACATTAAATGTATGTTTGCCACATCCACATCAATCTGTTAAAGAAATTTAAAGGAAAATGTCTACACGAATAGTTTTGGAAGATAGAAAAGGGCATTACTGCAATTGACATAATCATATAGTGAAGGAGTTGAAAGTAATGTATTTAGATGGTTGTGAAAGCTTGATGCAAATGGAGCCCATCCAGTGTAGGAGCTACTTTTACTTGCATGTGAAAAGTGATATTGTTGACAACAATTTATGTGATGAATGCAATGGTCCAATAGTCACAAAATGTAACTTGACTGTTGCATCTTTGTTGGAGGGGATCTATCAAAGAGGATTGCAATGTATGTAAAAGAATTGTGACAAAGCTTTGAAGTGGGTAAAGAACATAAATCCTAAAATTATGCAAAACATTAAGGATGATAAAATATTTGTGTAGTTTCATTAGATTATTTGAAATGGAATTTATTAGGACAAGATATTGTATGATTAAGTGAAATATCGTATTTTTCGCTACTCGAGAGTGACTAGAGAAATGGGAAGTCAAATCTCATTGCATTCCCTAAATGTATGATAGCAGGGGATGTTCCCATTAAGCATAATGACTAAGTGGCACTCCTTGTATGCATGCATTATAGGCAATATTAAATAGATGTCATGATCTGATTGAATATGTGGATGCATGCTATAATAATGAGTAAACACTAAAGGCTTATGAGTAAATTAAGAGTGCAAACAAGCCGAGGTTTTGCTGGTTTAGGTTCAACTCATTTAAATCCTTAATTGACTTGAGCTGAGCTTGGCACTTAACAAGCTTGGAATGTGCAAGCTCGTGCCTAAACCCGTTAAAGATTTTCAAGCCCAAGCTTATCTTGTTAGGCTTGTTTAGCTAAATGAACTTAATGAGTCAAGCTTGGGCTTAGGATTTTTAGCTAAATGAGCTTAAGTTCAGTTCGTTTAGTGTATATAATTATATTTTTATTTATATTTATAATATTAAATTAATATAAATAATATTATATAATATTATACATATGTTAAATAATATTTTAATGGGCCTATTCACAAGCTCAGCTCATGAGCCCTTAACGAGCCTATTCACAAGCAAGTCGTGAGCCTAAAGACAAGCCCAAACCCAGCTCAATTAGCCAAACAAACTTGAGTTTGAACTTGAGCTTGAGCTTGAGCTCGAGCTCGAGCTCGGCTAGTTTAGCTAAAAGAGGCAAAGTCGAGCCGAGTTAGGCTTGAAATGAGCTGAGCTTGAGTGGTTCGGCTCGTTTCTAACCTGAGAGTAAATTGTGTTTGCTAGTGGAAAAAGAATTAAAAAAGAAGCTCCCTAACCTTTAATTTCCTACTAAATGCCTAAAGGATCTAAGAAAATGAAGAATCACCAAACTGAAAAGACACTAGCAATAAATCATATACCATGTGTAGGAATGGTAATGCATTGCGACTTTATTGATAAGTGACACATTAGTGATCTTTTCTTAAGTGCGTCAATACAAATGGAAAACAATCAAAAGCCATAGCTAGTCTAATCTTATGTTATCCTTGTTTGTGTCATCGTACCGTAGTATTATTGGTAAGGATTGCTAGTTTATGTTTTGTAAAAAAATCTAAAATTAGCAATTTCGATCCAAACAAGCAACATTAATACCTACGATCCCAATTTCAAGGATGTGTGTAATTTTTCAAAGTTTCTCTAATGTAGAAATCTATATGAGATTTCTCTCTTCTTTCCTTTATTTATTTTATAATTTTTGTATATTTATTAATGAAACTATCAAAATTGTCGCTTGCAAACATATAAGTTGGACAAGTACATCATAGAGGCATTCGAAGTGCTTTAGGGACTCAGGTGAGTGTACGCATAAAGCCTTTTTCATGCACGTATGAAGATCATCGCACTAGTGGCATGTAACAAAATTTTTAGAAGGGGATCTAGTTTACTATTTAAAGAGCCTTTTTTATCACTAAAAGAAAGTCTGTCCTTCTCTCTAAGTCAAAGCGGAATTCTTCAGTGATTTGTTTTAATTGATATGGAGTAAGGATGCATATGAAGATATTATCCTATTATTTGCCATCCTTTTGGAATGATATATCCAACATACTTTATATGTCAAATGCCTTCATAGAACATTTGAAAAAAGTGAGAATGTTCTTAAGGCTTCTATTGCAACTCTCCATACATACTTCATCCTCAAAGATCTCCTAAAGTTAGAGTTTTTCCATTTTGTTTGCTCTTAGTTATGCTCTCTTCTTCTACAAGTGTAAAATAGGCTTGAATACAATCAAGTTAGATAGGTGCAAAATAGGCTTAAACTTAGCTAGTAGAAAGTGTTTCAAAATAGATTAGGCCTTCTTATTTGGTTTACAAAAAATTACAACTATTGATAGAATTGACTTTCCACCAATCATGAATGCAATTTTACTAAAATTAAATGTTAAATTTGGTACATGAACCTTATATCAAAATTTAAGTTAATACTTAAACTTTGAAGTGATCAATTTAATACCTAATTAAGCTTTTGGTGGTTATTTTACTACATTCTTAATATCGCTTGCTTATTTGCAATTGTAGAAGACTGCTAACACTATAGATTGCTTATTCTACATCAGTAAACAAAGCAAACAGTATTTGTAAGGTAATAAAAATAGCTACAAAAACTTTGATTTAAGATTAAATTGAACACTTCAAAGTTACTAAATTGAATTTTTGTACAAAGTTTAGGTTTCAAATTTAACATTTTCCCTTTTACAAAATGAATAAGAAAAACAATTAATTCCTTTAACAAAAGAAAAAACAATACAAGCAACAACAATTTTTTATTTTACTTCATTAGACAATGACATTCATTATTTCTTGATATTACATTTTATTTCTAGCAATATATAGTTTTAACACCAATAATACACTGTGTTATGCAGGAAATGCCTCAATGATGGATGGCACAGCTGGAATTTTGATTGTTGTAACGAGGAAAGCCACCATCTTCTAGTAATTTTTTCCATTCCATCTCAGTTCTCTCTTTTCCACCAGAACTATGTGCAATCATCACTAGATCGAAAACTACTCCAGTTTCATCAAACATATCATTTCCATCTGGTTTCAACACAATTTCAGCAATGATCACCCTGCCAGTATGTTTTGGTATTGCTTTTCGACAATTTTTCAAGATCTTGATGCAATCTTCATCACTCCAATCATGCATTATCCACTACATCACAATATACAAGTTTTTAAATGGTTCACAATTTTTTGGCTTTCTTATACATATTTTTTCTAATATAAAAAGTGAAATGAATCTTGAAAAGGTGAAAACTTTTTGGATTTTGTCTTCTTCATAGTGCTCAAGACAAGATTAAAAAGAAAAGGTAAAATCATCGGATAAAAGGATAATAACCTAATTTAATTGTGTTGGCAACTTTAGAAGCAAAAAATATTTCTATCATGAAATCACTAAAAATTTTTAATTTCTCATTAAATCTTTTCGTAATGTTATGACGATTATTGTGCCCCACTTATAACATGCATATGCAAGATAAAGGATTCAATGATACTAACATGATATATGAATTAATTAGTATTGAATATATCTATATATTATATAGATAAAATTTTGACATGTGATTATTTTTTTTATAACATAATGAAGAAAATCAATAGTATTATTGTTTTTCTCAACACTTTATTAGATAATAGGGGTGAATGGGTAACCTAGATAGAGTCCCGGTACGTATTAAGAGTCATGAGATAGCGTATAGATATATTTTTTCTAAAACTTTCGCATAAGGTAGGGTACATGTATGAGATCTTCATACCCTGTACCCACCCGCAACCTGCAATCTATCATATACAAAGTATAGGTTTCAAGGTTCTTTATACCCATCTTCAAACATACACTATATTAAAAAATTATAAAATAATTAATAATACTGTATTTTTCATTTTGCTATCACTTATGTTTAAGATTACCATTTTTAAGCTACTTTAGAAACTTTTATTTAGAAAAACCTATATTATATTATTACGGAAGTACTTTTAATTTTTAATTTGGAAGAACTTTGACTATATGTATTTGTGCTTCTAAGTTATATAAAAAGTGTTATTTATCTTTTAAAGCTAACTAATACAAAGTGCTCCCAAAATTCTTGATTTAAGAATTCGCTAAATGATTTACAATTTTATTGAAATCATATAAGCAGATTCTATAGGTATTTGTTATATATTTCAATTTTAGCACGTAAATGATTTCTACATACTGTAGAACTTGTGATATCATTTTTTTTAGATTCATTTCGATAGAATATTTATAATGAATATATAAAAATAAGGTAGTTTTACATATTATAAATGTATATATTATTATAAATTAAAATCGAAAAAAAGAGAAACTGTATGTGCTTTTAGTCTTCTTGAACCTTAAATAGTTTTAGGAAAAAAATTAAAATAAAAGGAAATTTTTTACATATACAACAAGGTACTCTGTACCTTGTGAATATTACCGGATACAAAGTATAGGATAAGTACAAAATGTTACAAGGTGAGTTCTTAATACAAAACTTCATACTATGTACTTAGGGTTGGATATAGAAAAGAGTTTATACCCTACGTGCTTATCCCTGTTAGACACTACTGGTTGAAATCAATGTTCACTTGTGAAATGTGAATTATTATTCTAATCTTTTAATAGTTAATCTTAGATATTAAACTAAACAGTTCCTTAAACGAACTTAGAACTTTATGAATGATACTGCTGCAACATTAGTTAATACAATGAAATTTAGCTTTGAGAAAAGATATACACAAACACGTTAAGATCATTAAAACATTTTGGGATGTAACCAAGCAACTATTTTAATGAGGTTATTGTGCCAAAAATACATTAATAAATAAGATTTATATAGAATTCCATCCCAAAAACAAATCTGGACTATGTTTTGTTGGGCTCAGCTAGCCCATTTTCAAAGAGGAATTTATTTCATGCGGTTGGGCGTTGTTGGATATTAAATGGGCCTTATGTTTTTAATCCTCATTATGTCAAGCCAATTAACAACATATCATATTCTATTAAGAATTCACATCTCATACAATTTTCCAGTGAGCCGAGCTTTTAATGATCTAGGTTTAGCTTATTTAAATGATACTGAACTTGAGCTAAAGCTTTTATCGAGTCAGAAATCCAGATTTAAAGTGGTTTGTTTAGATTAGCGAGTTTTATTTCAAGCTCATGTTTGGTTGGTTTACATATCAACTTTAAAGTAAGCAAAAATTGAATAACTCACAAGATCTAAAGATAAAATAAAATCCAAAAAATTAAATATACAAAATAAATAAATAGATTAATACATGATAAATAAAATTAAGTTATGTATGTTATATATTTTTTTTAAATTGCTTTTTTATTTATAATTATATTTCATAATTATAATATATAATTAACAAACTTACTTTGGAGCCAGCTTATGGTCCCTAATAGTAGCCCAAGCTTGATTTATTTTGATAAATGAGTTTTACTATACTATAAGATCAAGCTCCATTGTTTACTCATATTGTTTGTAGCCATGAATGAAATCATCTAATTAGAGAACTCCACTTCCACTTGCCACCCCACTTAGTTAGCACCGATGCAGACTCTAAAACCAAGCTATATACTTCCTTTAAAGAGTATTCAATCTCTAGGTTCTTGATATGGGACTTTATGTGAAGAATTTTAATTTTTGAGATTCTACAAGATAGAAGAGATCTTTAATTTTTTTTGAAGAAACGTGTATTTTAAAAAGGCATATGAAACCACAATCTAAAAAGATACAAAAGACTTATGTAAAGAACCTTAAGCATAAAAATATGAGGTTTTTTTTTAAAAAAGAAAAAAGATTCTTAAAATATACTGAAATACTACTTTATGAATTTCTTGTTGGTTTTACGGAATATGAATGTTGTAGTAAAATACCTAGGTTGGGCACTCCCTAAAAAACTTATCTCTTCACCAATTTTTAGGCGCAAATATTACAGATCAAGCCTCAGTTTAAAATAATCATCAAGAGACGGTGTTGGTGACGGTTCATCATAAAGCGCAATCAATCCTGTCATTTGGCTATCTCTTTAGCAGTTCCTTCTATAATATATATATATATGATACTATCAAATATTGCCTTCTACTTCAGAAGCTAAACACCGACCTTCCATTGGTTCCACGGGTCCGGATCTACACGGCCCACGAAATGGAGAAATGCAAACATAAGACACCGCAGTGGCGACCGAATCTTTAATAAAATATCTTATCCTATTTTCCACGAGATTCACGACAGCAGCTACTATTCAGAAATCCTCACGGATCAATGGGGCTTATCTTGTTGGGCAATAACATATATGTTTAGTTTGAATGATTATTTTTTATTTATATCTATATTTGTATTAAAATGATATATATAAATATATTTAATTTATATATATATTTAAATTATTTTATCTTTTTATAAGAATTATCAATTTTTTTATATTTATTCGTTGATTAATAATTTATTAAAAAAATAAAAAAATATTTTTATATGCGGAGAAAAAGCTAGTGAAACAAACCCATAATCGTTGGAAAGAAGACTATGTTGATGCCATAGATAGATGTCTCTCCCACGTTACTTGTGCCATCAACATCATAGTTGGAACTTGGAATTGTATACGGTGATAAAATACAAATTGCCTTAAAACTTGGAACTCATTGGATTAGAATCACAATTTTTTTTGTTAGTCAGAATTAGCAAGAGGTCATATTATTGTATTCTACTTTAGAAGGTCCAGAATATTTCATAATAAAATGTGAATTTAAAGTTCCATACTCAATCAAAACCCACTTAGCAACAATAATGATGCGTCTATGATGTAAATGTAAATGAAAGAGCAAGGGACGTAAAAAATTTTGGAAATGGCCAAAAAGTAATACCAGCTATAATTTAGAATATGTCACTTACCTTCATGAAAACAGCATCAGCAATGGGAACGGCATCAAACATGTCTCCTCCAACATGGGTGATCCCAACATCATAAGCTGGTGCTGTTGCTATAACATGCGGCAGGTCAAAGTTTATCCCTTTAATGTGTGGATATGCCCTAACAATCTCAGCTATTGCACTACCAGTTCCACCTCCAACATCAACCAAAGACTTTAAACTTTCAAACCCTTCTTTGTAACAGCTTATAACTGTCTTAAGTAAGGTCCTGGCAGTACAAGCCATACCTTCATTGAACAAGTTATTGAATTCACCATTTTTTGATGCAAAGTCCCATATCTCACGGCCATGAGCCATCTTAAATGCTATACCACCCTGTTTGACACATTGACCAAAACAGTGCCATGGGGACATCAGCAACTCATGGTCCTCCATTGTCACCATTGCAGCAAGACTTTCCTGGGAATCATGCAGAAGCCATCTAGAGGCAGGAGTCAATCCATAGAGTGTCTTTTCGCCTTCTGATTCTTGATTTGCGGTGAATATATTTTTTCGAACCAATAGCCTCATGATTCGCTTAAGATAGTTTATGTCTGGAGAGGAGGGAGTATTGATATGTGAGGCAATTTGGGATAAAGTTAAATGATCACCTTGTGAATGTAGTATATCAGCTATATGAAGCTCAACTGCACATTTCAATGCCATGGAGTCAGCAAAAGCAAACATGTTTTGCCATATCTGAGCTTGCCCTCTTAACATTTCTTCTGATGTTAGTGACTCCATTATTATAGCTCTTTCAAGTCTTGATCTCCCTCCCAAATGAAGATATTGTGGAGAAAATATATAGAGCTACAAAATTAAGAGTGGTTAACAAATGAGTGGAAAAGGAAATGGATGCAGTGAGTATGAGTGAGCATGAATGAAATA